>JAPMOR010004653.1:10245-92574 GCA_026543865.1 Argiope aurantia
ATTGCTTTAAAGTTGTTATACTGAGCTCAAGGAATATTCGCTGAAGCGAGTGTGCATCAATATGAGACTTTTTTCTAAATCAATGAATGGGTTTATATGAGAAATGGATGGTGTATTCCAGGGAGGAAAGTAGAAATGTTCAAAAGACACTCACTTCAGAAAGTTGTGTGTCTGAAATGAAAGATTTCATGCGTTCATAAAATGGACGGATAGCCGTTGGACGAGCATTATAAATTCGCTTTAAGAATTGACTGAGAGTGGTGTAAAATAAAGGATGCTTAGGTTTAGTTACGATTGTTTAGTTTGGAAATTTACTTTATTAGTAAAAAAAAAAAAAAACCGAAAAAAAAGTGACAGTACTTTGCTTTATTTTAAATTTGTAGTAATGAGCAGTTTATAATGACTTACTTTATTTATAACAGGTTATTTTTCTTTTGGGAATTAACTTGCCCTTTTCCAATGGCAGTTCCAATGTATGAGTGAAATGGTAGTTTAAACAAATTGAAATGGTAGTTAGAAATCTAGAAATTTCTGTATATTGCCGTGCAGAACTCATTATCTACATGCACCTACTTATCAGAGAACATTTATAAACAAATTGTTACTTTATTCGATTCATAATATTATTGCTTTCTAAGCATTTAAAATTACCATTGCATTCTCAAAGGAATTTCAATCAGCTCATTACGTCTCAAAAACCTTCCTGTTTAATAAAAGAAATAAAAATAAGTCACAATACATCGCTCCAATTAAAATAATTGGAAATATGAAAGAGTTGTCAGAAAACTCTATGATACTTCAGAGAGACTAATTTGCACAAAATTCGTCAAATTTCAAGAACCTCAACATGCTTCTGACACGATCAGCTGTTTACCCCTACATCGACATTACCCAACAAGTTATTACCATATTTGTCTTGATATCCATTTATATTGAGATAAAAGTTCCCACTACTTATCACAGAATCAACGAACTTTATTGAACACATGAAACTCCTATAATTGCTTCCTCTTCCAAAGAATTAAGGACTCTCCCTTATTACCGCTACTAACTACAATCGTTCCGAATCCTTATTTAGATAGCTTTGCCCCGTTCTTAGAGGAAAGTTTTCCTTGGCAATTACAAGAGATGGAACGCCGCGAGTATCTAATGACCCTATCTGGTTGCATTTATTGTACACTCGCTTCTATCTTTCTCTGTCCAATCTTGTAATGCTAGACAAATAGCGCCCTCTATGCCTTTCACTTCCATCTTGTTTAGCCTCGAACGCATTTTTTCTTACACTCAGACAGGAAATTTATGGCGCGGAAACACTGCAGACGATTTTTCTCGAGATTTATTCTTATTCCACTGGCTTTGTGGAAGCTGCTTTCTTTCTATGGAGATTATTTGAGGATTTTGTTCTAAATGATTTGCCTTCTGTTCAATATTCCCTGTCTTTTTCGTTTGCAGTTTAATTTAATGGGAATAAAAGGATTTCAGAACGACAAGGAGAATTTTACATCTTTTAAGTAACACTGATATTTTATTTTAGCTAATGAGTTAAATTTCTATTCTCAAATATTTATCCAACGCGTTGCAATGTTTAACGAGAAAAATATTTAATATAAAATTGATTTCTTTTTTGTGTCATAAAGTATATAACTTGAATCAACGTTAATCAATTTTAACCTAAAACATATACTTTCTTTCACTTATATTGGAAACTAGCCGCCTTTGGCGACCAGCCGGTTCGACAGTATTACCGCTCGCTACAATTTTCAATTAAATATTATAAGTGAATGGTCTCTTAATAGATTCTCAAACAAAACATTTTAAATCTTCAAATTTTGATAGTCATACCGAACTTATATTTGTTTAGATCGTTTCGTTCAATTTACTATATATATTTTGCTAATTTGTTGTCATTTCCGGTAAAACTTCAACTTTAATTTAAAGTGGAAATGATGAAATTGCAATTAATATGAAGATATCTTTTAATAAAACCAAGCGTTTTATTTTATATATTATCTTTATTGTTATTTATTTATTATTATTATTATTGAATATGATTATTGAAACAGAATCGTTCGGTATTTAAGTCTTATGTGAACTACAAAATATTTTTCATAATTTATGTAATATCTCAAAGAATAATTCAACAAAAATTTCTCAGATAATATTTTTATTTCTCAATAAATAATTTTAGCCTGACACTCATTCCTGATTCCTTATTCCTTTCAAACATGGAATTAACAGTTCGGGAATACGCAGACAATTTTTCTTGAGATTTATTTTTATTCCACTGACTTTGTAGATTTTTAGTTCTATGAAAATTATTTTTATCGATTTTTTTTTCGTTTATGATTTTTCAGGCTTTTAATAGATAAGTATTTTAATAGATAAATATAAGAATGAAGCTTAACGGCAATATTGATGTTTCGTGCGGCAATAAAAATTTTAAAATTTAGCAAAAGAGAAAATAAATTGCATTTTAAAATTGGTTTATTGTCAAAGAAACATTTGATTTGAATACGTTCCTTCCCCCCCCCCCCCCCAAATTTGCAACGCTAAATAAACAGTGCCCTCTATATTTGTCATTGCAATTTCGCATAGCTTTAAACTCAGAACATGTTTCTTCTACGTAGCACAAGTTCTCCCCCCCCTCTCAGTTTTAACTTAGAATCTATGTTACGGAAACATTTACAAATAATTTTTCTAACATGTATTTTTATTCGTCATGTTTCTCTGAGATAATTACTAACGAATTTTATCTGGTGTAGGCAGTAAATGTATTAGAAAGCATTAAAATATATTATTACTTTCTCTTTTAGAATTTATAAAATCTTTACTGTTAACTTATATAGATTAATGTTTGCATGTATATCTTTTATGAACATCTTCAGTTTTTTTCCGATGATGAAATATAATACTATGCTCTTCAAAGAAAGATACGATCAAATTTTCTAACTTTAAAATTAATTATAATAGTAAAATATCAAACAAATCTTTGCTGTTTTTCACTTCTATCTTCCGAAATATTATGATATATTATATTATCTTATAGATGATTTGAGTGTCAAAAAATGATTTTTATAATGAACTGAAACTCAGGAATGAAATCGTTTCGTTTCCGTAGAATAATTTCTTCTCTCTCTTTTTTTTTTTTTTCTTTTGAAAATTTCATTCGGTACACAGTCTGCTGCGACAGTTTTACTGTTATTTTGAAATGAACTAATTTTCTAATTCAAATACATGTTTTTAATTTTAATGTTGAAATTAACATAGGAGCATCCTTTCTTTGGGCATTAACTTAGAAGTAAGATTTTTACTTTCGCTTTTATTTGAAATATATACTTTTTTTAATTTGCACTCACAATGATTTACTGTAGAATGATTCCATTAAATTCCCAATTTTCAATTTTATCGTATAACAAGGTGAAAATAATAAATTTTTCGTAATTAGAAATTAATCTGATATTAAGGAATAGTTAAATAAAATATTTATTCTAATGTCAACCTATCATTAAATTTGAAATTTAAAATCTAGTTTAGTTTGCAAAAGGAGCCATCTAGTATGTATTTTATTTGCACCTTGTTTGGAAACCTCAAATACGTTTTTATACAACCAGACAAAAAGATTTTGATAAAAAAATGTTGCAAACGAATTTTTTTCGATCTACTTTTATTTAACTGCTTTTGCGAAGGCAATATAATAACTGTGGAAATTTTTCATAAATTTTGCCAAGCAAATGTTAATGCTATCTCTAATGTTAAGACTTTCTATGACTTTTTGTAAAGATATAATTACTGAGATACTTCGGCATTTCAGACAAAGGCGAAAATGAAAAAAAAAACAATCTTATGCTAAACTCATTCGTATTAGTGAATTAGATTTTGGTTTGAAAATGTTTGTGCAACAAATTTTAATTATAATACTAAAATATTAGATTTAAAATAGTTTTCTTTGTCTGATTTTTTAAAGTTAAACAGATAATGTTTTTTAATACTTTTTGACTTCCATCTTCTTTACTCTAAAACTCAAATGAGAAATTTATATCGAATAAACATTCGCAGACGATATTTCTTAAGATTAATTCTTTTTTTATTGGGTTTATAAAGTTTATTATATGTTTGTTTTATAAAACGAATGTAAATTCTATTTTGAGTTTATGATGTATTTTTACTTTCTATTTTGGGAATATATTTTATGTATATCAAGAATTTTAATAAGATTAATTGCAGAAACATTTTAATAAAAAATTATATCTTTAATTGAGTTAAGACGTTTTTCATTAAGATTTGCATTGATATTTGTTATGAATTTAAAGTATATGAAACTTCAAATTTTAAAATGCCTTTTTTCTGCTGTGCAGTTTTGAAATATTAAAATAACTATTTTGGTATGTTTTTCATTTCTGATATTTTCAGCATGAAACTCATTTTTTGCTAAACATAGGCAGCAACTCATGTCAGGTAATCACAATTGACGATTAATCTTTAAAATTATTCTTTATTCCATTCTTTCAATAAATTCTATTTTCTTTCTATAAATATTATTTATGTTTATATGGAACACGAAATGGATTATTTTAATAACTGGAGCTCATTGCTTTAGAAATCTTTCGGAATAATTATTCACGATATAATTTTGGATGAAATGTTTTAGAGATTTTGTTCTTCCTTATGATAGATGATAGATTCGAAATTTATAAATTACAATTACGTTTTTCCTAAAACAATTTGCAAAATTTAGAAAGAGTGTGTTTCTTGATATTAAGTTTAATAAATAAATATCGAGCAAATAATAAATAAAAATTTCCTTTCTTGAGATTTTAAAACCAAATTTTAAAATACTGATTTTTTTTAAAGTCGAATTTATTTTACTTTAGAAAAGCTCTAGTTATGTCACCATAAGTTCAACTGCATCAAAAATTCACTCCAATATTCCAAACGTGCTATTTTTAATCAACTTAGGATTATAAAATTATTGATGTTTTTTATATTGAAGGATTGTCATTGCAACGGAAATGTGATTATTGCGCATTTTAATTAATAATAAGCTACTGCTTAGAGTTTATTGAAAAGAAACCAGTTTTCTTCGGTTTATTTTCATTTTCATTTTTTACTTGCTATCTAAACTATATATCTTCAAAATTAGATGATACTGAGATATAAAACTTATACTGCAAATAAGTGTTAGATTAATATTACCCAAACTTTTGTAAAGCATTAGTGTAAATTGAATTTATATATGGGTGATTTTTTTCATGATCCAACAGATCACAGAACAAAGAAAGGAAGAGTAAACAAAATAATTCCCTATCAAAAGTTATTCACCCATATTGAAACTTTTCAGCATAGTGGCCCGGACAATTCAGGCATTTTTCATATAGTTGGATCATATCCCCGATTTCTTCTTCGAAAAATATTATCACCAGGGATGCGAGATTGGACTTAACGTTCCTTTGAATATTCTAGTTAGACCTTTTCTTCTTAGCCAGTTCTTCAAAAGAAGGAAGGATAAAAGACACTCGACACAAAGCCGGCATCTCAAATAAAGGGAAAAAGAATCAAAATGTGTTCAACAGAAGGTTGGTGGTTCAAGTTTCTGATCCCTTCTTCAAAGAACGTTGTTGCCAGTGATGTGAGATTGGACTTAACGTTCATTTAAAGATTTCCATTAGTATAGTACCTTTAGCTTCCTAACTATGTCTTATGTTCATGGAAGAGATAAAAGTCTCTTGGTACTAAACCGTATCCTCGAAAAAGTACACAAGGCGGTAAAGTACACAAGTGAGCCCAATTGAAAATTTGAGGGATCAAGTTTCTGATTCCTTCTTAAAATAATACTGTTCCATTGATGCGAAATTGGCGATTGCATTACTTTAAATCTTCTTACTGGTCTGGAACATTTTGCTTCTAGGTCAGCTTTTCAGGTGAAAGAAGAGAAGAAAAATCACTCAGTGCATACCGCTTCTTCGAAGAATGGTGCAAAAGGACACAAGTATGTCCAACAGAAAATCGGTTGGCAAAGTTTCCGATCCCTTGTTCAAAGAACATTGCCGTCAATGATGTGACATTGGCCTTAGCATTGCTTTGAATTTTATTATTTGTTTGGAATTATTGGCTTCTTGGTTAGTTCTTCAGGTAAATGAAGGGATGAAAATTACTCTGCACTAAGCCTCAACCTCGAAGAAAAAATGTCCAACAGGAGATCTATGGACCAGTCTTCCGATTCCCTCTTCTATAAATGTTGTCGCTATTGATATGCGAGAGATGTTAGTATTCCTTTGAATATTTTCATTAGACTGGAACCTTTGGCTTACTAGACCGTTTTTCAGGTCAAGGAAGAGATGACTTGGTACCAGCTGTGATTTAGAAGAATGGTGGATTGAATACAAATATGTTCAACATATATCTTGCTAACTAAAATTGCACTTACAAAATCACATACAAAATTTTACATATTTAAGTTGCTGCGCCTTTACATTATTTTGAAAATACTGACAAACTGTCAACTACTAAAAGGATTTTCTTCCAATTTTGATACGCATCTGAACTTTAAATGTTGAATTTGTGTGCCAGATTTCATTCAAATCTTTCTTTCACTCTTTTCACTCTTTTTTTTATTATTATATCCTGGAATCAAATTTTTGGTTATCCTATTGATTTAATTCCGGACATCTGAGCAGACGAATCTACTAATGAATTTCTCTCCAAATTTGATTTATCTATTTGATTAACTGCAAATTTGGTGTACGGATAGTAGGAAATAAAATATTCAAAAAATATTTTTTCTAACTTAGGGAGGTTTGAAACTTGGAGATACTTCAAAATATCGTATTCACCATTTTTTTCGACGGGAGGGGAGGTGATTACAATGTTTCTTAAACAATACTTTTGCTAGAAAATAATAAAAATGACAAAATTAACACTTTTTAAAAAAATTTCATTTTTAGAATTAATTTTATTATGTTTTTTGATAAAATGATAAGCATGGCCCAAGTCATTTTAAAATTATAATTAAACACAAAAATTATTTCAGTTGTATTTACTAATAACCTGTTGTTTTCGAGGTAGCTATTATTTTGACATTAGGGAAAATGTTACTGATAACTCTATGATTTTTTAATTATGATATAGTGTATTTTATCTAATTATTCTTTTCCAGTCTATTTTTTTTGTAATTTCCTTATTTTGATACTAAATGCGCTGTAATATGTCTCAATAAATACAACATTAGGGATCACCCTATATATAAGGGAATTTCAAATAAGCAGAAAAATGTGAACTATTCAGAAACATAAAAATTAACTAGACTTTTAATTTATAGATTGAATTCTAATTCTGATTTTTGCTTCACGTATTAACTTAGATGGAACACTTAATTTAAAATCTTTTTCAATCCTATTTTATAATGCTACTCTAATAATGTTCTTTATATCTTTCTCTTCCTTTTTTTAATGTCTTGAATTCAGACTGAAAATTTATAGTTAGGAAACAATGCAGGCGAATTTTATTTTCATTTCCCTTATCTTTATATTTTTATTTATTTTAGTCTTATTCTGTTGTTTGACCACATTGGTTATACATGGAGTTTATAAAATTTTTTGCGAGTACGAATTTTTCTCTTTCTTTTTTAAAGATATAGCTATTTTTCACTGATAATAATGAGAATTTTATGATATTTCTGCATAAAATTTAAATTAACTTCCAATTTTTGTCTGGAATGCAATTATATTCTTAGTACATATAAAATTTCCAGTCAGACACATCTGCAGAATAAGATTCAGCTCACTGAGCAAAACATATCTATTAATTTTTTAATTTTTTTTTTTTTTTTTTTTTTAATTTTAATGAACCATTTTTCACATATACGTTAATTTCTTTTAGAAATATTTTTGTGACATTCTAAAAGAAAATAAATAGAGCATAAAAATTGCAGACGATTGTTTTCCTCCGTATTTAACATTAGTTGCAGAATTATCACAATGTGTCTTGAATAAAGCACATAAAGATGAAATTTTGTCATCTTCAAGAATTTCATTCCTAAACTTTGATGAATATTGAATTTTAGATTTTCTAGAATTGCAAATCATCTTTTAATTTCAGAGATGTATTGGTACAATTTAATATTATATTTTCTTCCATGAATTTACGAAAAAACAATTTAACAACAACTGCTTATTATTAACTTAATAATTTATAAATGAATTTAAATACAAAAATAATTTTTAAGTGCGTTATAAGCAGCAAAAATTTAAATATGCATCATCTTGATTCAATATATTAAAGCGAAGAATGACTATCTAAGAATATGGCACAGTCATTTTACGAAATGTAATGAAATTGAAAGATGATATTTGACATCTGGATTTTATATTAAAATTGATTATATAAGTTTTATGCCAAATAAACTACAGATTATAGAGGTATCTGTCAAAATGCCTACTATTATTTCTTTATTGTACTTTGAAATTAATCACAAAATAGTCTATTGTCATGTTTTTAAAAAACGAGGAGACATTTTTAGAAAATATCCATCTATCTATCTGCCTTGGAAACGATAGTTCAATAACGCTTTGAGTCAGGCGGGTGAAACTTGGTAAACAGGTTTAAAACTAAATGTTGAGCAAGTCTGTCCGGCTGTCCGAATATGTAGTACGATAACTACAAAACGGAGAGAGATGGACACATAAAATTCAGTATATCGATTTAACATCTTTATTATAGAATCCTACCAAATTTTGACAAAAATCCAACAATGGATTGACTGTTTGTCGGTTTGTATTTTTAGAGAAATATAAACACGAGAACTCTAAAACACATTTACTTTAATATATGAAATTTTTTTTTACTTATAGAGCGGTTTTATATCAAATTTTTGTTTCAACCGGTTTCGATCCCGTGTCTGAATCTATATTTGATTTTTGGATACTTTTGTCCCCATGCTGGGGATTATCTACCAACTATCACACAATAAATTTTAACAAAAATGCTAAATTCACGCCAAAGGTTAATATTTTTATCATGGAAGAACATGATGTTTTTTGTATTTGAGGTTTTTGAAGCCACAAAAAGTGTAGTCAAAAAATTGTTGAAGCCTCAATACGCGTAGGCAACAAATTGTTGAAGCGTCAAAATGCGTATGCAACAAATTCACGATTTATCTATTGGCGAAAATATTACAGCACAAAATTAATTTTTACGACATATTGAAGTTCAAAAAACAATTGTTTCAAGGATACTAATGTTTTGATCTATAAATTAAATTTCTGTATTTAATGAATTTTTAAAAATATAATTAAAATAAATTTTCAACAATTAATTTCGCACAAAATATAAATAAAATTTAATCTGCACGAGCATCGCAAAAATTCAGCTTTTATGAACTTGTTGCCATCACATTTACAAAAGCTCTGTTTAAAAAATAATTTATTTACTACTGCAAATTAAATCTATAAAAATGTAATTTTCAGCAAGTGATAGTATGAAATGAAATAAATAGAAAATGTGATATTTGATAGAAATGTGATAACAAATTGGCGATTTATCGCTTTTGAGGCATGAATTTTCCTCTTTTAGGGTTATTAGAAAATAATGCAGAAGGTTGTCATATTTGGCAATTTATCACCAACTAAAGTTACAACTTGTTTCCAAATTATTCATTTTCTGAATTCTTACGAATTGTCTTAATAACGAGATTATCAGATTACGCATGCATCGATATTTAGAAAAACTATGTTTTTTTTTTCCATCTCACAATCGGTCGAGGTCCAAAGCTTTGTTTGCAAGCAAGTAAAATATAAATATTTAATACATATTTTCATTTTTTATTTTTGTTACCAGCTGCTCTTCTTTTTAAATGCAGATTTCGAGAATGTTGAATAAGGGAAACAAAATCTTTTTTCAAAAGGATAATTTGACTGTGGCTTTATAACAATTTTACAGGATAATCAAATTTTTATACTTTAAAAATATAGAATTTTATAATTGGTAGTGAAAATTAAATGTAAAATTATTCCATAACTTAGAAATAAAATTCCATGCTATATAAAACGCCATTTTCTTTTTCTCAAATTCATTTTTGTGAGGTACTTTGGATTATAATACAATTTTGAAATTATTTAGCCCTTTTGAGATGGGCGTGCCATATATGCATCACTTAGGAACGTCTCTCACAGTCGAGCTTACCACCCGTGCATTTCGGGAAATCGAATTCATGGGACGGTGATGCATATGTGTATTTTAAACTGGAACAATTTTTAAACGCGACTAGAAGGCTCCCTATGTCCATTACTTTTGAAATAAATATACTTTTAGTATCCTGACGCTCAGTTTACTCGTATTGAACCTCACTCTGGTATTTTACTCATCAGTTGTTGCGGGGGAGGGGTGAAAGAGAAATATAAATAAACAGGGACGGGTTGTGTAATTTTGCTAACTTTCCACTTGATAGAACCCATCACGTTCTTTTTTTTTCTATTACTGTGGTCTGTTAGAGTTTTAGTGTCAGTTCTGTTATATTCTGCTTAGCTATCGGATATATTTCGCATTCTTCTTTTTTGTTTTTTTTTCGAAAAGCCCTGGTTTCGGTTAAATTATGGCAGAAAAACGCAATTTGCCAGAGGAAGAATATGGTCATATTATAAATGAACTAATAATCTAAAAAGGTAGAAAAAAATGACGACGTTAGGACATAGACTCCATTTTTTGTGATTTTTTTTTCAGAGTTAGATTTAGCGACACAAAACCCATGGCTCCTTTCGCGCACGCTCCATCCTGTAATTGCGTTTAGGATAGAGGCCTCCCGTCCCGAAATGGTTAATTAATCTAAATGTTTTTTTTTGTATTTTTTCACTTCCTCTCTGATTCGAGAGTTATTCTTTTTTCCCCTCACTCTCTAGAATATTTGAGATGATTCATCACTGATAATGATTTCTTCATAATGAATGATGGATGACAAAGATGTGAAATTAAAAGGATAAATCAGGTATATGAAAATAGACAAAAAAAGTCACACAGGAACAAAAGTTTGCAAATGCACTTAGAAGCTAAAAATGGAAATGTTAGGCGAAATCTGAACCACAAAACTACAAGGACAGCAAGCTAAAAGGAATCTTTAAACAAGTATTTGGATTTTATTTCCGTACAACTTGGAAGTGAAATAATACCTGGGAGAAGAATGTCTTCATGTTCCTGTTATTAGTATATCACATCCAATAACACTTTTCCTGTTAAATTCGCACACAAAAACTTTTGTTACAAAAGATCCTCGGTGGTGTAAAAAGAATTTAGTGTAACTAAGTAGAGAATGGAAATCGGTGCTTTATACGAAAACCAAGGGGCACTGATAGAAAAAATACCATTGCATACAAAAAGAATAATGCATGCAGAATTCAGAGAACATAAGCAGAAAGCAACTCTCTAATTCAAAAACTTTAATAGTATTATGAATGCACGATTAGAGTTCGCTCTATGAATACAACTTATGAGAGAGAATCGATTGAATCGCTTTAATCTGTCGCTTTTGTATAAATATTCTGACAGGAGGTGGAGTTTTTAGGAAGAATCACCGGATTTCGGATTTTTCATAAAGATATAACTTTTTTTTGCATTTTTTAGAACGTTCGTTTTTATTGCGAAAGGCACCAAATTTGCATCCAATGGGTTACGAATTTGTGATGGAGAATATTGATAGTTCATCCAATAAGTATTTTTAAGAAATCTGTAAATATGTTTCCTACAGAATTATTTATTTGACAGGGAAGTGATAGGGTAGGTACACAGATTCGAATTGTGTCGAATATCCTACTCAATTGAAGAAAACCTATTGAGTTTCACATGTGTTCAGGGTTACTGAATGCCCCTAATATTTTCAAATACCTTTTGAAATCTTAGACAATTATTTGTTATCACACTCATAATGTAACATTCTATCGACTTATTTTGAATCAATTTAGGAATGAGGACAGATGTTAATGAGAACAGATGTTAATGAGGACAGATGCTTGTTTATAGGAGTTTTTGCTCATGCCGTTGATCGCAGTATTGTATAGATCACATTTCCCATGTTATTGCCATGACAGATAAGATAATCAAGCGCTTGTATGCTTAAGGTTGATGGATCTCAATATTGAAGCCGTGTAGTGTTTTAATATTCCTTTTAATGCTTATTATTTTATTTATTATTTATTATAGAAACTATAAAATGGAAATAAAACTAAATTTTTATATGATGAAAACTTTTATAATATGAATTCATGGGACATGGTATTTTATTTTTTCATTCCATTAATAAATAAAATATTGATTTGATATTTCATAATGAAAGGGAAATGTTAAAGCACAAAATTTAAATAATAAATTTTACATATCATTAAAGGATAACTTATTGAGTTTTCCGGAGTCTGCAAATTGTTAGAGACGAAAAAAATTATTATCAGATTAGAATATCATAATAATATATGCACATTCTGGGATATTCAAGACACTCAGGATACTTCAATTCAGAGGAAAAAAATCAAATAAAATTTTGGAAAGTTTCTGTTTTCGGAAATTAAAAAAGAAAAAAAAATGTTTTTAATTATTTCTAGCAAATTACAAATTTAAATTCAAACAGGTTTAAAGATTACGCAAACGATAAATTTTAATCAGAAAATTCGACTACATTCTTTATTCAAATGACTTTAAAAAACGATAAACAAATTTACTTTAAATATACAACTTTAAATATCTGAGAACAGATGCATTAATTTAAAATGTTATGTCCACACATGAACCAGCATTATAAATTTAAATTTAAAACGATAATAACTTACAATTACTGATTGAAATATCCTTACTTTTTTAATAAATCTTCATAAGGGATAGAATTTGAATCTAAATAATTAAAGCAAAAGAAAAAAGGTCTCAAAAATTTCGGAAAGGAAAAAGAAAAGTAAGTTCTAAACTAAAATTTAAAATATATATATATATATTCTGAAGTGTTTGTCTCGAAAAATGGCTGCTCTTGCAATTTCGTTTTGACTTCAATTGTTTGTTTTTTCAAGCCCATTTTTCAGCTCCATTCTTTTGAATAAACAACTCTCTATAAGCTTTCATCTTAGAGTTTCATTTATTTAGAATATACTTTATATAATACTCAATGAAAGACCGCAGACGACTTTTGCTTAATGCTTACATTTTTTTTTCTTTGGAATATTTTTTAAACGACGATTGCTTTTATGGTTTCAGAAATTTTTCTGTACTTGATGATGCACAAATATAATTATTTTCTTTATGAATAGTTATTTTCATTTTTTATGACCTCAATTGAAAAATAAAGAATTAAAAGAAGCTTTTAGCCTATAATACATTTAAAAAATAATATTTTTTTAAACTTGTAAAAAACTAATATATCAAATGTTAATAAAATCTATTGTTTTTGGAAATCATTTTTACAGGAATGCTCATGAAATAAATATTTTTGGTTCATATGTAACCATTAAAGTGCATAATTTAGTTATCTTATAGAATATCTAGCATATTTCTAGTATAATAATTGAAATTAAACGAATAACTAATTCGTGCATTGGCGAGGTATTAAGTGAAATGAATAATGGTATGTCCAATTTAATTAATAAGTTATATTATGAAATGAAAACAAAATGCCTCTTTAGAAGTTAGCAAATAACTGTTTTATATAGCACCATAATCAGTAATGATTTAAGTCCTGTGATTTTTTTTAAAATTATTTTTTTATTTATATTAACTTTATTTTTACATTTGCTTTGTGTTTTAATTTGGTCAAATTTAATTTACATTTTTAGTTGCATCAAATATATCTATTTTTTTCTTTCATGAATATTTTTTATTCAAATTTCTTTTATAAGATAAAAAAAAATACTTCACCCTTCTTATCTATTTTATACATCAAACAATAAAGTTAAATGATTTTTTAATAATAATAATAGAAAGAAGAGCTGAATTCTTTTAAAAATAGCTGAATTCTTTTTTTTATCCATTTTTGTTATAAACAATAAAAACATTTTATAAGTAAATTATATAAGAAAACATTTAAAAATTAGTATGCAATACACCTAATATCTAAACACATACAGACATACAGTAATTGTATTTAATTAATTTATCTGAATTATGAAATTAAATCAATTAAATAATTAAAAATGATTTTATTCTAGTTCACGTCATACGTGTAAAATGCTACCAATAAATCATTATCTAATTTTGGTGGTATTTGCACTTCAAGTAAGAAGAAAAATGTCACAGCATCATTATACAGCTTAACACCTTTGTAATTAGACAATAGAATTACCTAAATTTCACGTCATGTCACATGTTCGCAGTTCACCATTACTCTTCACATGAGCTTATTCAATTTATTCTGAAGTAATAAAATAAAGTAAAAAGATTAACAATTGGATCTCTCATTTAAATATATAAATTTTTAATTCACTTTAAATAACATAATTATAACAATCATTTATATCCTTGTAAGGCATTCAATTCTTATTCACGTCATAATTATCAAATGCTATTAATTAAATTCATTTTCACGCCCATATCACGCCTTGTAGGAAGGAAATTAACATAGCATTAATCCGGATTTACACTTAGCCAGTTATAAAACGGCAAGTAGGCAGCACATGCGTAGAAAGAGACTGATTTATGTTTGCCACAATTTCATAATATAGATTTAGGTATTCCGTGTGTGGCTGTAAATGGCCGTTTTGGCATCCCTGAATTTTTTCATAAACATAAATAAATTGGGAAAACTTTAAAAAAAGAAATGGCAAATAAAATTTTTTTAAAAAGCTCAACCTCGCATCAGATAGAACAAAGAGCAAAAAATGTCGGAATTAATCTACGACGTGATACATTTTTTCAAGCCAAAAAAAAAAAAAAAAACCGCCATATTCTACAAACGCATGCGCAATATGAAAAAGTACAATACAGTGGCGTGTAGTTGTCCCGTCGGTACAATTACTTGCCATCGACAGAACAGCATTTTTCAGCCTTTCTACGCATGCGCTGCCTACTTGCCATCTTATAAGTGTCCTAGTGTAAACCCGGCATTACAGACGATAAACGATGTGCAGTTTATTATTAACCGTCACGTGAATTTATTTCTTTATAATAGATGATAATTCATACATTTAATTATGATGTTAATTTTTTTTTGATTTAAAAAATATCACTTTATTTCATGGTTGTTCTTTTTTGTTATAATAAAATTGTCTAAATACCTGTTTTATGATATAGCTCACCTTTGGAATATTGATTGTGGCATTAAGTATAACTTCACAAATAATATTTTATAGCTGAAGGTAATCTTATAGTGGGCTATCCAAATTCATATTTCATTATCTGATAGTGGCGATAGATTGTTCTGTGATTTCTAGTCTTCTTTTCTTGAGCATTTTTGCACAGTTTTATTTTTCATGAAAAAGTACATATCGATATTTGCTTAAAAAAGTACTTAAACTGAAGAATTCGAATGCATTTTAAGCTTGACATCTTCCATGACTTCGAGAAATGAATGAAATTACAGATTTCATACTTTTATTCAAAAAAAAATTTTTAATAGTAATAAAGGTTGCGATTTTTATGAATTCCTGAACATTGTATTTCGAAAATTTATGAACTAGACATACGAATAACATGTTACCTATAGAATTATTAAAATTCTGCCGAAAAACAATTAATATTAGATTAGAAGTAATTTGCTTTCAGAATAATACATTCAGTTAAACATGATATTTCATGAATGTTATTTGTTATACTCTAGCTGACTTTCATGACCAACTTGTTTGACCGGAATATTTCTATTACTAATATGAAATATTTCAACTTAACATTTCACATATTTTGAGTGATGAAATTGAAAATTTGACTTTAATGGAAATATTAATTTAGTCTCAAATAAATTACAATATTCTAGAATTATCTTTAAAATAAAGTTTTTAAAATTTAATTAAAACTATATGAATATGCAAAGTCAAATTGAATAGTAAATAATTATGATGTAGAATATTCTGATGAATGTTATATACGAAAAGACACCTGCCATGCTTACTTAACTAGCTGAAGTTCTTAGACTTTATGTTGTGTGTGATTTCTTTATAAATTAGCCGGCAAGCGTAATTTTTCTATGTGCAACAACAGGTGAGAATAATAGTACTCAATATGAATAGTGAGCATTCTATTAAGGACTTGTTCTAAACTCAAAGTTTTTTCTAGTGTCCTTACAAGATTAATGATTACATTTTTTGCCTATAAATATACTTGTATTGTCATGTTTCTGAAGATTCCATGAGAAAGAATCTAAAATATTAGAATTCCATAATATTTAGAAATAGTATGAAGTCCATCCATACCAGTTTAGAAGCCTAGTACATGTTCATCACTTCTTTGTGATCACACTCATTTTCATTGCCACTTTTCTATAGCGAATTACATCAATATTGAAAAAAAAATTATTTTTATAGGGAATAAATAAGGCATGCATGCAAACATGCATACATCGCACAATTATATATATATATATATATATACAGATCAACTTATTTTCATCACAGATAATTCAAACAAACTTATTACAATATAACATTTAAGTGCCATACAAATAAAGATAATTTTCAGCCCATTCTATATATTTAAATACTTTTTATTTTAACTCAATGAAAATTGCAGACGACTTTTACTACTACTCTTTTTTATGCTTCAATGCATTCTTTAGGATATAAAAAATATTTTGTTTTTAATTATATGCGTTTAATCAAAAAGGTTTAAATTCTGCGTTAGATCTTTCGACTATCATTGTTTTTATCCTAATCTAATTTACTGTAAATAATAAAAAATAATAATTTTCATATTCATCTTTCTGTTTTTCATTCGCTGTATAGAAAAAGATAAGATGAGTTCATTTTGGATTACATAGGGGAAAATTAAATATATCTGTTTTATATAATTTAGTATTTTATCTTTTTCTATGTATTACAGCAGTTTTTCATTTAGTTTTTCCTTCTCTCTGACAGCTAAATCTTGTAACACAGACAAAAGATACTTGACATTTTTTTCAAGGATTTTTATTTGAATTGTAATTTTTTCATATGTTTAGACACGAAAAATTCCTGTTATGAAAAATTCTCTTTTATACAGGATTAATATGTATTAATATTTTTGGCGACTATTTTTATTTCTGGTAAATTTGTTAACCCTGTATGGAATTAATTAATTTACCCAGTCATTTCATTTCAATTTAGGAAAAGAGTAAATTCTTTATACCAACAAATTTTATTATTTTTTTTAAATTAGGAATTATAAGGATTTAGACTGGTTGCTGCAATTTTCTATTTCTTTTCCACTATTTTTTTTTCTCAAAATTATTTGTGAGATTTAGTGAAACTAGATTTGGATGTTAATAATATTCATATATTGGGCATTCATTATAAAAACGATTTTTTTATATAAATTAATAAAAGATTTAGAATATCTTCAAACTTTTTTGTGATTTTATATCAGACCGTGAAAAAGGGAAATGTGACAATGAAGCAAAGTTTTTGCAATATTTTTTTTGTTTGTTTTTGTTTTCATATAGTAAAGTATCGAAATGGCAAACATATAATTGATTTATTCTTGCATCTTGAATTTATAGTTATATTTTTCAATTGATAAAAAATAATCTTTATTCAGAAAACTTTATTGTAATATTCTTTCATTAAGACAGACAGGAAACAGAAATATTTCTGTTTGTTATACAACGGCTAATTCATTTTGACAGACAGGACAATTTGAAAAAAAAAATGTTTCAAATGAGCAATTTTGGAGAAAAATTCAATTCCATGAGACGTATTTCCTTCCTATTACTATTTAGGTTCCTGAACTGTTGAATTCACTCATACACAAGAACGAGTTAACTTTCCAAACATGGGATTTTTTCCAAAATTTTATAAAGGTTTGCAGATTTGGACAGATGTTGCGTACAAAATTTTAATCGTCTAACTAACTTAGTTTTGTACTGCTAATTCAAATACAGATAGGCAGACTTCTTCATCTAATTGCAGACGGTTATTTAAATAGTTATGTTTAATTGGAAAGGAAATCAGGTAGACAGGCATTGTTCCAGAAATATTATTAGTGGTTATATCTGTCTGTATAGTTTCATTACAGTTGGCTTCCCTTCTCATAATTTATTTTGTTCAAAAAAAAAATATTCTTCGTCTCAGGAAAGTATGAAACGATGAGAATCATTAAAAAAATTGAGTTACAATTCCACAATACCCTCTTTGTAAATTTTACTAAAACCAACTAAATAGTGAAAAATTTCGTTAAAAATGTTAAACACAAATACTCAGATTTAATAAATAAATGAAATCCTGGTTTTAAAAATATATGAGGCTGATTATGACACAGTTTGATATTTTTTAATCACATTCATGCCATAAAACAGCATCTGAAATGAAATTTCTTTAATTTCATGCCACACCAAGAATGGATGAACATGCAGGCTATTCATAAATTATCATAAGATAATTTGAAGCCTTTCAGCACTTTTAAATCATAAGACAGCATCTGAAAAGAAATATCTGTAGTTTCTTTTACATCAACAATAGAAATAACAAGCATGCTATTCATAAAGTATAGTAAGACAGATCAATGCTTTTCAAGCACATTCAAATCATAAGTTAGCAATTGAACAGATCTGTGTACTTTCTTCCACTCTAACAATAGATTTGGCAAGCATGTTGTCCACAATATGATTCGTTTCAATCACATTCAAATCATAAGACAGTATCTGAAAGGAAATCTCTGTATTTTCATGCCATGCCAACAATAGATTTAACAAGCATGTTGTTCACAAAGTATTATGAAACAATTTCATGCCTTACAAACACATTCAAATCATGAGATCCACATCTGAAACAAAATCTATGTATTTTCATATCACATCTGCGATATACGTGACAGTCATATTCATTTCAACAATGTATTCGATGGAGAATAGATATAATAACTCGCCAAAATTCGAAGCACAATAAATATAACTGTGCAAATTTGCCAATTTTGAATGTTCAAATGGTAGCAATCTTTTATTTGTGTATGAATTCTGTAGAAAGAAAATAAAAAAAATTATAATAACATTATGGAAACACAAATAAACTTAAATCAATCTTCTATTGCTGAAGGGAAAAATTCATTTTCTAAATTTCTTTACTCACACTTTTGTTATTTTCGGATTTAGAGAAGAAAGTCTCAAATCAATATCAATGTTCGTTTTAGTTTTTCTTTCTTGCTACCTAGCAAATTTGAAGCAATGATTCTTTTTCATACTTCGTTTTTGTCCATTCTAGAGCCGAAGGAATTTAGCGAAATGCTTAAAAATCCATTGAAAGTATCTAGGTTAGAAACAGGGATTTTACCTTTGTGTTAAAACTGAAAACTGTCCTGCATGATTTTATTTGCCTGTTTTATTGAAATACGATACGTAATAAAAGTAAAGGCATTGCAATTTTTTGCTTTATTTCTTTTTCTTTTTATTTTTGATAACATTAAATGTCTGATTAAAGAAATGAATTGATTGTCTCTTAAATCTGAGGCAAATTTTTTTGGAGTTATTTTTTGATACAATTATTTTTAAAAAATTGCCAGTATCTCTCATCTTATAATTTTTTGGTTTCTATTAAAAATAGTAATAGCGATTACTGCTTAATTTTTCCAATCTACCTTTTGGAGATTTTTTTTCGTAAATTCTTTAATTATTTTTAATGATAAATTCTCCTATCGCAATTTCATTTCATTGAACAGAGAGATAATAACTAAAATGAATGTTTAAAAATTCAGTTTTAATAAAAGAGCACTTTTTAAAATTCCAGGGATTTTTGCAAAATAATGATTGTATAAGCATCAGACCATACCAAAGATAAAAAACATCTAACTTTATTTTTTCGTTTGTTAATTACTTATTAAACTTCGTTTTTTCTTCATTTTCCAATACGCAAAAAAGTATTTTGTATTACATAACTATATTACCAAATTAGAAATAAACTTTAGCTTCAAGATTAAATTGCATAAAATGAAAAAAGGGCAAAAAAAAAAAAGACGAAGAAGAAGATGATGATGATGATGTGTCCAGGGCTGAAGCATCAAGCCCTTTTTTGCCTTATCAATGGTCACCTCCAAGCAGGGATTTAAACAAGGGTATTTTTTTTTCTATAAGGGATCTGTCTTTCGTCCATGTATTGAACCTCATGATCCTAGATCACTGAAAGGGACCAACTTTAGGAGTCACTTCCAGTTTTTGTATTACCAAATTAAAAATAAGCAATAAGATTATATTGTAAAAATTGTATGTTTTGTATTACCAAATTAAAAATAAGCAATAAGATTATATTGTAAAAAATGGAGAAAAAAAGAGAAAAAAATGATGAATTCAGCCTGAAGACTTTATCAAGGGTCACCTTTAAGCAGATATTCAAACCTAGATTTTTTTTCTGTGAGGGGTCTGACTTTCGTCACGTATCGACGCCTTGTGATCCTAGGTCGCTGGAGAGGATTAACCTTACGTCCAGGGTTTTGAAGGTTCGATATTTTGACGAAAGTCATATCAGTCAAAGAAAAAATTCATGCTTCAAAGTGAACTTTGATAAAGTCTCCTGGCCAAATTCATCGTTTTTTTTTTTTTTTTTTGCCATTTTATCTAACATAAACTTAAGTTTGATGCTTATTTCTGATGCATAAGTATTAATTTCTAATGTTTTAATTTATTTTATTAATTTCATTTATGCTTATGATGTAGCAACATTGGCATGCTCTTAATACATTGTAATTACCTCTTAAAAATTTTGACTCAAAAATATTTTCTTAAGGAGTTTAATAAAAAGAAATTAATTTTAACAATAGGATATATTTTAATAAAACTATAATACATAATTCCTTTTTTAAGCATAAGGATACCTTTTTTGAGCACCCCTTGCTTTTCACCCTTATTGGGATAGTTTAAATATGAAGAGCTTATTAATAGTTTTCCATATTTTTATTATTACAATGTGAGAACATGGTGTTGTTTTGATTAGGGGTTTTTGAAGCTCTAAATCGCGTAGGCAATAAATATTGAGGTTCGAAATAGCGTAGGCAATGAAAAAAGCATCAATGACAATTTAAATGATCTTTTAATCGTATATATTTTTTACCCGCTTTTACAAGTATTGCATTATTATTATGAAAGCTCCTTTGACAGCAGATGCGTTTTAAAAAGACTGACGCAGAACTATGATGTCATAGCTGTTATTTCATCTCCAAATCGGTCGAGCTCCAAAGCTTTGTTTGCAGTCTCGTGACCGATAGAGAAGTCACGTGATTGTTTCAAACCGGTTTAAACTGGTTAAAAACTCAAATTATTAAGACAAATAATGACAAAAATAATAATGCTCTCACATGATGACTTGAAATTTGCGATTGTAGATTTAATTTTAGTTTTTTATTATAATTAATTATTTTTTATAATATTTTATGTTTTTATGAAGTATATTTATTCGTTCAATTATTTATTTTCAAGTACAATAATTTATAATATTATACACAATACTTAAATTTCAGGGTTTGTATATTTTTCCACTCATGATTTAATGGCAAGTGTGTATATATAAATTCGTGAAAAAAATTGGCTGATGAAAACCACACAATGAATAGAAAACGGCTTAATCCTCCGTCGGCACATCACTTCAAACTAAAAAAAAATTTCACAGATCTCCCAAATTATTTTTCTTACGTAATTCCCCACCCCTTTTGGATTTAGAGAAGGGCTTCTAAAATCTATACTAAAAATCTTTTTTAGTTTACTTCCTGCTGAAAATAGTTTGAAGCAAAAATACCATTCGTCCTTTTCAGTCAGGTAAAGAGCTCAGCAAATGTAATCCTTATCAAGGATGTTAAAGTAGAATTGTTTTTGCAGTAAAAATTTAAAATTGCTGCAAAAGACTTAGTTTGAATGTTTCATTGTTTGCAATTCCTTGGTGAAAGGATTGAGTTAAATTTTTTTCATGTTTTTACTTTCTCATATGAGTAGTATAGAGGAAGTATAGTAATTATAAAAAAATTCGAACTCGAGTTTTTAACCAATACCCACACCGACAGATGGACATCAGAAATGAAGACGGGATGCTTCCGGTATGGAGGCTGATTTTCGAGACTCCTGAAGTGATGGGGGTCGTCTACCTCCTATTGATGACAGGACGTGCTTCTGACAGGAAGGATTGTCCCATGGCCGGTGATGGCCTTAAGATTAAACTTCAGTTCCCGCTTGCTGTCGCTGCTGTATGGTCCATCAGATCCGATTTAATCAGAAAGTCTTAATTAGGAGGGGCAGAGTAGTCAGTGGCTTAACTAATCCCATCGTTTGACACTCCTTGAGGTCGAAAAATACATTTTTTGGAAAATTCTCCTCTGTCAGATTGTGACAAAGATAACTCGAAACGCTTGAATGGATGAAATTGGTATACGTTCTTTATACCAAATTTATACATTTCTGCCAAATTTTGAGAAAAATCCATTCACAGGAAGTCTGTCTGTCCGGCTGTTCGAATATGAGCTAGCACGATATCTACAAAACGGGGAGTGCTAGACAGATAAAATTCGATACACAGATTTAACATCTATAGGGCAGACACTTAACAAATTTTGAACGAAATGCAACAGTGGGTTGTCTATCGGTCTATCATTTCAGATGTAAATAAACGCAATAATCTCAAAAACGCAATAATTCAAAAACGGAGTGACTTCAATATATCGAATTTGGTATGGGATTTCGTGACTACAAGTGCAGTTTTGTGATAAAATTTGGTTTGAATCGCTTGTGAAAAACATGTCCAAAACACAAATTGGATTTTTGGATACTATTAACGATATGCCAGGGATTAAGCTGGAAGTATCTCTACAAGGATGACACGATATATTTTATATAAGCGCTAAATTTGCAAATATTTCATGAGTATTGTATGTCAGTGCCCTGCAAGACATTCCCCGGCATGGCAGCCTTATTTCAGAGCATGCGAGAAAATTTTGGGGAGACTAATATCGCTCTTTGTTTATTGTCTTTTTACTTCCTCGCTTACGTGGAAAAAAAGAAAATATACCAATCGTCAAAATATTGAAACTCGAGATTTTGAAGATTCTCCACATTTTTGGCCTGCCTGAGCTTAAAAAAAACATATTTGGAAAATATTTTTCTGTTTGTGACAAATATAACTTAAACACACTTTGTGCTAGATGGATGAAATATGGTATACATGCTTAAAACAAAATTGGTAGATTTCTATCCAATTTTAAAAAACTCTGCTGTTGGGAAATCTGTTTGTCAGACTGTCCATATCTAAGTTAGTACGACAGCTACAGAATCGAAAGGGCTAATTAATAAAAATCCTTAATTATCTCAATCAAAAAGCTAATAATACGATTTATCATTTTTATTATTAGACGCCAATCAAATTTTGAGCTCAATCGAGCAAGAGTTTGACCGTCTGTCGGCCTGTACATTCAGAAAAATTTAAACATAATAACTCAAAAATTTAATGACTTAATTATGTCAAATTTGGTACTTTATTTTGGCAACATTAAATATATTTTTATGCCAAATTCTTGTTTCATTCGGTTGGAGAGAACGCATCTAAAACCGACAATCGATTTTTCGATTTTTTTAACCGTTTTCCAGGTATTTATCATCAAAAGCCCTCGTCAAAGATGACACGGCAGATTCTGTATAAATGGCAAAGGTTAATATTTCGTAACTATTCAACTCCAACGCCATGTAAAGCGTTCTTTGTGATAACGCATTTATTAGGGAATATGCGAGAAAGTGTGGGGAGGCGATGCACACTGGATTAATCAGAATTTTTATGAATATTTTGTTACTACGACCAGCTTATCTTATTAGAATTCAGAAAAGATATATGAAGCTGTTCTGATTCTATATCTACCTTGATTTTCTTTGATGATTTCAGATATTACATTACACATTAGAGCCCTTATATGGTATTCATCCAGACTGGTCATGTCCCATGTTCTATTTATTAGGATTAAACCACTGGCAAAAGATTTGATGGCAATTGTAATAAAAATAAAGAATATATCGGTAAATAATCTCTATATATATTTCAAATAAAATTATTTCGAATCAAAATGAATCGCACTGTCATTGATTTTGGAGGGCTGTCTAAAAAGTATCCGACCTTCAATTTTCCTGCTTATGGTAATGATGCTAGAGCGGCTCCACCGTGCACAGTGGAAAAATACAACTTTTTGCGCATGCTCGAATTTTGTGCTAGTGTGTGCTAGTCGCTTGTAGCCGGGATTCCGTATTTTCTAATTGATCTCTCTTAAGATGGCTGAATGACTTGAGCAAAGATACTGCATCAAATTTTGTCAAAACCTTGGGGGTTCTCAAAGTGAAACAATTAGTAAGACTCAGCAAGTATTTGAAGACTATGCTTTGGAATAACACAAGTGAACAAGTGGATTGACCGATTCAAAAAAGACTGCAGATCGCTGGAGACGATCACCAATATGCACCGAAAGGACAAACAGTGAGTAAATAATTCTATCAACAGGTTCTGTACCGACTCAGAGATGCAGTTCGGCCAAAAAAATATAGATTTATGGACGACGAAAAACTGGCAGTTGCGTCATGACAATGCTGAGGATTATTCGTCACACTTGATCCAGATTTTCTTGGCGAAATACTGAATTCCAGTCGTTTCACAAGATATGGCTACACTCCAGATATGGCTCTATGGCACTACCGGTTGTTTCCGAAATTGAATATGCCGTTGAAGGGATCCAATTTTGAGAGTAGAGAAGAGACAATGCAGAATTCGATAACGGAGATGGACACTATTCCAAAAGAAGCCCTCCTGGAGTGTCTTCAGCTAGAAAGATCGGTGGACTAAGTTGTGAAGGATTCAAGGGGCCTACTTTGATAGGAATTAGGATCCCAATTTTGTCGGGTAAGTAATATATTTTTTTTCTGTTAAACTGTTGGATTCTTTTTAGATAGCCCTCGAGAAAGCAATTACTGTATTCGGCAAGAATATTTTATTTCATTACCGAAGTGCACTCTTTACGAAGAAACAAAGAATGAAAACGAAAAGAAACGGAGCATTTGTTTTAACAAACGATTAAACAATTACATTTCTAAAGTAAATTTACACTTTCGAATGCTCAAATTCAGCAAAACAAAAGTAAATTTACATTCAGACAGAAATGCAATCAAATCATCGAATGGATTCAAGGTTTGAAAATTCCTAAAAACAAAATTACAATGGCGATAAAAAGAAACCCACACACGCACACACACAAAAAAAAGAACCAGTAAAACTTTAATTATCTTATTTGGATTCTAATACACTAACTCTGTTTTTAGTTCCAAAACATTCATTATTTTCCATGTATTCCCTAATTTTAAAACAGAATTTTTGAAAAAAAGAATATAAGAACATTCTAGAGAGAACTATTCGTTCCATAAACATTAAAATTTATAACGGAATTTTATGAAGTTGAATTTATTTTCACTACAAAAGAATATCCCTTTCTCCTGCTAGAATTATTTTAGAGGAATTTTCGCGCATTTTTTAAAAATCTTTCCCCTTTAAAAAAGCAAAAAATGTCGAGGAAATAAAAAAAATGGCTGTATTAATCCACAGCCTAGCAGGAAAAGTAAGAAACACAACAGATGAGTCTGATAGTGGTGATTTTAAATTTAATATCTGAAAATGTTAAAGCTTCATGATAGTATGTAAAGTTTTGAGATATTTTTTTTTTCAATTTTAAAGGCCTTGAGAGTTAAAATATACTTTTTAACAGATAATATATTCAGCTTGAGAAAGTTTGTAAGTTTTTTGTAAATTGCGAAGTATATTATTTCATAATATATTTCAAATTGCGACGTAATATATTTCATAAAAATTGTTCAAAGTGTATTTTTTAACTTACTCAACTAGTTAAAACAACTAATAACAACTAGTTCACTATTAAAGCTGCCAAAAATTAACTAGTTGCTATTTTTAAGGTAAGATCTGTTCACTAAGGAAAAATTACTTCAAAAGTTTAACTAGATTTCTAATTAAAACTAGGCGAAATTAATTTTTTATCTCAATAGCCTCAGTCTCTTTAATTGCTTAGAAACTAATTGCTAACTTTTTTTAATTTTATCTTCAATTTTCTTAATTTTGGAATTTAATAAAATAAAAATATTTTTAGTATATTCGATAGTATCTTCTTCTGTTGTTACATGCATGCATCGCTCAGTTTAGTTAGATTAACGTCCCGTTGTAAAGCAACACTAAGGCTATTTTGGGGCGGACCTCGTAATTTTGAACCGCGGTCAGATGACGAGGAAGACACCTGAGCTGGTACCCCCTCTCCATACCGCACCACACCAGAGGAAAGACGCTTGGTCTGAAGGATTTCACGTGCAACAGATTCCCTTACACGACGGTTCTTCGGTGGACGTTTACGAATCTTATAAATTGATTATTCAAACACAATCTGCAAATTGATTCAAATACAAAAATATTCGTCTTGCAAATAAACATACGAAATAAAATGTTATTGATGTTCATGTCAACCTTTAAATATATAATTTTAAATATAACCTCTACATATATATATTTATGTGCATCTAGTGGCTGCGCTCTAATTAGGGATTGCAATATCGGACCAAAAGTTAAATAACGATATTCGGTATTTTTTAGATATTAATACCAGGATACTGGCTTTAATAACGGTAGTAAAAATTTTAGAAAAAGAAAGAAAACAAAACCAACAAAAAAGGGTTTCTTTGTTTTCTTTTCCAGTTTTATTAGAGAGTGTAAATATCACAAAAAAATAATTTGTAACTTATAAATTATAACAGTATATAAAGAACAAAAAAGTAAAGGAACATCTTATTTATTTAAATCACATAAAAGTGTCAATATCACTATTCAGTCTGTGATACTATTATAAATTTTAGAAATATGAACTTAAAAAACGTAATATATCAATTGCACTTTCATTAAGCCTGGAACGTAATTTTGTGCAAAAATGACCAGCTGTCGAAAACGCTCTTTCGGCATCTACTCTAGTTGATGGTACTGTTAGCAATGCACGATATGCTTTTTCCAAGTATTTACAGCAATGCACGATATGCTTTTTCCAAGTATTTACCTCTAAATCCCTCATCTTCAAATAAATCGATTTCTCGTCAAATGGTTTTGGATATAGCTGATTACTGTATTGTATTTTGGTTTGTTGAATTTTTTTTTAATTCATGGCTGATTCTAATTTTTGTTCAAGAGACAATTCCTTTTCACTATCGACATTAGTGTCATCATAATCTTCATTAACTGTACCGAATTCTTCTGAATGTAGATAGGTTTGTGGGTAAAGATTTTTAAAATATACTATAAACTTAATCAGATTTGAATTGGTTAATCTCTTTTCTTATTTTTCTTTTCATTTTTTAAAGTCATTAAAATTATGAAAATACCGTAAGACATTTTCTATTTCGGTATGCTTTTCTTCTGTGCGATTTTTCAATGTAACATATAGTTTTTCAGAGACATGCTTTTCAGATTTATGTGTTGTTCTTTCAGTGACTGCGACATGAAATATATTATTGTTGCATTAGCTGTTAATAAATTGGAATTTCTCCAACATAATGCCTCAGTAGTCAGTTTTATTGGAACTAGAGCTGATACAGTTCTGTACATTAATTCGGATTCACTATCTGAAAAATTAATTTGCAGGTTTAAGTCAATTATTGCTTTTTGGATTAGATTTCTGATTTTCAAAAATCATTCCATCATTAGGAGTCAACTGTCCCAATGTGTTTTAGAATCTATTCTGTTTTATTTTCAGTTAGTATATATTTTTGTAGTATGGCATTTTTAAAAATATCTTAACAATTTTTCGAACTTTATAAATTATAGGAAGCAATTTTTGATGGGTTAAAATTTCATCCTCATTAGCAATATCTTCAACAATTACATTGTCATTATCTTCATTGTCAATATCACTCTCACTCTTACTCTCTTCAAAGTCGGAATCCGAAGTTTCTATATCCACAGTATTTGGATTCTTCTGTTCTTTATTTGTTATATATAAAATATCTATTACTCCTCATTGAATTCCATGAGCATAGCACAAATGCTGATTTGCACCAATCAACTTAATCGATCTGAAGAATGATATGCAAATACAATCTGAATAACAAACTCTCTAATTTAAAAAAATATCGAAATATTACGCACTTTCTTCACAACTACAACCTTGTTTTCACAGATACGAATATCAGACTGCGAATCCTGTTCTTGTGCAGTATCGCTCGGAGCTGTAATAGGATAGTTTTGACTCCTTGGATGATTCACATATTTTATCACTTCTCTTGATTGTACGATGCAACTTTGCATTCACAGTTTAATTAATTTCGCCCGTTAGGGAGAAATAAAAACAAAAACGTGTTCTATTTTGCTATGTTGGCGATTCCTGCACATCTAGTGGAGACAATTTAAAAAAATTCTAGTAAATACCGAAGAAACGGTATTTAAACTTGTGAATACCGGTATTACGAAATTGTACAAATTGCTCAAAATACCGGTATTACAATCCCTCGTTCTAAGTTCTTAGAGAATATTAATCACGATAGTCAATGCCTGACAATTCGAAATGAAAAAAAAAATATTTAAAATAAATGTTTCATTATTTTTCAATTCGAAATAATAATATATCGTTAAATTTTAATAAAATTAATGGTTCAAAATATTTCTTAAAAATTTACGAATATGGTTGTGATATTTAAATTTGGTTACAAAAAGTGTGCCCATTCATCAAATAAATAAATGAATAATAACCTTAGAAGCAGTTTTGATGTTTGTATCAAGAATAATTGAAGTCCAAGGCTAAGGAGAAGTTAACAAGACTTCACAGAATATCCTTTAGGGTCTGGAAAACGGAAGAATAGCATAAAGGCATCGCCAACAGTCCATTGTTTTTATACGAATTAAATTCCAAGCATTCACTGAAGTTCTACTACAATAAGTTTCGGTGAAACATTTTTTCTTTATTATTTACATTTATTCTTATTGACAAAATTCATAGGCGTTTTTTGATTGCAATTGTTTAATACAAAAAATATGCCCAATTTATGTAATTCATAGGATTTATGTAGAAGCTCTTTTGTAGTGAAAATAAAAGTTGAAGTCTGAGCATTGAGCCCATATTTAAGAACAATTGTAGTCTAAGCGAAACAGAAGTTAAAAAGAAATCGTCAAAAATGAAAAGAATAAGTAGTAGAAAAGAATAACATAAAGACTTGCCAATAAGTATACATTGTTCTTATCGGAATTAAATTCCCAGCATTCACTAAATCTGTATTGAAATAAGTTTTGATTTTTTTTATTATATACTTTTATTCTTATTGACGAAATTCATAGGCGCTTTTAGATTGCAATTTTAAATGCGAAACTTATATTCTACTTACGTAATTTATGGAAATCGTTATGTAGGGGCTCCTTTGTAATGAAAATACAGGTTTCTGAAGGGAGTTTCATTCGCAGAGTTTTTCCCTTATATGGAAGTTTAACATATTAGGAATCTACTGCAATTGTATAAAGATAATAAAAATAAGAAATACTTTTTAAAAATCCTTCGAGATAAAAATTCAAATATAATACAACATAAATTTACATTGAAGCAAAAATTCAATTCAATCAATTTATTGACTATTAAAGACAATTCTGACTATGTAAGATAAGAATTCTAAGTCTGTATACTTTGAAATAAAAATATACTCAATTTGCATTATATATCAAAATGTACAAACCACTAAAGAACAGAAAAAATAAAATTAAATTAAAAAATTATCTACGTTTACTGCATTCTAATAAAACGATTTGCCTCTCGATTCTAAATATTTACGAACTCAAAGTGAAATCAGACGATAATTAAAAACGGTGAAAAAAATATTCCATTAGCAAACTACAAAGAATAAAAGAAATCTAACACAATCAGGAAGGGAAAATTTCAATTTTAACTACAAAAACAATTGTGTTTAGCAATCCAGGATAAACTTCCAATGGAATTTTAACTATTTGCTGAAGCGCCGCAGGAAATTGTGAAATTTCCTTTTCTCTTTCTTTATATAGTATTGTGGAAGTTCGAACCTTTTAATGTATCTGACACATTTTCCACGTTTATTTTCGATTATTTAAATTTAGAATATAGATGAAGATTCCACTATTTATTATATTCTTACATATGTATTATAAAAATAGAAAGTACTTATTGAAATTGTCAAATATTTTGAATTTAAGAATTTGAAAGTTCCAGACCACCATGAGTCAGAGAAGAACACTATTTTTTAGCATTTTGTCTGTTTGTATGTTGCTTGCGCCAGCTACATAAACCTACCACTTTAGTGTCGAGTAGAAATTGACAATTTAATTTATTGAACTCTCTACATTTTAATTTTTCGCATTCACATTCATACGAAAATTCAGACTGACAGATAGATATTAAGCTTGTTATTTTCATTACATTTCATGTCAAGTTATTTAGATGTAGTATTCTTTAGTAATTAGAAATATCAGGTTAGACAGACTTACTTTGAAATAAATATGTTCAAAATTTGATAAAACTCAACAATTTGGTGTAAAAAAAAATATTAGATTGGAGATTCAGCAAATGCTCTAACTGCATTTGCGCTATAGCCTTAAGGATATTCAGTAATCCTATAAAACCTTCATTAAAATGTATTACAGATATAAATTCTCCTTATCTGAGGGTTCGGAGCTGAGCAAAGTCATCTTTAGGTACAAATGCCTACAAAACACCACTGAAACTCTCATTGGCATTTTGCCTTTTTCAGTGCAAAAAATTGTATGTATTTAAAACTAAATTTGTACTTATACATATTTTTACATGTTTTTGACCCTTTAAATCGGTATTCCCGGTTATTTAAATGTTCACTTTCGGTTTACCGATCATTACGAAAATATTAATATCTTGTCTTTTAATTAACGTAGAGACAAAAATAAACCTATTTTGGATAGCTCAAAGACTGGTATCCAATAAAATAATTTTTTAAAAATCCTATTTTTAGCGAAAATCTATCTTTTCAACTTGTTCGGATACCTTAAAAGTGTTCCGGTGGTTAAAGGATGAAAATACAAATTCTTTCTACTTTTAACTGATTTTCTCTGGATAAAGGATTGAAATGCCATTTTTTAAAAAAAGTTTTTCTTTGGATAAAAAATGAAAGCGTGAATTTAATTGTTTTTCTCCGGATAAAGAATAGACATCTGTAAATTTTTTACTTAAAAAATATTTTGGGGTGTAAAGGATGAAATTGTGAAATATTTTTAATGTTTTTCGCTGGATAAAGGATGAGAAGAGGATTTTTTATCTTCTGCATTGAAAAGTTTTTTGCTGGGTAAAGGATGAAAGTGCGAATTTTTTTCTTTTAACAAGTTTTTATTGAATAAAGAATTAAAATGCGATTTCTTTTTTTTAAACTTTTAAATGTTTTTTGTTTATTTTTTGGTAAAGGATAAAAATTTGAATTTAACTGTGTTTCGCTAGGAACGTGAAACTTTTTACTTTTTTCACTGTAACCAGAGAAAAAGTTTTCCCTGGTTAAAGGATGAAAATGCGAAATTTTTCTATTTTTAAAAGTTTTAGTTAGCTGCATGATATTTATTAGGAATATTGCCGCATTGAAGAAAGACTGTCGAAACTCCATGGCCTAATGGTCATGGCACTGGTCTTGTGATCAAGAGACCTGGGTTCGAATCCCGCTAGAGACGCTGAGATTAATGGTATATGTAAATATTTAATTCCTTGATTTTATGTTTTCCTTTATTTCATGTTCCAGAAGATACTGGACATTTCTTTAGTTTACCGGACAAGTGTTCTGGACTTTTCTTACTGTCTCCAGAAGAGTATTCTGGAACTTTCTCTGCTTATATAAAAGCAGAAGATTTTTCAGTTACTGTATTCTCAGTTCTGAGTTCAGTTAATAAATTGGTTCAGCTCTACCTCTTGTGTGTGTGTCTTTGAGTTCTATACTATAGTTCTACGTGACAATATGATTAAGAAATGAAAGCGGAAAAAATATAATTGTTCAGAAAAATTTGTTAGGAGTAATAAGTTAAATAATACAAGCATATTCAAATATTACCAACGAAGAATCTTGCATATAGCTAGACAGGAAATAAGCAATTTATGCCATAAAAGATAAAACTTCGAATAACTGTCAACCTTGAAGCACAAATAGAATCAATTCGTCGGAATGCATATTCTGAAAACCATCCAAGAATGAAAGAGAACAAAATCCAAGAACGAAAAAAACTTCAATTATCTTCTCGAGATTGCAATAAAATGATTTGTTGCTACTATCTAAACATTTGGAAAAGTGAAGTGAAATCAAACGCTGCAGGAAAGCAATAAAAGAGCGAAAAAAAGTCACAGGATTCTTTTTCTTTTCCATGGGCTGCCACAAACAATAAAACTGGCAAATGTAATCATGTGGAGCAACTTTCAATTTTAACTACACAAACAACTTCCGCTCATCCGCCCTTGATAAGCTTTCAATGGATTTTTAAGCATTTGTTACCCCCCCCTCCACCTTAGGACAAACAAATCAAAGAATGAAAAAAAAAAGAATTATTGTTGCTCAGACCGTTTGTAGGAAGAAAAGAATAGACAGCAAGTACCAATATTGTTTTGAGATTCTCTTCTTTCATTTAAAAAGTAAGACTGCACGTGAAAGTGAAATTTGGGAGATTTATCTTCTTTTGTAGTCCAATGGTATTTTAATCATCTTTGCCTTTCTAGGAACAAACTGTGCTTTCGTTTTATGATTTTTAACTTGTTGTATTTTGCAAGCTATTTCAGCTCTAAGCGCATTTCTTGTTTAATTTATTTTTTTTGTTACACATTTAGAATTCAGCGGTAAGAGAAATGAATTTAATATGTCTTATTGGCAATGACACAGAGAAGAATATCGTTACGGAACTTAAATATGGTTCATACTTAATAATAATTAAACAGAATAAAATTGTTGCTATATAACTGCCGACGTAAGTTTATCGCCAATGAAACGCATAAAAATTCTTAATAGAACCTGAAAACAGCGATTGTTTGTAATGGAACGAGTAAGATTATCATCATGGAACCTGAATGTTGAGCACCTGCTTATAGCAAAAGAATATTATCTCGGAACCTGAATGTTGAACGGATATTTATCGCGAATTAACCGTGTAAGAATATTATGTCGGAACTTCAGTGTGTACAAATGCTTATCACGCATGAAGCGTATAAAAATATCATCACCGAACCTCAGTGCTGAACAGAGGCCTATCGTTCATGAAACGTGTGAATTTATTTAGTCCAAGAACAACTACAAAACTTAAAGAAAAAAATAACGATTAATGAAATTTGATCCCTAATTAATTATCTGAAAGATACATTTTTTCTTACGAAGGATTGGCCGCTTGTTGGTTCGTACTTCCGTTTGCATATAAATGAGATGACTCAAAAATGCGCTGTAAAATAAATTAAATTTGGTATAAAAATCTGTTGACGGCATGTCAGATACTATGTCATTTTTTTTTGTTTTAATCGATCCCAGAAAAAAGTTCAAAATACATATTCAATTTTCTCGCACTTTTCTATTACATGACTGCCAGTAATTAATCGCAAAAAATACTGCCAAGGAACACACATTACATTCTGTATACATTCTAGATTCATGCCAAATAACGATATATTTAAACTTTTATTTGGCAATATCATGCAATTAATATTTAATTTCCGGTTTTTAAAAGAATATATTGTTACAAACCTGCAATTCGGCTTCCCAGCATAGTTTGTTCCATCAACAGAAAGAAAGTTTTACAATCATCTGAATGGGACAGAGTCCAGGTAGCGCGTCGGGGGTCCCAGACAAACTTGGCGATCATTTGGCGACTTGGCGACCAATTTGGCGACTTTGGCGCCAAAATAGATTATACCCGAAACTTCGAGAATTTTCCCGATCCGTCCAGTAGGAACCGAGATACGCCTCGAACGTTCCTGATTGGTTGAGAGGCTTCTAGCCCCGCCTCCTGAGACCTATAAAAGGGGCTGCAGCTGCCAGACAGAGGAGCCCAAGTCAGTAGTAAAGTCCGAAGGCGAAGACAGAGGAGTCCGAGTTCAAGAGCAGTGAAGTCAAGTCAGTAATTCGAGTTCGAGTCGGAGAAGTCCGAAGACGGAGCGGAGGAGTCGTAAGTGACAGAACGGAGTAGGCGGAAACGACGGTGAGCAGCGACGGAGTCAAGCTCGTGCTGAACTGAGCTGTGCGCTACTGTCTGCAGTAGATTCTTGTTGTATGCTGTTGTATGCTACACGTCTCGGGAGAAGACAATCGTCTTCTGTGCTGTATATAGTTGTCGCTTTTGTGCTGTCCTGTGTCTTCGTGTAAATAAACGTCGTTGTTCTCTTTCTACTGCCGCCTGCTGATTGAGCATTCTTTACACCATATCACTTCCACTATCCAAACGAACCTCGGTAGGAAATTTCGTAACAATATTGTACAACACACAACTCCCATATGTAAGACGTTGAAATAAAATGCTGAGTATTCGAATCTTTTATGTCTTTGCCCAAGGTTCACATTATGCAAGAGGAGAAGATAACAATTTTATTAAAATGTATGAAATAAAAAGACCACTTTAACTGCCTTGTTTTGCCTCAGGGGAGAGGGTCTAATGAATTTAATGACACAACATAATCCGTCAAGAGTAATGAATTGTAGTTGAATTTTTCTGAGATTAAAGGAGTAGTTTATTTTTTAAAATATTAGATTTGGATCACTGATACTGATTTTTTGCGAATAATTTTCCACATTTCATCTCCAATATCTGGAAAATCAGCTTTGCTCGGTAATTTTTTTAAATCGTGTTTTTCAGTATACAATTAATGAGATACGAATCGCATATTTATTACAATAAGAAGAATCACATATTTTAACATAATAAGAATATTTTTCAATCTTACTTACATATGAACTGATCATTTAAATACAAAAAATCACTAATGCATTTAGTTTACATGTTATTCGAAACAATCTGCTATGTTACAGTATTCATTTTTCATTTTATCCATTACTAGCCACCTTTGGCGACCAGCCGGTCCGCCAGTATTACCGCTCGCTACAATTTTTAATTAAATATTTTAAGTAACTGATCTCTTAATAGATTCTCAAACAAAACATTTTTAATCTTCAAATTTTGATAGTCATACTAAACTTAAACTGTTGTTTAGATCGTTCCGTTCAATTTACTATATATAGTGTTAATTTACTATATAATTTTACTTTACTATAATTTACTATATATATTATTTTTATTTTGTACGAAAAAAATTGTTGAAAAATATAGTTAAAATATTTATTTAAAAATTCATTGAATATAGAAATTTAATTTTAAGGTTAAAACATTGGTATCATTTAAAAGATAGATTTTTGATCTTTAACTTCATGTAAAAATCTTTTTTGTGTGGTAATATTTTCGGAAGTTATAGCAGAAACACGCCATAATTTCGCTAAATTTTTAAATAAATAAAATTTTAATTAAAAATTCGAAAAAATAACCCCCAGGTGCATATTCCCGGCCTCCAAGATATACACGTGCCAAATTTGGTAGCTGTAGTTTGAATGGTCTGGCCTGTAGAGCGCCAACACACACACACTCACACACACACACACACACATTGAGCTTTATTATAAGTATAGATTACTTATATTTTAAACTTACATTCAGTTTTGCCATGGTGAAATCGGGCCCTAGATGGCGCTATATGACATTGCCGGCATGAGAGCAGATAGAAAGAGGCTCTAATAGGTAGTTTAAAATATATATATAAAATAACGTATTTTTTTCAGGAAAAACACCTACAGAGATAAATTTAAAAACCCAATTTTAAATATGAATACATAAGTAAAGTAAATAAAGAAAAAAACCATGACTTAATAGTAGAATCCACAATACACGCGCCATTTAATTTATTCTAACTTCTATACCGCAGTGCCAAATTTCGAAGCGGATGTTTACTATACCTATTCTAATAGTTAGCTATAAAAAAAACTTTTTGAGTGAAATTGCGTATTTTCAGGAATGATACCTACAGAGATAAACTTAAATTCTAAAACTTTATATGAATATAAAATTTCATCCAAATCTTTGAATCGTTTCCGAAATAAATTACACGATACACGAACTAAATTTTTTATACATATAAGAATTGTTCGTTTATAGTTAAAAGATTTTATCCATGTGAGATATTTATCAGTAATATTGGAAGCAAAGGAAAAATACAAAATTATTTGTTTAGTTTGTTGTTAAACTGATAGAAAAACAATAACTGACAATAAATCTCAGTAATGAAACGATGTCAAACTGAGTATTTGCAGACAATTTAAAATAATCGCATTCCCTTGTTGCTTGATATAAGTGCGTTTCTTGAAAGTAACGATTGCCACAAAACTGAAGTAATTTTATATTAATAATGAATAATTTCTGAATATATTTAAATTTTGAAAGTCTCAAGAAGTTAAATCTATAAGATAAAAAAATAAATTTCTATAAAAAAACAGACAAAAAATCAAAAGAATCTTAAAGACGTTTCTGGATTCCAGTAAGTCTCATTTAAAACTATTCTCTTAACTTTTGCTATCAGAAAGAGGAACTAAAGCACGAATAAAATATTTTTTTCAAAAAATATAAGCAATAAGTGCTCTGTTTTAAAAGGAATACTTAACACACACACAAACAAAATAGTAAACGCAGTCAGCTGGAACAAGTTTCAATTTTAACTACAAAAACATCTTCCAGTATCCATTCTATATGTATGGTTTCGATCGATTTTTAAAATAGTTTATAAATCTTTTCCAGACAGAGAATGAAGAAAATCAACTTGTCCCAAATGAAGTTTTGCATTTTCAAATCTCATAATAGCGGGTCAAAAAGAAACATAATATTGATATTTCTTGGTGGTTTATTTTTTGCATTTGAAAATGAAAAATAACATATTTAAGTGAAATGCCGGAGATTTTACTTCCTGTGTTTTTTTTATTCATTTGGTGGAAGGGTTTTTATTGGGTTGGCAACTAAGTAATTGCGGATTTTAAATAAGAATGGAAATTCAAAGTTTTTAATTAAAATTATAATATTATTCAAATAGGTACTGTATGTTTTTGTCGATGACCTTTTGTCATGTTTCAGGCAGTATCATAATTCCAAGTTCGTAAAATTTCTGATCTTTGCTATCAAAAAACTGAATTGTGATTTGGCATCATTAGCGTGATTAAAAATTTTACTATTTAAAGAGTTCTGAATGGAAAGAAATAAATGGTAGTCTGAAGTCACATTGTCAGGACTATATGGCGGATGTGATAACACATACCAAGCCATATCCAATAATTTCTAGTGAGTGATCAAAGATGTGTGGGTTTTGCATCATCATGGTGGAAAACAGAATACTTACGATTTGGCACTTCTTGACGCTTTGCTTGAATTGCATCGCTCAGTTTGGCAAGTTGTTGAATGTAAACATTTCTACTGATCGTTTGGTTTTTTGGTAAAGGTTCAAAGTGCAGAATTCCTTTATAACCCCACCAGACTGACATCATAGTGTTTTTTGGTAAATCTCTGCTTTTGATGTCGTTTGGGCTGGTTGAACTGGCATCACCCACGATCTCTTCCGATTTTGGTGCCTTTTAGATGCGAATTGCAGATGCGTTGCGCCAAATGAATTTCCTAAAGCTTGTGATTTATCTATAAATCAAGTTTCTTGACAACGTCAAGCTTTTTGAAAAAAAATTTTTAATGCATGTTTGCGATACAATATTTCTGCCTCTGCAATATCACGTGCTGTGCTATGACGATCTGAATCTATAATAGCCTTGATATGGGTCTCGTCGACTTCAACTGGATGTCCAGATCGTTGAGCCTTTTTCAACGAAAAATCACCAGAACGAAATCTGGCAACACTGTCTTACTTTCAAGGTTTCATTCCCATATATGGCACATAACTTAAATAACTTTGCTCTCACATACGGCGGTGCGTTCTTGCATCATTTTCGGAAACAATACAATAAAATATGTCTGAAGTGCATGTCTTGTTCTTCCATTTCTAAATTTGAATAAAAACCAACCAAAGAACTAATCTATATAATTTTTTTACAAAATGAATGGGTTGGAGTCCAAACAATAAGAAAAAAATATATAGGTTAGTTACTTTAAAAACGTTAACGAAACAAAAGAAATTGTAAAATCCATCTGTCGACAAAATCCGTAATCATTTGATTGCCAACCCAATAAATCGGCTTGTTTTAGAATAATCATTCTGTGTTTAACTTTATCAACTGCAAGATCCAATTGTCTAGGCAGGCCCTTATCTTCTTAATATTTTAGATATAATTGTCACAAATAGACTAACTAAACTTGTAGTAGATTATCTCATGCGCATTGTAAAATATGTAAGAAATTATAAAAAATATTATTGTATCGCACATTAAGTATACATTTTTGATTTCATGCGAATTTCCGTACAGTGGAATCTTCTTTATCCCTAATATTCACAAGCATTCAAATGAAAACTAATAACCAAGCTCGGTTTGAATTGAAAATAGTAAAAATTGTAGACCTCGGCTCATGAACTTTTACTACAAACCTGCATAACAATTTTAAGTAAATTAAATGCTTAAGTGCATTCCCTCACTGATAAATCTGTGAATCAAAGCATTAAAAAAATCTATCTCAGTTGTTACATCCCAAAACAGCATTTGATATTTCACATTCAATAATAGTACTGATAAAAAAAGGTGGAATTGGTTACTGCAGTCTACAATGCTGTCCGACCAGCGTTACAGACGTCATTGACTGATTATATATACTTATTTTCTCTTTCGTTTTCCTAAAAGAAAATAATAAAATAAGAAAGTTTTAAAGATAAGGAATGAAAGAAATATAGGAGAAACATCAAACATTTAAATAATATATTACGTAGAAAAATCAAACATTTAAATAATATATTACGTAGTTAATTATATAAGTAGTAATTATATGCAGTTAATTATATCCGCATTCATAAATCCTGTTACTTATTTAAGTATTTAACATAATATATTAATTTTGCTGATAATTATATAAGCATTCTTAAATCCTACTATTTATCTAAGCATTTGACATAATACCTTAATTCTGTTGCTATTTTTCTTAGCATTCATAATTCCTGCTATTTATCTACCCATTTAACATATTATATTACTTTTGCTGTTAATTATCTAATCATTCTTAAATGCTACTATTTCCCAACCCATTTAACATATTATATTACTTTTGCTGCTAATTATCTAATCATTCTTAAATGCTACTATTTCCCAACCCATTTAACATATTATATTACTTTTGCTGCTAATTATCTAAGCATTCTTAAATGCTATTATTTATCTAAGCAATTAACATAATACATTACTTTTGTTGCTAATTTTTTTAGAATTTTTAAATGGTACTATTTATCTAAATATTTAACATGCTACATTAGTTTTGTTGCCAATTTTCTTAGAATTCGTAAATGGTACTATTTATCTAAATATTTAACATGCTACATTACTTTTGTTGCTAATTTTATAAGCATTCAAAAATTCAGCTATTTATCTAAGCATCCATAAACCCATGGGGAAGCAAATATTGGAAAATAATTTTAAACAGAAATAACAAGTTTCTATTAATTTATTATATAATACGACACAATACTTTTACTAAAAAAAAGAAAAAAAACTGTGAATTTAAGCATAACAACAATGATTGTAAGGTGTGTGACACTGAATATAGTTCACCATGTGCAAGGGTGATCTTGGGCCTTTGGCTAAATTTATTGTTTCATTAATGTGTAAATATCCAATTTATCTATAAAATACTTCATGGTATTATGGTTTTATATTTCACTGCGCAGATGTTTGAATACCAAACAATTTTCACAAGAATATTTTTTCGATTACTCCTTTTACTTTCTCGTTTCCTCAGTATAGAGAAAGTATTGTTATGTAATTTTCCCTGCGGGTTCGTTTGAATAGTGGAAGTGATATGGTGTAAAGAACGCTCAATCAGCAGGCGGCAGTAGAAAAAGAAATAACGACGTTTATTTACATGAAGACACACAGGACAGCACAAAAGCGAAGCGACAGCTATATACAGCACAGAGACGACTATCTTCAGCCGAGACGTGTAGCATACAACAGCACACACAGCAGCAGCATACAACCAGAATCTACTGCAGACAGTAGCGCACAGCTCAGTTCAGCACTAGCTTGACTCCGTCGCTTCCGACTACTCCGCTCTGTCCACTCTGACTGACTTCGTCGACTTCGACTTCTCGCTCCTCTGTCTAGGACACAAGGAATATTCTTTGGAGCGCCGGCGCCCGCAGGGCGCCATCTCCCGTCGGCAACATCTGTTGGGCTCGGCTGCTTCGTTTTTGCTCCTCTGTCTGAAGGTTGCAGCCCCTTTTATAGGTCTCAGGAGGCGGGGCTAGAAGCCTCTCAACCAATCAGGAACGTTCGAGGCGTATCTCGGTTCCTACTGGACGGATCGGGAAAATTCTCGATGTTTCGGGTATTATCTATTTTGGCGCCAAAGTCGCTAAATTCGTCGCCATGTCGCCAAATACTGGGACCTCCGACGCGCCACCCGGACTCCGTGGACTTTAAAACTGTCTTTCTGTTGATGGAACCAACTATGCTGGGAAGCCGAATTGCAGGTTTGTAACTGTATAGTAAGCGCCAAAAAATAGGAAATCAAGATTTTGAAAAATCTCCACATTTTAGACCTGCCTAAGTACGAAAGATACATTTTTCGAAATAATCCGTCTCTCTTCCGGTGAAAATGATAGTTCGAAACCAATTTGAGCAAGATGGTGGAAATTTAGTATACAGTCTTTACACAAAATTTGTTGATTTTTATCAAATTTTGACTAACTCTCGTTAGCGAAAGTCTGTCTGTACGACTGTTCGAATAATAGTTAACACGATAACTGCAAAAATAAAGAGAGCTGTATGGATAAAATTCAGCACACACATTTAACCTTTATAATGTAGAAACCTGTCAAATTTTAAGTTAAATACAGTCACATATGTAACTAGCTGTCTGTCAGTACTTTTAAAAACATGTAAACATGATCATTCAAAACTATATCAAATTTGGTATAAGATGTTTAGACTATAAGTGAAGGTTTTTGTCAATTGGTTATATAAAAACGTGTCTAAAACTCAAATTTGATTTCCAATTACTATTTACCGAATGCCAAAGATTAATAACACGCCAAGAAGGAACAACATCGCTAAATAACACGCCAAGAATGACACGATAGATTCAGTATAAATGCTAAAATTACGCAAAAAGTTAGCATTTGTTAACTATTCTACGCCAATCCCAAGTAAAGTATTATTCGATCTGACAAGTTTATTAGAGATTATGCGAGAAAGTTTTTGGGGACCACTCCAGCTCGTTTAGGGCATTAACAAAAGCATATTTTTAAATTTTATAAAATATATTTTTTTAAATTTATAATAGATTAAACTTTCAAATTATATTGTAAGCTCTTGATTTGAAGAGATCTCTAGCATTTATTTAATCTGCATAAAATTTCGAATGCATTACCAGCAATGTCCTCAGTATCTGGATTTCTTTTTCCTTCGACTTACAATTTACGTCAATAAATTTACTCTTTTTTATAAACACGTATTTTATTTAAACTTTATGGGTGTCGTCATTTTTTATTTAATTATTTTCTACTTTGAAATTTCTATTTATAGCTTATAAGTGGAAACCAAATAAAAAGTCAATTATTAAAAAAACCTTTTCAAAAAGTAGTAAATTTCAAAATTTATAACATAGCGAATGTTGTGACTGGCATCATGGCTGATATAAAATTTCTGACCTGAAAATTGAAGTAAGTATCAACTGACTCAAAAAATGTAGTTATAAAAATTGGTCTAAATTACTTGTTATTTCTCCTATAAAATTTGGAATTTCATATTACATTGCACTCCTTATTCCCAGTCTGTATTTCATCTTTATAAATGTATAGAATCTTGAATGATTCATGTTTAAATTTTAGGTCCAAGTGAAGCCTTTCATATGGAACAAGATAAAATTAATTAATTTAATTAATAAATCATTAAGTTTCTTTAAAATCCTATAACAAAATATCTAAGAAACAGCGAGAGTGGTTCCCCTAAAACATTCTCTCATATTCTCTAATAAAATTGTCATGCCAGAGAACGCTTTGAATGGCACTGGCATACAACAAATATGAAATATCTTCTGCATGAATTTAGCCTTTTTACTGAATCTATCCCGACATACTTGGCGAGGTTTTTCGCAATTAATCCTCGCATACAGTTAACTGTATCCAAAAATCGGATTTGTACTTTAAACCCGTTTTAGAACAAAGATTTGAAACAAAATTGCTCTTGTGTACCTAAACTCCCATGCCAAATCTAATATATTTAAGTCAATGCTTATTTGAATTATGGCATCTACATGCTTCTGAAAGTACAGATAGATAAACAATGAACTCATTATTGGATGTGGCTCAAAACTTGACAGGTGTCTACATTATAGATGTTACATCTGTGTATCCAATTTTATATATCTAGTTCTCATCGTTTTAAAGTTATCGCTTTAAATTATATTCGAACGGCCAGGCAGATTAACTTTTTCTGAACATATTTCAAGTAAAATTGATAGAAATCTGTAAATTTGGTGTCAAGTCCGCACATCAAGCTTCTACTGCCTTGTTTAAAGCATTTTTTTTTGAGTTTCCTTTGTCAGAGACAGACTGACGAACATTTTTCCAACAATGTTTTTGTTTTTCGAACTCCGAGAGATCTAAAACTTGGAGATTCATCAAGTCCGAATTTTTTGACGATAAATATGTTTACTCGTTACTATGTATAACAGAAAGTGAAAACATTTCACGATTCTGTTTCAACAAGAAACGAGTAAAGATTCAATTATAGAATTCTATCTTTACAAACATTAAACAAATCAAGTTAAATAAAAGTATTATGAAAGTTTTCTGTTGCTGCCATCTGGTGGTGAATTTGTGAAACATTTTTCGAGTTTTTAAAATTTTTCATTCATGATTTATAAATAAAAGACTAAGAAGGGGAGGAAATTAAAATTAAAATAAAATTCATGTTATAAAATAAATCAGTGTTCAATTATTCTTGATGTGGGGTATAGCAAACAATAAAATTGGTAAATGGAAGCACGTATAGGAATATGCATTTGTTACTACAAAAAGAATTTTACTTACGTTTTATGAATATACATTTGATAGATTTTAAACCATTTTCTCGATTTCTGCCGGCCATAAAAGAATGAATAACACCGAAGAATGCAATGCGATCTATGCTCCAAACTGCTCATAGATAAAGGAAAAAAACATTCTCTATTTTTATTTTATTTTTTTGAAATTTTTTAGCAAATGGTGAAACCACACTTGAAAGTAAAATATGGGAGATATAGGGTTTCTTTTTCAATTGCTCGTATACAAAGTATGCAAAGAGAATGTATTGAAATCGTCAAAGAATTCAAACATGAGATTTGGAAGTATCTCCACTTTTCAATTCTCCATATGTTAGAAAAATATATTTTTGGAATAATGTTTGTCTCTTTATCTGTGAACTAGATAAATCAAAAACACTTTCAGCTAGACGAATGAAGTTTGGTATATAGTCTTTGCATAATGATAATAATAATAATGAGTAAATATCAATCCAAATTTGAACAAAGTCTATTCACAGGAATCGTGGATTTCTTGCTGTTCTAGAACAAGAAAAAACTATTTAGTGGGAGAGGTCTCCTCAAAATCTTCCTGTATATTCTCTAACAAACTTGCCATGCAAATAGAACGAGTTACACGGAATTGGCATATAAAAATTACGAAATATTTACTTTTGGTGTGAATTTATCATTTTGACTGAATCTACCGTGTCATCCCTGGCGAGGTATTTAGAGATTAATCGCTTGTATGCGGTAAAATGTATACGAAAATCGAATTAGTGTTTTAGATGCGTTTTTCTCAACCTATTGAAGCAAGATTTTTACAGAAAACTGCACGGAATCACATGCCAAATTTGATATATTGCTTTTTGAATCATTAATATCATTGCGTTTTGAATTATGAAATTAATGTTTTTGAAAATACAGACCGATAGTCAGTTAACCCGTTGTTTGATTCGGCTCAAAATTTGACAGGTGTCTACACAATAGATGGTAAATTTGTGTACTGACTTTTATTTTCCCATCTCTCTTAATTTTGAAATGATCGTGCTAGCTTATATTCGAACAGCCGGATACACCGACTTCCTCTGAACAAATTGTACTCAAAATTTGATAGAAATTCGGAAATTTGATATTAATAATCGTATATCAAATTTCGTGTATCTAGCACAAATCGTTTTTGAGTTATCTTTGTTACTGATAGACAGAGGGTCATTTTCCAAAAATATATTTTTTGAACTCAGGAAGGCCTAAACTGTGGAGAGTTGTCAAAACATCGAGTTCGAGTTTCTGAGGATTACTATATTTTGTCTATACTGCTTGTACGAGGAAGTAAAAACGTTTCCGAATTCAATCGAGGCAAGCAGTGTTAAAAGAATGTTCAATCACAGAATTCCATTTTGGATAAATATTAAACAAATCAAAGTATTATGAGACTTTTCTATTGGTGCCATCTGGTGATGAATTTAGGAAACATTTTTTCGAGATTTTAAAAATTTACATTGATGATTTATACATAAAAGACTAAGAAGTGGAAAATGTTAAACTTAAAATAAAATTAATGTCATAATATAAATCAGTGGGAAAACCTTCTTGATGTGGGGTAGAACAAATAATAAAATTGGAAAATGAAAGCGCGTATAGGAACTCATAATTATTAATACGAAAGCAATTTTATTACGCAGTATGAATATGTATTTGATGAATTTTAAGAAAACATTTCCAGATTTCTGCCGCTTATGAAAGAATGAATAACACCGAAAACCAGAAAAAGACTTATGTATGCTCCAAACAACTCACAGGCAAAGGAAGAAATAATGACTAGGACTTTTTTGAAATTTTCTGAAAATGGTGAAACTGCACTTGAAAGTAAAATATGGGAGGATTTATTTCTCATTTACTTGTATACAAAGTATGCATTAAAATTGTGAAAAATTCAAACATGAGATTTTGAATACGTTTCAGTCCTCCATCTGTACGATTATTGTTTTTTTTTAGTAATGCTTGTCTCTGTGTCTGTGAACTAGATAACTCAAAAACACTTTCTGATAAACAGATGAGTTTTGCTGATTGAATTTTTGCAACAAATGTGCAATTATCAATCAATTTTTGAACAAAATGCGTTTTTTTTGTTTGTTTGTTTAGTTACAGTCAGACAGACGGATATTTTCAAAAATGTTTTTCGAAGTCAGGAAAAGTCTAAAACGTAGAGATTCTTCAAACTCTCGAGTTTGAAATTTTTGACGATTACTACACTTTCTCATTACTACGTTTACGAGAGAGTAAAACATAATTTTTTTTACCGATTCCTGGACATCAAGTCTGTATTTATTATCTAAATATTCAAGAACGCGCAGTAAACGTTTGAAAAAAACAATCGAAATTTCATTTTTTCAAAATAATGAATCTAGTAAACCAAATAATGTGCAGTAATTTTCAATATTAACTATAATAGCTTCCTTGTTTATTCTAAATGCACTTTTCATGGATTTGTTAGTATTTGCATCGGACTTAAAAAATAAATAAAATGCTATAATGGAAATATAAATATTGTTGCTTCAAACCTCCTGCTAGTAGATGAAAAAAGAATATTCAGCTTCATTATTGATTTCAGAATTTCTTCTTTATATTTGAGAATGGTAAACTGCACGAAAAAGTGAAACTTGTAGATTTATTTTCCCATTTAAAAAAAAGAAGTATTTCAAACCATTCTGTCCACAAATAACCACTTTGTCCTTTTTTTAGGTTTATTTATTTAATTTTTTTCTTTATCAGAATATTATCAATATATTTGTAAAATGCGTAATTCCAATACATTGTTTGCTTTCTACTTACTATAATACGAATTATACAAAGATGAAACATTGCAATCGATTAAAAATTCCCAATCTATATTTCGATTTTTCTTCAGGTTTCAGACTTTCCTGTGTCTAAAAATCAAATTTTTTGGAATTATAACTGTCTGATTTGTATGTAAACGTTGTAGCTAAGAAACGCTTTGAGTAGAATGGTTGAGATTTGGTATGCAAAATTATAACAAAATTTATAGGTTTCAGTCGAATTTTGAATGAAATCCGTTCATAGGAATTCTATTCATGCGAGTTCAAGTAGATAATTAGAAAATAGGAAGAACGACATAAACAAAATTCTGTAAACCGGTTCAACTTCTAAAATGCAGATTTTTATGAAATTCTGAGCGAAATTTCAAATTAATAAAAGCATATTTAATTTTGTGACAATCGATAAAAGTAAAAACTCAAGTGCATAGTTCGCATTCGAATAAAATATTAAATATTTTGGATTCTAGATATATTGTTCATGGAACTACTAGTAATTACCAAAAGTTAATAAAATACAAACAAAAACGAAAATAACTGGGACAAGAACACTGGTACTTTTTAGTACAATAATAAAAATATATTTTTAGAATCTGCTTTTATAAATATTTTTATTATAACAATTTCAAAACAATGACATGGATTTAAAAATATTGTAATATCTTTAATGCTCTTGAAATGTAAATAAAAATTATGCAGACTTCTACTTGGTTGTAAATAAGTGTTTTTTAGAATCCCATTAACAAATATTTTCGGTTAATTCAAAATCATATGGTTAACTGCGATGGATATTAAATTATTTATTAAAATTTTGTTATTTATTAACTATTCGCATAATTGTTTTTGAAAATACAGCAGATTCGCGAATATCCGGCCTTATGCGGCGGAAGGATAGGCCGGATAACAAAAAAGCTAGATAGACAGGACTTGAACTTATTTCTTTGTCCACCTATACCAGAAGACAAAGTTTTTCATCCAAAACTCACTGTTATAATACTTATTTTCTCACTTATTATTCGGATACTGTAATATCTTCATCTAGACTGATCAAATAATGAAGCAGAATTTCCAGACAATTCTTTATTTTACAGCCCTATATATACAAGGAACAACTTGTTCCAATCTTGGTTAAATATATAGTTATTTACACCTATAGTAGGCGATACAACAGTCAAAGTCAAAGGGTTTCTTGAAACTCAGTTGGTTCACGGACTCCGAACTCGTGGGCATAGTCCAACTTTCTCCTGCAGTTCATTTCTTGTCTCCCCACCCAAAAAAAATCTATATTTCGGAGACAATCTCCGCCTCTTAATTTACATTGGTCATTTGAGCTCTCTTTCGGCCAATTATGGTTCAGTAATTTGCTCTCTCAGCGGCGACAGTGGGTCGTGGGAAGGTCCTTTCACGAAGAGAAATATCTAGCATCCAGATGTTTGGACACCCCTTTCTCTTTGAAGGTACTATCAATACCTGTTGGACGAGGAATTCGACATGTGATCTTTGATTGAAGTCACTAATGAACAGCTGCGAGACCACCCAGGTGAAAATATCCACCATCTGGCTCCCTCGAGGAGTTTAGTAAGTAACAGCGACGACACAGCTGGCGGTAAATGTCTTATCAGTACTGGGAAACGGGGAATGTTGCAGTACTAATCCCTCTATTTATCTCCAGCCACGTAGAATGTGAACGCGGCCTCGACCCAATAAACCATAGAAGCAGTTGCCGGTAAAGTGCCGTATTAAAATAGAAGTCTCTGTTCTGGTAGTTTTAAAATGTTTATATATGTCATTGCACATTTAAAGAATTTATTAGAGGAAAAGTAAGTTAAAGAATATAAACAATTCACATTTTAACATAAATACTGTTCTTTTTAGTGTGATGTATTTATAAAAGCATTAAGCACATTCCAAAAATAATTTACGAGTACTGTTCATAATGTGTAAATTATAATCAGGAACAGCGGCAAGAATTGAGATCCGTTGCGCACTGACGAAATAATAAACAGCGAGCAGTTATTTTCCTGTTACAACTTGTATTTTAAAATAACACGCAGGAGGATTGTAGCAGACGTCCTCTTCCAATGCCTTGGCAATGCTGGCAATGCAACTAACGCCTTGCCTTACTCAGTAAATTACCATAAAAAAAACTAGACCGGAAAGTCGCGAACTGGTTACTCGGGAGTATATTTTATATAATTATATTTTAGCAACATCCTATATAAAGTCGATTTTGAAAAAAACTGTTTCTTTTTTATAACCATCGCTGCACAAATTGTTGATGAATATCTTACTAGATGTTAAAAGACGATAAAAGATTTAAAAGAAAGCGCTGTTCTAGTCGATATATTGGACCGTATTTAATTCTTAAGAAAACATATTTATAAACATTGGCCTCAAGAAAACAAAGGTGATTGTTTACTAACTATAATAAACTTTTCCTGCAACACGTTTCCGCTCAAATGCATTTTCCTTTAATTGCACTAAGAAACTTTATAATCCATTATTGGAAACCAATCTTTGAAAAACAAAAGCTGTAACGCAGGAGAATAAAGAAGGTAAGAAAAAAAAAGAAAAAAAAATCTGCAACGATTATTCTAAACAGCTATGTTTACGTCATTTTAAGAGTTTAATTATCGAATAGAAAAAAAAAACTTTACGAAAAATAAACTGAGGTAAAAATAATTTAGGCATAAATTGAAAGCACAGGATTAATACTACGGAACTTAGTCGAACTTAGTTACCTACGCTTTTGCAGCAGTGAATTCTATTGCACAGATTAATTTAAAAATAAAGTGTCATTAAAATACAGCTATATAATTGTTGAAAAATGGTCAAATATTTTATTTTAAAACGTCTATGCGTTTAAATATATTATGTATGCTCATAGAAAATATGTTTTAATTTTGCAAGATATGTTTTATAACGAAATATTTTTGAGTGGCATTAATATCGTGGTCTCATATAATATCTAAATTGCCTGATAAATACAAATTTATAAATCGTCTAAATCTGCAGCAAAGTGTTTCTTTGTCTGTTACATTGTGCATGCGCCTCATATTAAACATCTGCCATTATGTTTATATAATTTACACCTTATGTAAACATTTTGTTTAGAAAAAAATGATATTATTATTTCACTTTTGTTTATAATAATGTAAAAGAGAAGAAGGAAGAAATCTTTATCAAATTTCCACTTAACAATTCTAATTTAAAAAACAACAACATGTGGATAGCAAAGATTCGAAACCTACATCATAATGATTACTGTCTGTTTTAGGCCTAAATGTGTGTCCTGACTTCTGATATAAACATTTTGTATTAAATTAAATTAAGAATAAAAATTAATCTCGTGTTTTATTCAAATTAAAATAATTAAATAATTTCTTAATTCTTAACAATATCAATAGAATTTAATATATAAATATTCTTAAAAACGTGGAAAATAAAAAAATAATGTCAAAAAAATATTGATAATTACAATAAAAATAAAATAAGCATTTATCCAAAAATTAATGACAAATGTTAGTAAATAAGCTATGAATAAAATTATTAAGAATGAAAAGTAATTTTCTAGATCATTCAAATTAAATTAACTAAATATACATAAAAATATTAAAAGATTTTATATTAGACATACTGATGATAATACATAAGAATTCGAATTATTCATACATAAACAGATATTGAGAATAAATAACCAAGGAAAGTTGAAACTAATAATAAAGAAAACACACACACATATATATATATATATATATATATACCCAAAAAAAAAAAAAGCAAAACAAAAAAAAAGGTGAAAGAATTTTAATTAGTAAAAGAATTATGCTCACGTAAGTAATAATTTCAATATGCGCAGTAGGATTGAGATTTAAAATGGCATGAGTCACTTAATTATTATATTAACAATTATTATGTGAGCATATTTTGATGTCAAAGAATTTCAATAAGCGTGTCAAAAAAATTAAGCTATATATATATTTTTTATTTTATAACTTTTATATTTTCCAGAAATTTCTTGCAATATTGATCTCAAACGATATTTGCGCCGATACCGCAAACGATATTTAAATCGTTATGAAAGTTTAAATGCTATTATGCATCAAATGATAACTGTTTTAAGTTTATGTAGATATTTACAAGCTTAGAGTCATTTATATCTTTTAAAGAAATATATTTCCGTTTGATATTTTTGCATTTTATTTTAATTAATGGAAGTGCATCGGCTTTATTTTTTCATTAAAACAATAAATTCTCATTTCAATTATGAAGAGCATTTTTATAATAGCTATCGAATATGTTGTGTAGGCATAAAATAAATTCCTGTATTTGGAGGAATCAGCCTTAAAAGTAATTAAAAGAATAAAGTTTAATTATATATTCAGACTTTTGAATGCGGAGAAAAGTTCTGTAAAAAAATAGTAATAAATCAGCTGTCGGAGATAATTCGGGATTTCAAAAAAAAAAAAAAAAAAAATTATCAAAAAACGTGAAAACCGCCTACTTAAAATTTCTTTAATGTTCGAGTAACATAAGATAAAAAGATCAATAACATACAGTCTGAAATTCGGAGGAAATAATCCTTTATCCATCAGCATTCGAGTTCTTGTTTCCTGCGCAATAATTTCAATGAGTCTGATGAATGTTTAAATAAGCGAAAGTAAATGAAAATGTGATATTTTATTTTTATTTTTTCATCACCCAAATTTATCTTTAAATTAAACTAAAATAGTTTATAAAATATAATGATCAATAAAATAATTATTTAAAGAGCTTAGAGAAAAAAATAAACACATCAATGACTTTTTTTTGAAACGATGCTCTAACAAAATTTAAGCACATTTGAAATGTTCAAATTATTTTCATTTTTCCACTTTCTTGCAAAACAATACTAATTCATATAAATTATTGAATTTTTGATTATATTTTTAGAACAGTAGATAATCTCGATCCCATAATATTACGCAAAATAACCTTCCTGCCACTTCAACAGTCATATAAGCAATTATTACAACAAAATAGTACGATCAGAAAGCACATGGCACTTACATACGCGTGGAGAAAAAAAATTGAACGAAAAAGTACCTAATGGGGTAGATATAAAGGTCAAAGAATAAAGAAGAATTACAGAAATGCTCTCATTTTTCCACGTCTCACCCATCAGCAAGGTAGAATCGACGAAAAGACGTAGTCTCAGGATACTGTAAAGAACAGTAGATATACGTTTTAGGATTCAATCGATTTGGTCCAAAATTTGATATAGGATTGCAATGTTGGTGTTAAGGCAACATATCAAATTTCATTTGTCGAGGTCGCTCCCTTTTTCCTTTATTGGTTCTCAAAATCGAAATATACAGATGTATGCCTTTAAATATTGGATAAAAAAATTAAATACAGATGTAGAATTCCATATATATATATTTAAGATTAATTTAATACATAAAGGTATTTCCATTTTTGAGTTACACGTGAAAGTAGACAGACGAACAAACAAGTTTCCTATTAATTGATTTCGTCTGAAATTTATTACCCATTAGCAAATTGATGAAAATACTATCTAACATATTTGATACCTTTTCCTCATTGAGTCTTTTTTATTTTCTCAATCCGATAGATAGATAGATGTGTAAGACCCTATTCAGTAAGAATTGAAAAGTAAAGATTCATCAAAATTATAATTTCTAAAGTGCTTTGGCGATTGTAATTTTTCTTTCTTTATTCTTATATGATAAAGTGATAAAAATCTGTTTGGAATACATTTTTTCAACAATTTTTGCCAGCAACAATGTTAATTTTTTTAGATAATTCGTTTTAAATAATTTTTATTTTCTTTGCATGGGAATAATAAGGTAGAATTTAATTTCAGCGTCCAAAAAGAGCTATTTATTTATTACTTTTTTTCAGCTGCTGGACTGTCAGTTGCTCCGGTATAAAGGCGAAAAAAGAAAACAATTCCCGCACGGAATAAAACAAAAATCAAAAACATTGAAAGAACGAACACTTCTAAGTGCTTTAAAAAAATCGTCTGCTAGGGTGTTCCCTGTGCTGTAAGAATTCGGTGGAAGGTGATACCGACATAAAAGCTTTTCATTAATTCTGGGTCCACCTCCCGTCCTCACGCACTTGAATTAAGGAATCACGCAACCTCCTGATTCTCCAGGGACGCCGCTAGATGGCGCAGGGTGTATTTTGGGCTCAGCAATTAGCCGCTGTGATTCCAGCCAATTGATTATTTGGTCTTTGTCTCCGGATTCGACGTGATTGTCTGTCATTCATGTCCAGTCCGTATTTATTGGTCCATAAAAGGGATTTTATTTTCTGTCTTTGGCTAAGATAAAAAAAAAGAACATCGAAGAGTTAAATGTGAAGCGGTTTCTTACAGCAAATATGTTGTAAAGTGAATATTAATGTATTTTTTTATGATACAAAATGATACGCTGTGTTTAAGTTTTGATTAATTATAATTGATTGTTTTGTTAACTTCTACAAAAATATAAATAGAGCATTGTTTTAGTCTTTAATAGATTAACATGATTTACTTTTATTTTTATGTTAATTTTATGGATTCGATTATGGAATAATGAGAAATAGAAAATAATTATTTTTAGAAGAGAGATTTTAGGAAAGAAACAGAATTTCACACCACAAGCTGGAAAGCAAAGATAATATTAATCTAAATTACAATTTTCAAACTCCTTTCAATACTTAGACAAAAACCAATGGGAATAGTTCTCCCGAAGCATTCTCACACACCTTCCAATTAATTCCCCCTCCCCACGCATAAAATTGTGGAGCTTCGGTAAGGTCATTAAGGTTTAGATAAAGGTAGTGAACGCCATGCCACGAATTTATAACCACCTTGAATGGCGTTCACCAACGTTAACCTAAAATTAGAGTTTGAAAATTAATGTTTAATAAATACATCTAAAATATTGCAGTCATCAAAAACTACAAATACAAAAGTTGTTTGTGTTAATGAGGCGCTAATTTGACTATTAAAATTAATTTTCTATCATTAAGTAAGTTATAGCGAAATGAATATTTCAACTCCTCACACCATTTCCATGCCCTATATGTTTGTGTGTGTGTGTATAAGCTTGTTTTGTTTGAAGCAGAATACAGGTTTGACAAGCAGTGAAAATACTTTGTATTTTTAATTTCGTTTTATTCTCTTGCGGGAGACAGACAGGATTTATTTACAAGAAGGCGCAGTGCGGCACAAAAGCAGAAGTAAAGAAGGGAAGAAAAAAATGACCACTAGTCTTATATAACATGAGATTTTCGGCCAAGTGGCGATTGAATACATGTGTTGATCTTTAACATGGGCACCGAAAGTATAATTTTCACTTGATACGTAGACTTATTGTGCAGTAATTTTTACACAACTTCAATTGAATTATTATTAAGTGGAATGAGATCTGGAAATAAGAGAATTTTTTACTATGGGCTAAATTAAGATAAAGTTTTAGAAATTAATTTGGATTAAATTAAGAGCTTAAAATATCATTACATATATATAACATGAGAGTTTTCGGGTTCTATGGACCATGATCGGTGTAGAACTGTAGAAATTTTGCAGAAGTCTTGTCATGAGATTCATTGCAACATTGCAAAAGACAGTCTTCCTACAGGAATATTTATAAAGAATATGGCTTCCACATTTTCGGGCTAATGCGTGTTTCTAATGCCCCTGGAGCGTTAAAAAATTTCTATTTTTCTTTTCTCATACATATTCAGTTTAATCCATATGCAATCTTTTTTGTTTTCTATCCTTTTCAATTTATTGAATAATCGATTATGATAAAAAAAGTTTTAAAAAAATGAAATATTCACAAGCTTATTAGGGGAAATGTAGACTATCTTGAGTTGTTCTTTTAGAATGTTTTTAGCTTAGTGATACTATATTAACATAAGCATGTAATAAGACCTCATACAATCACACAGGAAATCGAATACTGTCAGAAAATGCTGCAGAATTTTGCATAGGAGTTTGTATACAATTTTTATTCTCTTGGTGAAGGTAGCAGAATTTGGCATTGGGATAATATTGCAAAATTTTACAAAGTAATTTGTACACACTTTTTTTTTGTAAAGGAAGCAGAAATTTTTATAAGGAAAATACTGCTGCATTTTGCATAGGGAAAATGCTGCGAAATATTGCATAGGAATTTGTATACGATATTTTTTTCTCTTGGTAAAGGAAGCAGAATTTGGCATATTGCTGCAGAATTTTTCATAGGAGTTTATATACAATTTTAATTCTCTTGGAAAAGGAAGCAGAATTTTGCACAGGGAAAATACTGCTAATTTTTTCAAAGGAATTTGTATACAATTTTAATTTTCTTGGAAAAGGAAGCAGAATTTTACAAAGGGAAAATGCTGCAGAATTTTGGATAGGAATTTATATGCAATTTGTATTCTCTTTGTAAAGGAAGCAGAATTTTGCATAGAAATTTACATACATTTCTTTTCAATTGGTAAAGGAAATCTGTGATGAAAAAATTAAAATAATTGCCCCAAGACAGTAATAATTTCTGAATTATTATCGTTTTTTAAATGAATTTTGAAAAAATAATGATAATACGTTAATTATGATTATTTTTAATGTTATAGAAATATATCAATTGAAATGACGGAGTTTCATCTGGAAGATGAATCTGAAAATTTTAATCAATAACATTTTCTATATATTTTAAAGAAAAATTACATTATCTGATTAACAAACACACAGGGAATAAAATGTGCAGCATTTAAATATTCTTGGGTATACATATCATGGGCATTTTATATTTTTTTCTTCTGCTAATAAATAAGGAAATATTCAGTTTTAGCTGTATTTCCCATAAGAAAAGAATTTTAAAATGATAGTCATAAGAAATTAAAACCTTTAACAAACGCTATGTTGATTATCATGAAGTTTTGCAAAAATATTATAGAATTTTAATTTCTAATTTTTTGTAGTACAGAGAAATTATAGAAATCGTCAAGAAATTTGAATTCGAAATTTTGACGAATCTCCATATTTTGGATCTTCTTGAGTTCGAAAAATACAATTTTGAAACATTTACGCCTGTCCTTCTGTGACAAAGATAACTCAAAAATATTCAAACGTAGACTGATGAAATTTCATATACGGAATTTGCACAAAAAAATGTAGATTTCTCTTAAATGTTGAACACACTTCGTTCAGAGGAAGTTCGTCTGTCCGGCTGTTCGAATGTAAGTTCATACAATATTTACAAGATGAAGATATCTAAATGAATAAAATACACTTATTTAAATCTATAGTGTAGACACTTATCAAATTTTGAGTGAATCCACCGACGGGTTTACTGTTTGTCTGTCTATACTTTCAGAAACATGTAAGTATGATAACTCAAAAGCGCAATGATTGAATATATCAAATTTGGTATGGGATTTTGTGACTGCAAATGTAGAAATGTCAATTCTTTTCAAACGTTTAGGTAAAACGCATCTAAAATACAAATTTGAATTCCGGATACTATTAACCGCATACCAGGAATAGATCGCCACAAAATTCGCCGAGGATGACCACGATTGTTTCAGTAAAAATGCTAAATTCTCGCCAAAAAACATTTCGCAACTATTATGCCATGAAAGGCGTTCTCTGGGCGTACACCTTTAGAAGAGAGTATGTGAGAAAGTTTAGAGGGACCACTCGAGTTTCTTTAAATAGTGAAACCGACGAAATTGATGTAATATACAGTTATGCTTTGTTACTCCAAGAATGTGTTCGAAATTTTTAGCCCCATTTATTTGTTTTCATTTGCTAAATCCTATAATCCTATTTCATTGAAAAAAATCGAATGAAAAGTTATGAAATTTTATTATTTCTAGGTATAGTAATTCAGTAAAGAAAGAAATTTTCCTCAATGTACTTCTAAATGAATTTGATATATTAGCCTTCGTTAATACTTTAGTAACGCTTTTGTTCTGTTTTGAACAGTTCATTCATTATTTTTTCGAAAGATAAATTATTCAAGACAAATATATATATATATATATATATATATATGCAAAAGTGAAGGACAAGCCGGACAAGAGAAATAAAATAAAAACATTGACGTATAATTAAAAAAAACGAAAATTGATTTTTTCTAGATTTTTGAGGGAAAACGTGAGAAACAAACTGGAAATAAAATGTATAAACTAGAAGTGAAAAGTGGTACATAAATATTAATGTATACCAGCATATTATTGAAGCTGCTATTAGATCGAAGCTTTTATATTCTTTGAATGTAGATACCAAAATTAACAATACACTGCTTCAAAAAATATGGAAGTTTAAGAATATCCGAAGTTGTATAAGCTTCTTTAATGGTTTTAAAGGACATTAAATTACTAAAAGTACTACAGCTACTTTGGTGATGGTTTGGCTGTCGGTGAAGTAATTTACTTGCCCGCTAAGTACTAGGAGTTACTCTGCCTGCTTCAGATAGTTAATTTGCTATCACAGATGAAGGAACTATTTCGTCATTTCCGATGTAGAACTTCTGTAATTACTATGAAATCATCTTTAAAAATTATCATTAAAAAGTCATTAAAAAAAGCTAGTGCTATTTTAATTCTTTAGACAAAGTGGAATATTTGATCCAAATCATCAACAGATCTAATTATAATAAATGCCCGACCAATTGTTTTTTTGTTTTTTGTTTTTCTTTTCTATCCAAATGATAGAGAAAGCTAATCCTATTTAAAATCTTCAACCAATCTTGTAACTTTTCTCTCCAATTATAGATAAAACAAAAACTATTTCAAATTTATATCCATCTATCTAAAATCTTTCCATCCAAAACACAGGTAAAGTTTTCATTCAGTAACTAATCATTTAATTTTTCCGTCTATACCATCGGCAAAAATCTTACTATTCTGAAACTGCAACCAACCATTCTGTCATACAAATCTTCAGCAAAGGTAGTAATGTTTTGAATCTCTAGTTAAATATTTAACATTTCTAATCAAATCATCAGCAAAGCTAATAATATTTTAAATCTTAAATCCACCATCTAATCTCTTCTATTTAAATTATTGGCAATACTAGTGCTACTCTCTACCAACTACCACCTTTCTATCCATGTCATTTGCAAGACAATTGGTATTTCAAATCCCCAACGAACCATCTAACTTTTTCATCAAAATCATCAGCAAATCTAGTAATATTTTAAATCTTCAACCAAACATTTAACTCTGCTATCCAAATTATTAGCAAAGCAAGCATTATTTTAAATCTTCAACTAACCATCTAACCTCTGTCAGGCAATCTACAGCAAAGCTAACACTGCTTCAAATCTTCAACCAACCATCTAACCATTCCATCCAAGTTATCAGCAAAGCTAGTTTTGTTTTAAATCTCCAACCAGCCATTTAGCTTTTAAACCCAAATCATCAGCAAAGCTGTTACTTTTTTAAATCTCCAACCAACCATCTAAACTTTTCATTAAAATCCACTGTAAAGCTAATAATAATTTGAATTTCCAGCCAACCATCTAATGCTTCCATCTAAATTATCACCAACGCAAATATTATTTTAAATCTTCAATCTACCATTTAATCTTTTCTATATAAATTATCAATAAAGCTCGTACTACTTTAAATATCCAGCGAATCATCCAGCCTTTCTAACCTAATCATCAACAAAGTATGCATTATTTTCAATCAGTAACCAACCATCGAATTCTTCCATACAAACCATCAGTAAACTTCGTGCTTTTTAAATCTTCAACCAACCGTTATACCATCCAAATCATCAGCAAATCTAGTAATATTTTAAATCTTAAACCCAATATCTAATCTCTCCCATTTAAATTATCGGCAAAGCAAGTGCTACTTTAAATCTCCAATCAACTATCTAAACTTGCCATTCAAGTCGTCTGCAAAACTATTACTCTTTTAAATCCCCGAAAAACCAACTAAAACTTTCATAAAAATCATCTGCAAAATTGGTAATTTATTGAATATCTTATCAATTATCTAACCACTTCCGTACAAATCAACAGAAAAGCTAATTTTGTTTTAAATCTCCAACTAACCATTTAACCTTTCAATCCAAATCATCAACAAAGTTCATACTTTTTCCAATCCCCTCTTAACCCCATCCAACCCTCTTAACCCCCCAACCATCTAATTCTTTCATCTGAATTATCAGCAAACTTTGTACTACTTTAAATCTTCAAACAACCATTGTTCTTCAATATCATCAGTAAAACTAGTAATATTTTAAAACTCTAACCAACCATCTAACTCTTCCATCCAACTTATCAACAAATTTGTATTCATTTAGGAATTTACATTTTCCGTACAGTCCGGAAAAGAGTCTTAAGTGATTAAAAACTACAAGGCAGTTCATTACAATAATGGACAGTAAGAATTCAAGCTGCTATCAATAACCATTGTTTTGTCTTATGTAATTAGACAATTGCCATTATTTAATTTCCATATATTGTAATTTTAAAACATATAAATCCTGTCCTTATGAACAGAACAGAAAAATTTTGGAAATTTTTTTCAGATAAATGTTTTTGCCCTCCAACCCTCAATTGGAAACATCTTAATAAACGGATACATATAAAAATGCATGTTGTCTAAGACCAAATTACAAGATATTTTAAAGTTGAACTGACGTCACGTCTAGTTTCTCATGTAAGATGTGTATTGAATTTCATTATTTTATAAGCGTAGCTTTTTTAAACATATTTAAGGAACATAATGGCTTTATAAAAGATAAACCAATTGTTAATAAATATCATAAAAAGAAGCATAAAAGCTCTCTCTTACATATAATAAAAAATCACATTAATTTATTTTTGATTGAAATTAAATATCGATTATTTTTGTTCAGAGCATTTAAACATTCATTAATTCTTCTTAAAATAAATAAAGATTTGAATTTTATATATTTCATAGTCTAAATACAAGTTTTCATCTATATGGAAAAATTAAAATTTGTCCTCTCTATTCAAATTTAGTTATGTTTTACGACGCTATAAAATCCACAAATAAGATAAAAATTATTTCGTTTGATATAAATTATTTTTTTCTCCATCAAGACAAAATAAGATTTTTAACTATGTAATCAGTTAATAAATAATATTTTTTGTACGCTATGGTAATAATTGTTGTCTTAAGCCTTATCGAAATTTATTTATGTTCTTTGAGTATCAGTCTTTATCTGTCTGATATAAATCTGGGATATTTTAATTATTTCTTAAATAAATATTCTGTTGAATAATAAGAAATTTAAAGATGTAAATTGAAAGAAAAAATTTATTTTAAACAAATAGTTTTATGTAAGCATTTAATTATTATTATTTATTTATTTTGATAAATTGTTAATTCTGAAAATAAAAATGTTTATTTAATTAAAAAAATATTTTTTTTCCTGATTAAAATCAGTTTAGTCTTTGATTTCATCATTTTAATGTCTGGATAGAAAAACATCGTCTGCTTAAAAAATATTTTTGGAAAAGCAACTAATTCTTGACAGTTTTTTTTAAAATTTATTTGCCGATTTTTTTTATTTATGATTTTGGTAGTAGTTAAAAAAATTTCAATCAGATATATTAACCGATAGCTCTGTAAATTAGTTTTATTTAAAAGTATATTTTATTTATGGCTGACAAAAGCAGAATTGTAATTTATATATTACTGTTAGAGAGAATGTATTGAAGAATGGCAACAGCGAATTTTAAACTCGGTTATTTCACGCTCAGTTTTTCTTGATAATTACTGAAATAAATTTTAAAAGTTTAAGTTCAGCATTTCAGTTGTTTTAATCATTTCTTCCTATTTTCTAAAAGAAAAGTATAAGCCAAACGAAATAACCACTTGCTGCATAAGGACCGAAGAGATATGTATCTGGAATTCTACGGGAATTTGTTGACCCTAAAATCATTATCTCGAATTTTCCTAATTCATCTAATATTATGAAAACCATTTTTGGTCTGGCTTTTTTCAATTGAATATATGTGCGGTATTTGCAGAAAAACAAAATTAAGAACATAATTATATTATTAAAAATATTACATTCAAAAAATGAATATTAAAGAATATTACATTCGTCAAAGATTTTGAGATATTTTTAGGCTATAAAAAATAATATTTTTGAACTCAGTGCACATTATTAGAAATTTCAAACTAATCTCTATTAATAAAAAAAATGAATGCTTGAGTATTGACACTATTAAAAGGTCACAAAGTTTGACTTAAATCAAGCACATATGTACACTGGTGAGTTAAAATATGCAATTTGTAGAATTTTAATTAAAAATTAAATAAATTAAAATTTAGTTGAATTTCGCGATTTTCAGGGTTAATTTCCGAAAATAATGTTGCTTAGCAATAAATTTACATCATTTTAAAATTAAAAAAAATGCTTTTTAATTATATAAATTTAATAATTGCGCAGCTTTTTCCTAAAATTTGTAATTTTTGCAATAATACTTTTTGTCAAATTTACAACAATAAATTTCATTTCACCCTGAAATGCAAACACTTTTTTAAGCATTCATATTATTCAATCGAATGACTTTATTCCATTATTGAAAACTGAAGAAGAATTTTTTTTAATATCCGTGTAATTCACAAGGCATATAAAATGAGTGAAATTTCAATATATCGATATTTAGAAGATAGGTGAACATACACTTTTAACTGCACTATACTGTCATCGGACTAGACTTCATTAACAAGAACTACGTCCAGTGAAGAGAATATATATAAGAAAATTAAAACAAGATTTGTTTTTCCAAATTATTATTGTAAAACAATTTATTATTATTAATAAAATTTTTCTCAAATCCCACAAAGTTTAACAAAAAGAAAATTTGAATTAAATCTACGATCGCAAATTTACAGTTATCATGTGAGAACATTATTATTTTTTAAGTCATTGTTTATCTTAATATAATTTAAGTCATTAACCAGTTTAAACCGGTTTGAAACAATCACGAGACTTCTCTATCGTTCTCTCTCTCTCTCTCTTTATATATATATATATATATATATATATTTTAAACTCTTAATTTAACCCAAATTAATTTCCAAGATTTTATCTTAATTTTGCCGATCGTAACATCGTTCTAAAATATTCTCTTATTTCGTGATCCAATTCCATTTTCGGTTTAATTAATTCCTCAGTAAAAATAAGGCGCCATCATTATCAAAAGAAAGTGATATCTTCTGTGCCCTTGAAAGATGCCAAAAGTCACAAGTGTATTGAATTTGTGCCTGGCCAGAAATCCTATAATATATAAGACTAGTGATCATTTGTTTGTCCCTTTTTACCTTCTGCTTGTGCGCCGTCTGCGCCTTCTTGTAAATAATCATGTTTGTCTCCCGAGGGAGAATAAAACGGATTTAAAAATACCAAGTCTCTTCACTGCTTCGACTGGCAAAAAATGTTTTGGTGCTCGACTGATTTTGAGATGAAATAACAGCTATGATGTCATAGTTCTATGTCAACCTTTTAAAAACGCATCTACTGTCAAAGAAGCATACGTAATAATAAAGCAATACTGGTAAAAGCAGATCTACCTTTTAAAAACGCATCTGCTTTCAAAGAATCATACGTAATAATAATGCAAAACTGGTAAAAGCAGGAAAAAAATAATTGTGTTTAAAAGATGATGATGAAAATTGCCATTTATGCTTTATTCATTGCCTACGCAATTTCGAGCTTCAAAGACCCCTAACCAAAACAACATCATATTCTCACATAATAATAAAAGAATTTTAGAATTCGACAATCTGGTGGAATCATGGAAATGAAGTTATTTCTACAGGATTTAATTGAAATTAAGCGTAACGAATATACATGGTAAATCAATTACTCGCCAAAAGTGATTTATAATGGTATAAGAAAAGAAAATTTCTTCTATGACAGATGATATATGATTTTCAAGAAAAAATAAAACATGAATTAAGATATTTATAAATTAATCGTAAATAATAAATAAGGTAACAAGCGTAGCATTACGTTTGCAATGATTTTATGAGTTTATGCCAAGATTTATCTTGTTGCTATTTTTATTTATTCAAGGTTAGGATAATTTATGGTAACTTATTGATAGTGCCCTTGGTGAAAAAGAAAGAATATGAAAATTACACGACGCTGAAGTAATATATTATGCTAGAAAATATTCATATTATTTGAGGCGGAATGGAAAAATAAAATAAATAAGTAAATAATAAAAACAACCGAGAATATATAAATACTGAAAATGTATTGAGATAAATAATGTAGCAGCCATAATTCTAGATTTGCTACGGAAAATAAATAAAGCTGAATAGAACCCCTTTCGGATTCTCCCACAGTGTTTGCATGCTTTAACGATTATATTTTCCCCAAAAGTTTAAATTTGTTACATAAAAGAAAAGAAATAAAGCTTTGCTTATGAAATCTTATAAAAATGTTTGACAGATTCAGAAATTACTGTTTAAAGTATTCAGTAACAATTATTCGAACTACGAATTTACATGAAAAATGTATTACAGAGGAATTATCTGTAATTTGTGCGACTAAAGGAACAGTGTTTGCATGCTGTATTAATTATATTTTCACCAAAAATTTAAATTTGTTATAAAAAAAGTTAAGAATAACTTTAAAGGTTTTACTAATGCAATTTTATGAAAATGTTTGAATGTTTTAGAAATTACTGATTAAAAAACCCTGTAACAATTATTCAAACTATGAACTTGCATCGAAAAATTTATTACAGATAGAAATATCTGTAATTTGTGCGATTTAAAAAAGGAACATTTGCATGTTTTACTGATGTGCTTTAGTAATTTTAGTAATTTAGTAAAACTGATGATGATTTATGTTCAAGGGGAATGCTTTCTTCGAGGGATTCTTGTTGTGGTTCAGGAACTCCCGTTTCTGTAAGAAGCTATCTCCTGTCATCACAGAAGTTGATGAAAGGCTTGGCTTCAGGCAACAGGTATGGAATGTGAGAAAGCTTTGCTGTCCAGATGACCCTAATAATATTACTGCATGGCGATTAGAGCTAAAAGGAGACAAGAAACTCAAAGTCTCGTCTCCGAGAAGTTGTAGGGGATACTTTTTTTCGAACCGCAAGTGTCGCTTTTATAGCGAAATTAAATGAACTAATCATTAACATATGGGTTTAAGACAATACAGTTCCATCATTCGGCGAAACATCGAACCATTTTTTTTTTGCGAAAATCTCGAACCATGGTCTATGTAAAAAATATTGAATAGTTTCTATACATGCGCTCATTTCCTAAATTTGATTGTATCTTCCCAACAAATGCAAAAGGAGTACACATGGTTTATGTAACAAATATATGAAGTTTTCAATACATGCATATGCAACAAATATATGAAGTTTTCTATACATGCACTGTTTTCCTATTCGATAGAATCCTTCTAACAAATGCAAAAGGAGCACACCTCAAGGCATATACATGGTCTATACAAAAAAATATATGAAGTCTCTATACATGTGCTGATTTCCAAAATTCGATAGAATCCTCGCAACAAATACGAAAGGAGCACACATCTAGGAGCAAACATGAACTATATCAAATGTATGAAGTTTCTATACATACGCTGATTTCCTGAATTCGACAGAATCCTCCCAACAAATGCAAAATGAGTATAATGGTCTTTGTAATAAATATATGAAGTTTCTATACATCCACTGTTTTCCTAAAATTGATAGAATCCACCCAACAAATTTGAAAAGAGCGCGCATCGGTAAATAGTTAATTTTAAAACTTGATGTACAGGTTTCTTTAAAAGTAAATTTCTCGGCAATCAACTTTACGATTAAATTCATTTTCTTGAGAACCGAATTGTTATTTTACAGTGTACCACAGCCATGACTTAATAGTCTAATGGTAAATGTAATTTCGTATGCCATAAGCCACTAAATTGTTAGATAATTTACATTTAGTTGAGACATTCCAAATAATATCTGCAAGTTCTACTGTGGATAAATACCAAAATAAGTTAGTTTAGCGCATTGGAAAAATATGTGAAAATTAATCTAATTTATGCAATAAGGAACTAATTTTGTAAAAAAAGAAACAATTTTTTTTAAACCAGAGAGAAAATGTTTATTTAATTCCACAATAAAATATTTTTTTATTAATTCTCGTCGGCAAAATAAATTCTTTTATAAATGTTCTACTGAAATTATTTATCTGGCGTTCTTCAAGATGTAATTATTCAATAAATACCAGAACAGAACAGAACGCCAAAGATTTATAAATAAAAGTATGTGCTAAAATATTTGCAATATTTTAACTTGATAATACTCTTGCACAGAATATTATATTATACAAAATCCTATCATCGTCTGCAATTTTTGATCTTCCTTAAAATAAGAATATCTGTTGCGTCAAATGAGTTTTAAATCTTATTGTTTCTAGAAAAATTACAGACTGCTCAAAAAGATTTTTTAAAATTCTACGAATGTTAATTTTTCCATAAGTTATCAATAAATTTATGAAAGGAAATTTAATATCCGGTGGCTCAAAGAATTGAGAGTACACTTTATTTTTACTTGATAAATCCAACGCTAAAATAAATAACACATTAGAGAGAAGTACAAACATATTTATATTTTTACACGTAATAAATGATTCAATTTTAAGTAAAAATAAAGAGCAATCAACGAAAAATTTCTAAATTGAAAAGTTTCAGAAGCAGTTTAAATAAACATACGCATATTTTTGTCTCAAAAAATTGAGAATATACCAACGAAATTTTAGTAACATCTCGCAAAGAAAGAAAGTGTCAGTATTTAGTTGCATGTCTTTTGGCTTTTATAATGGCTTCTAAACATCAGGGTACAGATTCGACCCATTTTTGGTGGTATCTCAAGATATTTTACTCCATTCTTCTTGCAACACTTGTTTTAAATGAGTTTCGTCTCTAATTCTGTATTTTTGGACCATTGTTTAGAGAGTGGTCCACAGATATTGAATGGCATTGCTGTCGGGGAACAATGGTAGTGTGTGTGACTAATGTTTACAATGAAAAAGACACCACATTTTGACTTTATGTGCTGTATGTTTGATGTCATTGTCCTGCTAAAAAATGAAATTTCCATCTAAACCCAAATTTTTAGCACTTTGCTTTAGATTGATGAGAAGTATATCCAAGTAATCCATATGGTTTATAATGCAGTCTATAAGAACTAAATTTCCTACCCCGGATGAAGCCCTACAACCCCAAACCATGACGGAGTCACCATCGTGTTTAACTGTAGAGCGTAAATTCTTTGGATCCAAAGAAATATTGGGCTTAATGCATTCGATGCGACGGCTGTCACTGCCAAAAATGTTGAGTTTTCTTTCATCTATACTTATAATAAAGCTCAATGTGTGTGCGTGTGTGTGTGTGTGTGTGTGTGTTGGCGCTCTACAGGCCAGACCATTCAACCTACAGCTACCAAATTTGGCACGTGTATACCTTGGAGGCTGGGAATGTGCAACTGGGGGTTATTTTTTCGAATTTTTAAATAGAATTTTATTTATTTAAAAATTAAGCGAAATTTTGACTTGTTTCTGCAATAACTTCCGAAAATATTACCGCACAAAAAAGATTTTTACATTAAGTTAAAGATCAAAAATTTATCTTTTAAATGATACTAAAGTTTTAATCTTAAAATTAAATTTCTATTTTTAATGAATTTTTAAATAAATATTTTAACTATGTTTTTCAATATTTTTTTTCATAAAAAATAAAAATTAAGATTAAGCACGTTTCGCATTCTTGGGAAAAAATTAGCTTTTTTCAAAGTGTTGTCATCACAATGATTAAAGCCCCAATTAAAAATAAATTAAATCTTTCTAGAAATGAAATCTGCAAAAATATAATTTTCGGCACGTGTCTGTAGGAAATGAAACAAATATGAGATATTATTTTTTCTAAAAAATAAATTCAAGAAAAATTATTTTATGATCTTTTACACTCTCTATACAGGGTGTTTATTTAGTCCCGGACCCATTTTGATGTTTAATGACTCATAAAATAATGAAGATATAAACAAACTTATGGCATTTATTGATGGAATAGCTCATAAATTTTCCTTTTCAGGTTTGAATATTTTTACTTTTGTAAATATCGTCTGCGCGTGTTTTTAATTTCAGATAATTTCATTTTCCAGTCTAAATATCTGTACTTTTCTAAATATCGTCTGCTTATTAATTGCATTTTTCTCTCTTTTGTTTTTGGCAACTATTCAAATGTTATGTTTACTTTTGATGTGTTTGTTCTATGTAGTATTTTTGTATGTGATTTTTTATTTTCAGCGAATATTAAGGAGAATGCATACACCACAAGAGAAAGCACAGATTTTATGGTGGTCGTAGAGTTAATTTCCAATCAAATAAATCACTGACTTTTAGGCGTTAATTTCCAATCACTTAAACTGACTGATTTATGAAAATTTGAATATCACTATTCAATAAAAAAAAGGATAATTTTAGATTTTCCATCGATCTTTTCAAAGAAAATACGCCAATCAGCGCGCGCAGGTTTCTCAAGATTAATTGGCCTAAGATTATGAAAATGTAAAGTTTTTCTAAATTTTTAACATTTAAAACTTCATAAATAAGTCTTAGTTGATCGTGGAAAATAGAAACATTTATTCATTTATTTAAAATTTGGTGTGTCCAGAATATTTCTCAGAATATGATACCTTACTGCATTAAATTTAGATTTCATAATTTTTGAAATATATTTATAGGCCGGAACAAAATATTATTATTGATTTCATTTCATTCCTTTTGAAAGCAAAACTAAAAACTGAATTTTATGCTGAATCTCAGAAATTTTTGTTGAATTATTGTTTGAGATATTACATAAATGATGAAAAATATTTTGTAGTTAACATAAGACTTAAATACCGAGCGATTCTGTTTGCAATACTCACATTCAATAATAATAATTATTAATAAATAACAATAATGATGATAAATAAAATAAAACGCTTGGTTTTATTAAAAAATATCTTAATATTTATTGCAATTTCATCATTTACATTTTAAATTAAAGTTGAAGTTTTGCCGGAAATGACAACAAATTAGCAAAATATATATATAGTAAATTGAACGAAACGATCTAAACAGTATAAGTTTGGTATGGCTATCAAAATTTGAAGATTAAAAATGTTTTGTTTGAGAATCCTTTAAGAGACCAGTTACTTAAAATATTTAACTGAAAATTGTAGCGAGCGGTAATACTGGCGAACCGGCTGGTCACCAAAGGCGGCTAATCACTAAATAAAACTTTCATAAGTTCTTGGTCTTCAGTTGATGTGTTTTTGCAAACTTCAAACTCTTTTACTGAATTGGCAAGCTGATGAACGCTTTCTCTCTAAGAATTCGATTTTTATATCCAGATTGTCTAATTGTATTTCGTACAGTTTCATGATTTACACTTCTTCCTATTATTTGCAAAATTTCAGCAGGAAGTAGGATGAACCATTTGGTCTCAGCAATCTAAAGGTAAGTGATAGAAATTTGGTTTTAGATGGAAATTTCATTTTCCAGCTGGACAACGACCTCAAACAGAATGCACGTAGCGTCAAAATATGGTGTCTTTTTCATTGTAAACAGCAGTTACACATATCACCACAGTACACAGACATCAATGTCATTAAAAATCGGTACGCCATACTCGAAATAGTAGTTCAAAAACACAAAATTTAAAATAAATCCCATTTAAAAAATGTGTTGGAAGAAGAATGTTGTAAAATATCTTGAGATACCACCAAAAATGGGTCAAATCAGTAGCACGACATTTAAAGGCAGTTATAAAATCCAAATGACATGCAACTAAATATTGATACTTTCTTTCTATGCAAGATATTATTGGTGTATTTTGAATTTTTTGAGAAAAAAATCTGCGTATGTTTATTTAAAATGCTTCTGTAACTTTTTAATTTAGGAATTTTTTGTTGATTGTTCTTTGTTTTTACTTTAAATGGAACCATTTGTCATGTGTAAAAATAAAAGCATGCTTGCACTTCTCGGTAATGTGTTATTTATATTGAAATTCAGATTTGTCATGTAAAAGTAAGGTGTACTCTCAATTGTTTGAGCCACTGTATACCGCAGCTTTTAACACCAAAAAATAAAACAAATACTTTAAAATATCTATAAAATTTTCATTGAAACAGTTTTGTTTCTCTGGAACTTCCACAGTCCATTGGAATTTTATGTTATTTTGTATTAATATTTTAATTCCTTATGCACGAGGTGCCATTTAGGCTTCAGTTTTTAACTGTAGCCGAACTGCATTTAAAAGACGATCAGAGCTACTATATTTGTAGAAATGTGTGGAATCGGACTTCTCTATTTTGATAATAATATTTATTGATTTGAGATAAAAAAAATAATGAAATGTCGTAATTTTATTTATTATTATTTGTAATTTTCATTAATTTTAAAGAAGTAAAAGTAATGGTGGCTACAATTAAAGATAATATCAGAGAGGTTTCATATAATTCCAAAATGAGATATTGTCTTACAAATCAATCATTCAAAGTTTCTACTAGCTTCAATAAATTACTTTATTTAAGAATACATTGCTGATATATTGAATATATCAGGAATTTATGTACGATTTTATTTTACTGAATATTTAAAATTTCATAATAGTATTAAATCGGTGTATTTAATTATATTTTTAAAAAGAAGTATCAAACTCAACAAATATTTCCTCATTTTAAAAAAAAAGAAACATTTTCAAGCAACATTTTTTTAACGTAAACTTTCTTAAAACTCTTCAAACTCTGATATATTATATGCAATTTTAGAAAATTTTAAATTTAATAAAATATAATTTTACTTCTATACCTTTATCAGTATATTAAAATTAAGACGGTATTTATTCTAATCATTTCTGTAAAATGTAGTTTTACTGCTATACCTTTATCAGTATATTAAAATTGAGAATGTATTTATTCCAATCATTTGTGCTTTTTGATTTCTACTTTAGAATGAATTATTGTTAATATTGTAGGACATTTAATTCCCTTTACTATTGAACTGTCTAGCAAATGGTACTATTTTCATAATAAAATTTAAAAATTTAATGAATTTATGAACTGAGAATTCAATCACGAAAATATTCAACTTATATATTGAAACCGATAATTAATTGGAGCTCAAAATTTCAGAATTTTAATACAATAAGATCAAATGAAAAGTTGATTACTAATTGCCGCCTTTACAAACATGAAATAAGTCAAGATAGATGAAACTGTTTTATGTTTAAATATTTCATTTAATTATCCCTACTTTCTCTAGCTCCATATAGTCTAGTAGAATTGTTGAAACCAGAGGCAGTGGTTTTCCCCAATTTTCTCACAAACTTTCTAGAAAAGATGTTATACTAAGTATTGCTATGTACGGAATTGGCTAACATTAGTTAAGAAATATCAACATTTGGCTTGAATTTAGCATTCTTACTAAATCTATCGTGTCATCCCTGCCGAGTTATTTGGCGATTGAGCCCTTGTATGAGATCAATAGCATCTGGAAATCGAATTTATGTTTTAGATGCATTTTTTTCCCAAGCGATTGAATCAAGAATTTGTTAAAAAGTTAATCTTATCACAAAATCTCATGCCAAATTTAATATATTTATCTCATTGAGTTTTTGAATTACCGCTTTTATATAATTCTGAAAGTACAGACCGACAGTCGGGAAGCTCCTCAAAGGGTTTGGCTCAAAATTTGAAAAGTGTCTACACTATAAATGTTAAATATGTGTACCGAATTATATTTTTATCTCTCCCTTAGTTTTACAATTATCGTTTTAACTTATATTCGGACAGCCGGAAAGACAGGATCTGAGCGGATTTTGTTCAAAATTTGAAAAATATGTGCATACTTGGTGTAATGTCCGTATTCCAAATTTCATCCGTCTAGCTCAAAGCGTTTTTGAGTTATTTTTGTAAGCGAGAGACAAACGGACATTTTCCAAAAATATGTTATTTTTAGTTTTTTAACTCTAGGAGGTTTAAGAAGTGTAGATTATTCAAAATCTCGAGTTCGAATTATTTTACAAATAATATTTTTCTTTATACTGGGCCTAGAAAAAAATAAGTATGCTTCAAAAATTGAATTCTGCTATCACAAATTTCATGCTTTCATATGAGAACATTATTATTTTTTAGTCATTCTTTGTCTTATTTAATTTAAGTCATTAACCAGTTTAAACTAGTTTAATTCAATCACATGACAATCAGATTACGCATGCGTTAATATTTAGAAAATAATAGTTGTTCGTTTTTTTTTTTTTTTTTTTTTTTTTTTTTTTTTTTTTTTTTTTTTTTGCAAAAATCCAGTTTTGCGCAGTCTTCAGCTTTCAGAAAAGCAATGTTTTTTTTTTTTTCCATCCCAAAATAGTATATATACATTTATATGACTTTCGATATCTTTCCTCACAGTGTCGCATTCATTCCTATTTACGTCTCTGTGCTTCTTCTGGTGAAAACGTCTTATTACCCTGCACTTTATTGGTCAAACAAGAGAATCGGGTACATGTCGGACATTCCCGATTGTTGGCGATAAGTTTCTAAATGTTCCAACCTTCTTTCTTATTTTCTAATAACCCTAAAAGGAAAAATGCATGCCTCAAAAGCGATAAATCACCTATTTTCTGCCCGTGCATTTTGTCGTTTCAAAAACCTCAAATCAAAACAACATCGTGTTCAAAAATAATAAAAAAGTAATTCGCATTTCAACTTATAAATTGTTTTGTTTTAAGCTTTTTTTAAGTGAATTACAAAACGTTGCCCTATATATATATATATATTTAAAAATAAGAGTATTTCCTAAATTTACACTTTATAAAATGCAATCCTGGCATAATTAAACAATCATAAATTTCAACAACACATTTTTTGGATTATTTTAATACATGCATATTTTTAATTAAATGTTTTCTCTCAGAAAACTCGCTATATACCAATGTTTCAACTTCTCTCTGAATTATTTATCCAATAACACATCCGGATGCTGACATAAAATTTTCTTTTAATAAACAATTTAACAACACTAACCTACATAATTAGTTTATATATATATATTTTTTTCCTCTTGATTACAATTCTAAAAGACTGATAAATATAAATGAATTTCTCAAATCATGCCTTCTTTGTTCTAAAAATTGCGTTGCCAGCTATATAGTGTAAGTATTTTCACCCCATAAAGACAATATTTATTGTTTTCCTCTTTCTTTTTTTTTTCATTTGTTAAGCTCTTTGAACAGTTAATAATATATATCTCCAATCGAAGTTCTCTCTTTTTTTTTCTGTTGAGATAACTACTAGCTATAAAAGCTGTATGCCTCATTTAACAATTTGTCCGCATATTTTGTTGAAAGAAATGCGGATTTTTGAATGCTAAAATAATGTACAAATCTTGGAGTTACAGCCATTCTGTGAGGGAAAAGCGAAAAAAAAGTAAGATAAAGTAATTGGTAATGAAGCGTTTACTTGCTGAAAATTCCTGGAACCACTTCGCCATACGAGTTTCCAAATTATTCATTTGTTAGATAAAAAAAGAAGTGACTTTTGAATTGATGCATTCTTTATTAATAGAAGATACGTTACAGTTAATATTACATACTATAAATTTATTCATAATGATATATTATGATCATATCTATCCAGAAAAAAGTTAAACTTAGCTAAAAAATGATTGTGGTGTTCTTTTTCAAAATTTAATATCAATAATATAAGCTTTCTTTATACTGAAATAATTTTTGATATGCCTACTTAATATCCCCGCGAATAAACAAACAGGAAGATAGATTGCTTATAAATAACCTTTATTTTATGAAATTAACTTAAGATAATGTTAGAAAAAGAGAGTAAAAAACTAGAGTAAAAATAAAAATGAATAATAACTTTTAAAATTAATTACTGAGGAATCATGGGATGACAGAAGAATCGTCTGCCATCCAATCAAATATATTTTTATATTTTATATTTATTTGAAATATTTAAGTTTTTTTTTACTAAACTATTAAATAAATGGGATATATTAATTTAAAATTCCATTTTGATATTCCATCTGATGCTGAAAAATATGAATTTTATGGAATAAATCTTGTACAATTACTACTCTTTAAAATTAAAAAGATGTAGAATATTACTGCATAAGTTGGAGAAGGAATATTTTTTATCTTCTCATTTAAGAAGTATATAAGCAGAGAAATTATTAGAATTCCAAAATTTAATATTAAAATAATGTTAAGAATAATAATTAATTATCAGCTGTTTATACTATAAATATCATTTCTATTCTTGATATTATGAATCTTCTGTTTTCATTGGAAATGAGTAATTTCTAGGATCGAAAAACTAACATTATGAGTCATAGATATTTCAAAATGAAGAAGTCATGGTGACTTCCATTTTGAATTTATATTCATGTAATTACAAAACTGATTACTAGAATTTAAATTCCTAACGGAACACAACATAATAATAAAAATATTTTCGGCGTCCCTTTTGACGGCACGCCCCGTGAACACTTATTTAAAGTAATTCAATGTTTTATCATTTTTCTTGCGTCTGAATTGTCACTACATTTTTATTTCTATGTTATAGCATTGGTGTACAATAGATACGAAATATTAAGCTTTGAAGTGAATTTAGCATTATTAATGAATATAACGTGTCATTCTTGGAGAGTGTTTTGGCGAATAATCCCTGCTTTAAAATTATCTGAAAATCGAATTAATATTTTAGACAAGTTTTTCTTTACAAACTGAAATAGAAATTTGATATAGAATTACACTAGTAGGCACAAAATCACATACGACTTTTAATATAATTAAGTTACTGCGTTTTCGAGTTACTTTCTTGAATGATTCTGAAAGTACAGACCGACAGACAGTAAACCACTTGCTGAATTTTGCTCAAACGCTGATAGCTCATACACTATAGATGTTAACCCTTAATAACCTAGAGTTTCAATTTTGATACCAATCTTTTAAACCGAATGTTCGCATTACTATTAGTTTTTTTTATAGGTTGGCTGTACGTTATTTACTGTTGTATAATATTCTTTCCAACGAAATTTTAAAAAAAATGAAATGTCATTATTGTTTTTTTTTATCTATGACATATTACTTGCGCGGCAAAGTGAACAAGTAAACACATTTTACTAAAAGTTTTGTTGAATACAAATTTGATATATTTTCTTTTTCTGAAGAATATAAATACTTTTGAGGTAAGTGAATATATTATTTTCGCTATGATATAATTATTTTTTGGGAGTGCATGTTTTACTTGAAGAAACTAGTGCTATTTTTGTGAGTATCAATTTTGATACTTCAGGCATTCCGCCCTACATAAAACCTATCTACTAATTCTTTAGCTATTTTTCCCTTCATCTAGACCCTCAAGCAAACACAGTAATATTAAAAATAAATCACTTTCGTAAATCAGGCTACTAAGGGTTAAATCTGTATGCCAAATTTTATCCAATTAGCTTTTTTCGTTTTGTATATATCGTGTTATATTATTTTAGAATATATGGATAGATATACTTCCTTTGAGAAGAATCTGCTGAAAATATAACAGAAATCTACAAATTTAGTGTAAAGACAATATATACCAAATTACAACAGTCTAGTTGAAAGACATTTTTAGCTCTCTGTGTCAAAGACAAACAGACACAATACCTGAGGTCTGAAACGCCATGATTCTTCAAAATCACGAGTTCGGATTTTTTTTTTGATTAATGCAATACTTTTTCTGCATTTCGTATAGTAGAAAGTAAATGCACAATTTCATTTCTCATGTACACTTTACAGGAATTCGTAATTCATATATCAAATAATTTAACTTACTATGCTTTTCCCTTATGAATGCTTTGAGATTTAAAATTTAAATATTTCAATTTACGAATTTTAAATCTGAGTTCTCACCTAACATATTAGTTATAAACGTTTGAGAGAAAAAGCAACCTGAAATCACTACAAACAGAACATAACAGAAAATCTCAAAAGTTTTATGTCTAAATTTACACTTGCTAGTCCTCGAAAATCAAGAATTACGACTGTTGCATTATTTATGCCAATAAAACTTTTGTATTTATAAATTCTCACATTTTATTTCCGACGACGTCGAGTATGAATATTTTTAGCGTTAAATTCTTTTTCGTGTTTGGTATAATTTTCAATTCCTTTTGTATTTACCATGAGGTTTACAAATTACTTTTCCAAATATCCTTTAGCCAAGAATGAATAATAGAATAAATCATAACATGTGCATATGAAATGGATTTTAGTCTCGATTATTATTTGTGACATTTATTGTATATGTGACATTTTTACGGGTGTCATAAATTATATTTTGCTTGCATTTTCAGCCGATAGAAATATTTGTCATAGCATAAATTTGAGGTTTTTTAACCGAACAAAATCGAAAGATTTTTAAAATATGGCACTGCATATAAGATATGATTCAGTGGATCTGCTGGCTTGACGACAACTCCAAAACATTTTTTCAAGAAAATGAAGTGGAATCGGTATATCAAACAATAAATCGCTGTCTGATTAGTTTGAGAAAAACTATTAAGGTATAGTTTTGTAAAGTTCCTCTCGGCAAGCTGGAAGAAAAAGGTAGATACCTTTTCATCTAAGTTATTGTTTTGAAATTTCTTTTAATCTTTAGACAGAAACAATGAATTATTAAATTTTGCGGGAATCATAAATTAAACATTTATTGCTTTCAGATATTTCAATATTTTTTACAAATTATTATTGAAATTATTGAAATGGATAAGTTGGGATTTTTAGCAGCAAAGGTTGTCATACCCTAAAGAAAGAGAGTCAAAGTTAAAAAAAACTGCAGTTTACGAAAAAAAATTTGAAGAAAGCTCCTATGAAGATCAGGTTTTGGGATTAAAATTTTAAGAGACAAAATTTCTCGGTGATTGAAAAAGTAAGCTTGTTCCAACGGTACCTTCTTTGAGCTGAATACTTCAAACAGTGCACGAAGATATGTTCAATATCATTTTCTTGTTTATTGGACAGATAGTCAAGGTTATTATAAAGTCCAACTTTATTCAATAGACCTAACGATCATCCGGGTAATTAGACGTGCTGTTATTATGTCTTTTCTTATTTTTTTTAAGTTCTGATTTAGAAGAAAGAATAGATAGAATATAGCCTGCAGTTTCTTGGTACCTATTTCGATAAATTCCATGCATATTTTGAAGCGAAACCTTTTTTGATAATAAGAGATTAAATCTTCAACAGCAAACTACTGAAAGTATGTGTACTGCTCCATTTGCAAAACCAAGTATAAAAAAATTTTGAGCTGATCATTTTTACATAATGTTGCCATTAAATCTTTTTCCTCTTCTATTTTTATAATCAGTTTTATTCAAGTTTTTTGTCAAAATTACGGGTTGAAAATTCTTTTTAGCTCTTAACTTCAAAGCAACTGCAGCTATCAAGTACTTAAAATGAAAATATTTTTTGTCTTAACGAGGCAAAACTACTTGATTTATTGATTTTTGACTACTTTGATTTATTTTTCTATCTCCAATTCTTCTATATTAAGAAAGTAATTCCGAAATGAAAATTTAAACATCCCACCATTTCTATCCTCTATATGCTAGTTGGCCGGAAACTCGTCCGATGTTTTTACATTTCTAACACAGCATATTCCTAGCCAGTTAACATCCAAACGAAATTTCTTCAGTTACTTTGTTAAGAAGATAACATGGGCAAAATATTAGATGCGTATATATAGACAATAGTAATAATAATAATAATGTTAATGTTAATAATAATAATAATAATAATAATAATAATAATAATAATAATAATAATAATAATAATAATAATAATAATGTTAATAATAATAATAATAATAATGTTAATAATAATAATAATAATAATGTTAATAGGAAAAAAAGTATCAAATTAAACCAAATAAAATAAGAATCCGGCCTGAAAACTTTCTCAAGGGTCACCCTCAGGCAGAGATTCAAAAAAAGGGATTTTTTCTGTGAGGAAAACAGACTAAAATGTCCAACTATTGATTTTTTTTTTCCTCACAGAAAAAAATCCCCCTTTTTTTAATCCCTGTTTGTTTTAGTGGTAGCTGCATTTGCGCTCTCTAAATACAATAGTGCTTTTTCTGTTCTTTTTTTAGTTTTTAGTTTGAATCAGAAATACATTTTAGTTGTGATTCCGAAATAATTTAGTTTCGTTTCCAAAATATTTTTAATTTTGGATTGTTTTAATTATAGGTTTTCATTACCTAATGCCAATATTTTTGGTTACTTATATATATATATATATATATCTGAACGAAGTTGGTTTCTAGGTACTACAATTGGTGAAGAAGAAGATCTGAAGAAATTTTCTCAAAATGATGTTATGAAAACCATTGCAATATATAGTCTTAATTATCAGGAATCTACCTAAAATTATTTGTTGAAAAATCATCTGCTTCAAAAATATATTTATAACCTTTTGTGAAACCTCTAATTCCTAAGCTCGCAGTCTTAAAGAGAAGCATTGAAATTCCTTCTCCATAAATAAAAGAAATTCCCTGCTCCTTCTTCTCAAAGACCACTATGGCAGTTCGTATAGTGACAAAGCTGCATTGTTCCTCCCCTGCGCAGCTAGCCTCGTATTTAGTAAGGCAGAAATATTTACAACTTATTTTAATGGATTCTGAATGGATTTCAAATCAATAATTTCAAATCTTGGCGATTTAGTCTTTGAATTCTATGACAAAAATGCAGTTTCTCGAGCATAACAAAAATATGAAAATATGTGCATTAAGATTCGATATCTGCAGGTACTTCTAGGAATCTCTATACCATGTAATGATTAATATACAAACGGAGGTGCACCCATATGCGTCAATTATTTCTTTGTAGTGTTGATCGTGGGTGAGCTTTCCTTCAGCATTCTAAACGCTATTATGCTGTTTCTGTTGTTTAAAAATATTTTTCCTTAGGCGCGTGTGGTATTGATTTATGTGCTATTGTTTTTAAAGCTTCTTTGTTTCTTGCTAAATATTTTACTCTTCACCATGTATTCACCCTTCCTTATTCGTGTACAGGTCATACAGGAGCAGTTTAAAAGTGGGAATGATAAGCGCATTCTACAGTGGTTGGATTTGGTGGGTGATGGTCGTTAAGATTCAGCTCCCGCTCCCGCCTGTTGCTGTTTCACCTATAGCTTCATCTATTTCAATGTATGCCTTTGGGTGGGTAGGAAAAACTCAAGTATTATAAAAGTCTTTCCTTAGCTAATGGGTTTTGGAGGAGTGTAGAAAAGAATATGAATTCTTTTTCGGTTCTTCAAGGTGATACATTTTAACATTTACAGTGTATAATAGTGAATAAAAAGGGTGATGATTCCTCAAACAAATCGCGACATTTAGGATGCTTCAGCATTGAAAGAACTAAATTCAACTCACTGTAAATAAAGATTGTGGTAACTTTTTTTTTCTTTATCCAGATACAAAAACCAACTAATTTAGAAGCTAAAATGAGTTTGCACCAAACGAGTAATTTATGTTGATTAGCGAAAATAATATTTTTAGAAACTGAAATGATCTTAAACTGGAAAAAAAGTTTATTTAAAACTTTTGCTGTAATTTTTATATAGATTATAGGATGCATTTATTGAAAGAAAATATATTAAAATCCTACAAAAGATAAAATTTTTCATTTCGCAAAGCTGAACTCTAATCTTGAATTGATTTCTAGAATTAAATTTTAAATTCTAGAATTACAATTTCTAAAATCTCATTTATCTGAACAACAAATCCGATATTTGAAAAACAATTTTACAATATTTAAATCATATCATAACATTATTATTGTATACATAATGTATTCAATAAATAAAAAAAATATTTCCGCTGAAGGATTTTTTTTTATTTGACACCATAATATTTTCCATATTTTAAAGAAATATTCTTATTTATACTGATACTAAATCGAGAGGAAATTTTTTGTTCTGCTGCATAGAGTATAAATTTTTAGTTATTGAGTCCCTCAACTCAAACGTAGACAGGATGATAGATATTTTTTGTCCCAAGAGGTTTCAATGTCTTGGATATTTTTCATTATTGCAGGAAAAATATTATTACTACATTGACAGTAACATAATCTTCCTTTATCTAAGCCAATTTGAAAGTAACTATATTTTCATGCAGACGAAGAAAAATATTTACTTTTGAAAAAATGTTGAACAGTAAAGCGAAATTCGGCTTAAAAAATCTGGAAAATGTTTATATACAAGATATTTTTCCATATTTATTCAATTCCTAAAGATGATTTTGTTTAAAAATTCTAACACGTATAATCTACAAATAATTTTATTTTCCAATTGTCTTTGGTTTCAAATAATTTATCTCGGTTGTCTGGATAGTAAAAAATAGGCAGCTCATAAAATAAGTTTTCATGTGCTTGTATTTAACGTATTATTTGGTTACAGTTAAAGTCATAATGAGACAGAAATTTCACAGCTGACAATCTTTTTTTTTTTTTTTTTTTTTTTTAAACAAATGAATAGATAACTATTTCAAACAGACGATAATTTTTATGTACTTCGTATAAATAACAAATTTAAAATAAATTAATTGGATGGAGAACAGATGGAAATATGAAATACATTTCAAAAATGATTCAAATAATTTAATAAATGTGAAATAAATTTAGATTCGTTGTAAATGTAATAAAAATACTTTTATGCAGAAAGATGTTTATCATAAAGATAATAATATTTTAGAACGTATAATTTGACAAAGTCAATTAAATAATTTCATCAATACGTTTTTAAAATATTTAATTTCCTTTATAATTACCGTTTGCTCTCATATAATTCATTTTTAGTTTTGCTATGAAAAAGAGAAAAATCTTTAAATTTTAAATAGGGGAAGTCTTTATAGACATAAGATTTTTCAAATGTGGTTTGGTGAATTTTTATTGATCATATCCTATTACCTGAATTTATTTAAGAAAATGAGTTTCTATTAATCACCAAAGGTTAATGTGGGAAAAAAACTATATTTCTGGCAAAGTAATATAAATTTATCATCATACTTCGTTTCATCTTTCTTTAGAAGTTAATTAAAATTGCTTGTTTTGAAACACTAGATAAATAGTTATTTTTTAAATTATCATTGGAGTACCCAAATTTTAATTTGCAATAATTGATCAATATCCGAAATTGTTTAATTTATTTTTATTATACTGATTATCTACAGTGGCTCAAACAATAGAGAGTACACCTTACTTTTACTTGATAAATCTGACTTTCAATATAAATAACACATTACCGAGAAGTGCAAACATGATTTTATTTTTACACCTAACAATTGGCTTAATTTAAAGTAAAAATAAAGAAAAAATGATGAAAATCTTCTAAACTGAAGAATTTCAGAAGCATTTTAAATAAACATACGCACAATTTTGCCTCAAAAAATTGAGAATACACTAATAAGAGTTTTGCAATATCTTCTATAGAAAGAAACTGTCACTGTTAAGTTGCATGTTTTTTGGCTTTTATAATGATCTCTAAATGTCGTGGTACCAATTCGACAAATTTTTGGTGGTATCTGAAGATATTTTACCCCATTTTTGCAACACTTGTTTCAGAAGGGTTTTGTTTCTTATTTTGTGTATTTGAACCACTTTTTTGAGTATGGGCCACGAATAATCAACGGCATTGATGTCGGGATACTGTGGTAGTGCGTGTAAATGCTATTTATAATAAAAAAAGACACTACATTTTGTCGTTACGAGCATTCTGCTTGGGGTCGTTGTCCCACTGGAAAATGAAATCACCATTTATCCCAAATTATTAGCACTTTCCTTTAGATGGCTGCGAAGTATATCCAAGTAAACCATGTGATTTATAATGCCATCTAAAAGAATTAAATTTCATATCTCGGATGAATTCATGCAACCTCATATCATGACGGAGTCACCACCATGTGTAAATATAGGGCCTACATTTTTTGGATCCAAATAAGTATTAGGCTTTCTCCATATAATACGATGTTTGTCACTACCAAAAATATAGAGTTTTCTTTCATTACTAAATTATGAGGTTTGCAAACATCAAATGTTTTTTTTTTAATTTGCAAGCTGATGAACGGTTTCTCTTTAACAATACGACTTTTATATCCAGCTTGTCTAATTACATTTCTCACAGTTTCAGCCCCTACACTTCTGCCTATTATTTGAAACGTTTATCCATCAAGTTGAATGCACCATATGGTCGCAGTAATCTAAAGGAAAGTGTTGAAAATTTGGGTTTAGATGGAAATTCCATTTTCAAGTCGAACAACGACTCCAAGCCGAATGCACGTAACGACAAAATGTGGTATCTTTTTCATTTAAACAGCAGTTGCACATACCACTACAATGGCTTGACATCAATGCCGTTGAATATTCGTGGGCTATACTTGAAAAAGTGGTTCAAAAACAAAAAATTAGAAACAAAACCCATTTAAAACAAGTCTTGCAAGATAAAAGGAGTAAAATATTTTAAGATACCATCGAAAATTGGCCGAATTGGTACCAAGACGTTCAGAAGCCAATATAAGAGCCAAAAGACATGCAACTTAACAGTGACACTTTATTTCTATGAGAGTTATTGCAAAAATTTCATTGGTGTATTCTCAATTTTTTGAGGCAAAAATATGAGTATGTTTTTATAAAATGCTTCCGGAATATTGCAATTTAGAAGTCTTTCGTTGATTGTTCTTTATTTTTACTTTAAATTAAACCCTTTGTTATGTGTAAAAATAAAAACACATGTTTGCACTTCTCGGTAATGTGTTATTTATATTGGAAGTCGGATTTATCAAGTAAAAGTAAAGTGTACTCTCAGTTGTTTGAGTCACTGTATATCAACCTTTCCAACTATGCTAATCAATAGATTTATAATTATTAATAAGCAACATTTTAGTTTTGGGGTTTTGAAATTATGTTCATTGGTTTATTTTCCATTTGCGATTGATTCCAATTGCTCATAATATGTGAAGTGATATAATTTCGCCTTCACTTTCTATGAAACGGAAATATCTGTTATAGACAGCTAATATATTCACAATAAAGCTTCAGTGATAATAAAATAATAATGATGAAAGTTCAATCTTATTTATTTTATTTGTCTATTTTGTTTTATTTTGCTTTGTGGCTTGTGTTCCTTGTGTTTTTGATTAATGCATTCGGTAAATGGAGTCTTTCTTTGTAATGTGCTTATTTCAAAATAAAAAAATAAAATAAAATGAATGAATTTAGATATATAAGCCATTTTTAGTATGTACCTAATATTTTATAGAATTCTTCATAGTTTAAATAATATTTATCTTTTACTAAGCAAGGATATGAGGTAAATCACTTTACTGATGATTTTTTCCTGCATTATTTTATGTATTCAGTTATCAACGTTATTACTGAATTACGTTGATACATTATAAACGTTGATACGTTACATAGATACATTGATGGCTTTTAGAATTTAACCTTAGTTACCTCATCCATGCTGTCACGATGACGGTCATTCAGTTTAAATCAAATGATTCGTTGATGTAGATGTAATTCCACTGTGATTTCGGATTAGGATTGGTGATTGATCGCTCTCCAATGGCATGACCTTGAATTAAAAGAACTTTGACCTTGAATTCTCACATGTGGGTTTTCTTGTGCAAAATCTTTATTACAACAGTGAATAAGAGGAGTGCGATTTTATATAGCCATTTCACATTTTTGTGATTGATCGCACTCCAGTGGATTTATTCACATGACCTTCAATTACGAGTGTATGGCTTCTATTTACAAATGGCTATTAATGCTAGGTTGAAAGGATTCCTCTTACCATACTACTTATAAATCAATATTTTTGAGACATAATAAGATTTCTTACTTTTATTTCGTTTTCCTGTCTATGTTGACTGTTTTCCACTCTCTCTGTATCACTCTACAATGGCGTTCGAATTTCAGATACCATTCTAATATTCTTTTTTCACTATACATGTCTACGCCAGAAAGGAACTTTCTAGAAATAAATATCATTCTTCATAATGGAAACTGAATGCACTAATGGATCTATTAAAGGCACTTTCAGACGGAGCTGTTCCAAA
>JAPMOR010004653.1:92674-103642 GCA_026543865.1 Argiope aurantia
TATATATATATATATATATATATATAGTATTTTTTCTTAACAGTTTCTTTACTGCGTCTCAGAATTTTGATTACAGAAATATTTATTTGTATGTTCTATACAGGGTGATTCAAAACTTATCGTTCAAATTTCGTGGAAAGGTACGGAATACTTCAGGAAACCGATTTCGAATAGCAAAGAAAGTCTGAAAACGTGATCTGCATGGGCAAAATGGACAGGTGAACAATAAAGTGTGTGGTAACGAATATGATACGAATGTGTGATTTTTATTCCAACAAGTACTCAGTAGATGTCCGAAATTACGACCCTTTGTACGATTCACAGAGCCGTTGCAGTGAACGACGAACATTTTCACAAAAGCCAGGCATATTACTGATAATGTCTGCGGTTACTACTATTCGCACATCAAGGTCCGTTTCTCTGTCGACGGGGCCCTCGTCATGGTATTTCATATCCCAGCACAAAAAGAAATCCATGGGTGATAAATCAGGTGACATCAGGTCAAGCGATATATCCACCTCTGCCGATATATTCAGCTCTGAATGTTCGGTTCACGTAACAACGCACAGTTGTGCTATGCGTTAGAGCTCCGTCGTGTTGATACCCCATATCTCGACAGATATGTCCCAGGCATTGTCCATGATATGCCATGTGTTTTTAAAAATGTTCAGTGGTCGATGCAACGGCATTTTGAATTCCTTGTTCGTGTAAATGGTCGCAATTTTGAGCACCTACTGGTAACGAATGTGCTTACCATTGTTGAAATAAAGTTCACATTCGTTACCACTTTACTGTACTTTTTCTTTGTGTTAACTTCACTTACTCACTTTGTCTATGTGGATGACGTTTTCAGATTTACTTTCCGAAATCGATTTTCTGAGATATTCCCTACTTTACAAAGAATTTGAACAATAAGATTTGAATCACCCTGTAGATCATATAAAACACAATTTTTATGTTCTGTTACCGTGAATAAAACATTGCTATCCAATAAGGAATGTACGAGTAAAATCATCTGTAGGGTGATGAGAAAGTGGCACAGGTGGTATGTAGAGAAACGAATTTTGCAGTCTCTCCAAAACTTTCTAACATTCTCTCTAATGAAGATATTTTTTCCTGTCCTCTGCATAAAATTATGCACATTGCTTAAGACCGAGGATAAATTTCATGGCATTGACAAACAATATCAAAATCTTTGGCATGAATTTGGCAGTTTTGCGGAAACAGTCGTGTAAGCCTTGGGAACGTTTTGGTGATCAGTCCTTGTCATTCAGTAATAGGAACCAGAATATCTGATTTATGATTTATAAGTATTGCTTCCAACTAATTGAAATCCAAAGACGACACACAATTAAAATTGTAACTACAAAATCACATACCAGATTTCATCTATATATAAATCATAGCGATGTTGAGTTATTGTGTTTATCTTTATGAAAGTACAGATCGGCAGAAAGTCAACCCCTTGACAGACAGGTTTCAAATTTGGTAGGTATGTACATTTCAGATCTTAAATATTTGCATAAAATTTGATCCAATCGAGCTCTCTTCATTTTGTAGTTATTGTATCAACATATATTCGGACTGCTAGATAGATGGACTTTCCGGATGAATTTTACTGAAAATGAATATATACAAATTTCTAAAATATTTTATAAAATCTAAATATATTGAGATCACTGTGAAGCTGATATATTGTTGTAACAAAATAACTGAAATATTAAGGGAAGAGTCGGGAAGTAATTTGTATGCATTTCAATTAGATATGTTGCTACTGTAGGCGAAAAACATTATGGGATCTCTGATTTAATTAACTTTTTGTTTTTACTTTGAAATAAAAACATTTTGTAATTATTGCAAATTCTTTACCTTGATAATTCAATGCTGATTCAAAATTTATGGAGAAATAACAAATTCCAAGTGAATATAAACATTAAAAATTATTATTTTCCAGGATTTTTAAAGTGGAAAATAATATTATTAATTTAGATAATAATGGTTGATATAATATAATATGAAAAAAATAATTATATTTTATTTAATTAAATAGATGAAACATACATTGTAATACATTATTTTTAATTCCCGGAATAACTATTTTTAAAAATATTTATTTATTTGTCAACTACAGTTATTGCATTTTTTAATCGATCTACCATTGAGAACCTCAGATAGCTGCCTTGTTACAAACCCACCATAATACGGAGTATACGGAGCTCAAAGCACGCAAAGAATGAAAAATATATCATGTAAACCCATAAAATATTTAAAAAAATTGCCTCAAAAATTTAAAAAATGGAATGCATTTAATCCTTAAAACTTTGAAAAATTTAATAAGAATATAAAAATTGTGATAGAAACAAGTAGAACAAATTTAAAATATCCAATTTGTAAAAGCTTCGATTTGTCTTAAATATTTTAAAACATTTAAATAAAGCGACTTTATTCGTATAGTTTACATTAAGATATTTTCAAATAAGCTGTTATTTCTAAAAGTCATGGCTAGTATCGTAGAATTTATGCATGTTAGTATGTCACCGCAAACGATCATATAATAAGATGGCATTTACATAAAATAAGGTACAAGAAAAATCTGGTTCTTTTATCTATTTGGAAATTGTTATATATTTTGTTGTAATGCCAATTTATAAAATCATATTTTTTCCTCTTGAATAATTTTATATTTCTGTGAGGGGTAACTTTTACTCGGCCTCTTCAAAAGTTCTCAAGTCCTGGAATAACAGAAACGACCTTCTCGGGAGCCGAGGAGGGGAAGGTCAACCCCGCTTTCTGACACGTAAGCACCGGCCTGTCATCAGTCAATCTCCGAAAACGATTCGTATATCCAGTGTTTCAAAAACCTAATCTGGAAACAGCTGCCTGGTATCGGAACAAGCAGCCGATAATCGATGTGGCAACCGGAAATGACGAAAAGTCCTGAACAGTATATCCCTCCGCGCGGCGAGCGCCTTTTCGCGGTATTTAAATGGAACCATTCATCCAACCTTTCCCGCCTTCGCCAACGATTCATATTGGTCCACCGATAAATCACCATCCGCGGTGGTAAATAGGGCCATTTATATTCGAAGAAAGAAAATTTTCCCTTCACTCCAGCGTCTTATATATTTTCCAGAACGTCGTTATGGAGCGTCGGGTAATGTTCCAACGTTCTTTTTTTCGTTTGTTTTATTTTTGTTCCACACTAGTAAAGTCGTCTGCAACTTGAAGATTCCTTCGAGTAAAGTTTAGCAGTTTTGAGAGACTGATGCGTTTATTCGCTGAGCTTTCTTCCCTTTTGTGTTCTAGCTTAAATCCAGTTGCCGGCTGGCAAATATATGGAGGCGGTGTATTAGATGTTTATCCTCCGGGGGCTTTTGCGCCTTTTTCTGCCTTTAAATGGGCATTCTGCCACGATGTATGAATGCAGGTAATGCCCTTTAGTGATTCCAGCCAGTGGATTGCTGAGGTGTTATGGGCATCAATGTCATCATGAATAAGTTATCCGCCGGTTTCCGGTCTGCGGATAAATCTAGTCATACAAATGCAAATGCGGAGATCATCTTTGTGGTTATGGCTATAAATTAAGTCTTGTTGCGCCTTGTGAATCATAAACTTCATTTGAATGTAGTCATTTATTTTGTATTGTTAGGCTTCGTTAAAGCTTACAATGGTTTATGGTCTTTTGTTCTTAGTTCCGAAGCGGGGTAACTATCATAAATAAAATTGCTCTTTTTCAGAAATGGTTTAAATGCTACTTTCTCTCAATATATGTCTTTAAACCAGTGGAAGTGCTCTGCCAAATAATTTATTTATGCTCTTACTGCATATTTAGATTCTCGATACAATGAAGTAAACGAAAAATGCATTTTAAGATAGCCAATTCTAACACGAACTGACTTATTTTAAAATTTACACTATTTGGCATGAAAATTTATACTATTTTGGCATGAATCAAATATAACTTCTTCAGCTCACGGGGATTGAATTTTACCTACAAACGTAAAAATTTACAGATAGACTATCCACTGACAAATTTCTTCGGAAATTAGATGCATAAGTTTTCAAATGTTTGGAATCAAATTGGATTCTAAGTTTTCAATTCTTTGAATAGGGTAAATACAGTAAATAATATCTCTGTATCTTATGTAAATAAATATACACTCTATTTTAAATTATCTAAGTATATTCAATGCTTTCTTAATTATCTAAAAACGCAGCTTCTCCTTGGATTAAGAAGGCACTGTGCTATAGAAATTGTGCTTATCTTCAAATTTGTTTGTTAACTAACATGGAATACGAACATTTAAATTTCTATATGTTATCTACCTTATTAACGCAAGAAATTGTACGATGTTGTTGGATACACTGTATGCTAAACAATATCAATAAAATTTCGTAACTATACGATGAATTTTTTTTTAAATTAAGGTAAAACCATATTTTAATATATATTTCTACGATATTTCTACGATGTTGTTGGATACACTGTATGCTAAACAATATCAAGAAAATATCGTAACTATACGATGAACATTTTTTTAAATTAAGGTACAACCATATTTCAATATACCGGGTGATTCAAAAGTCGGTTGATATTTGAAAATTTCAATAATTTGCGGAATAATGTAGGTAGAGAGATAAAAATTAAAATTGAAAATTGAAATGATATGAGGTTTTATTGAAGCTAAAAAAATGGTCATTAGATGGTTCTTTATGTGATAACAAAAGCAATAATTAGCATAACAATTGATTGATCAAAAACTATGTTCTATATAACAAATACTCATCGTATCGACCGTCATTCGTCAACAATCCTTTAGTCGAGGAACCATGTCCTGAACTAGCACTGAAGAACATATCTATAGGTGTGGTGAGAAATTATCGTCTGATGTTGTCTTTATAATCCCTAAAGAGGTCGGATGATTGATAGAGACTTGCGACTTCAGGTAACCTCATAAACAACGTTATGCAATGCGGTTTCCACAACAGTTCTAGGAATGCTGATAACCCAAATTCTGCAATTGTGGGAGTTTACAGACTCTTGGAGTGTGAAATGAGGTTTGTCGGTCCACAGTGTGTTAGACAAACTATCATCATCTTCTGCTAATTTTTGCACTATTTTTTGTTTCAATAAAATCCCATGTCATTTCAAGTACGTGCATCAAATTTTACATATCCATCTACATTATTCCGTGAATTATTGGATTTTCAAATGTTAACAATGTTATCAGACTGTTGAATCAATCTATATAATAATTGTTCAATCTTGTAAAAATGTTTATCTCGTAGTTTCAAAATATTGTTTATTATTCAGTATATCCTACACCACCGTGGAGATATCCCACACTATTTTGTGTTAATAAGGTAGAGAACGTAGAAAATTCAATTTTAGTGTTCATTATTCGCAAAAGAACAGATTTGCAGGTAAGCACAGTTTCTAAAATACATTATTTTCTTGACACAAGAAAATGCAGCGTACTCAGATAACGTGGGAATCATTGAGTATAGTTAGATAATTGAATGCAAATATTTATTTACATAAGATACAGGGATTTTATTCACAGTTCCCATGTAAGGACTTATCAAATTCAGGGATCTGGAAATTTAGGATAGCTCGAGGCTGTCACTTATCTCTTGTCAGTATTCTTCCAAAAATCAATCTAGAGATAACGGCGTGCAGTCACAGTTACTATTCTTAACGAAGAATATATATATTTCATAATACCTTATGCTAATAAGGTAGGCAGTATAGAAAATTCACTTTCTATACTTTCTTCTGTCTTTGTTAACAGATAGATTTGCAGAAATGCATTTTTTTTCGTGACTACAACTCAGGTAAAATGAGTATGCTTAACTACTGAATATAGAGTAAATATTTATATATATAAGATACTGGAATAATATTTACAGTTCCCATGTATTGACTTATCAATTTCAAGGTTTTGAAAACTTAGAAAATATCGCAGTTATGTTTTGTGAGGATTATTCTCAGAATCAATTTAAAGACATCGGCGTCGTTATTGTTACTATAATAGGTAGAAAAAGTATCTTACGCTAATAAAGTAGATAACATAGAAAATTCAATTCTCATATTTTCTACCTCATTTGCAAACAGATATACTTGCAGTAACGCATTTTTTTTCAAGATCTAAAGACATATAGTGTATTCATTGAGCATACTTATATAACTGAATACTAATTAAATATTTATTGACGTAAGATATTGATATATTATTTACAGTCCTTGTGAATTGGTTCACCATATTCAAAGAATTGAAAACTTAGAAAATTTGGAGGCTGAGTGACAACTGAGTTCCTCTTACAGTCAATCTGAGGGCCGCGGTGGCCTGGTGGTAAGGTCTCGGCTTGTGAGCCGTAGGGTTTTAGGTTCGAGACTCGATTCCACCGAAGAACCGTCGTGTAATGGGGTCTGTTGCACGTTAAATCCGTCATGCCAAACGTCCTCCCGCTGGTGTGGTGTGGAGAGAGGGGTGCCAGCTCAGGTGTCGTCCTCGTCATTCGACCATGGTTCAAAATTACGAGGTCCGTCCCAAAATAGCTCTAGTGTTGCTTTACAACGGGACGTTAATATAACTAAACTAAACTAAACTAAACTTACAGTCAATCTAGAGAGATCGGTGTCAAAGATAGTTAATATTAAGAAAAAATATCAGAAACGTTTCAGAATACTCTTGCACAATTTTACTGAGTCAGCAACTACATTTGGAAATTTGACCTTCAGTTTCAAGCAGCACATTTTAAACCATTAAGGCCAGTTGAACTAATCAATTATCCTTCTCAGACCTGATTTTTTAAAAAACTGGTTTAAAAAAATGATTTGAAGATATTTTACCTTTGTTATATCTTAATAGTTTGTGGGGAAAAATATTTACTGATCAAACAATTTTAAGTCCCATAATTTTAAGGTACACGTATGTGTACCTCAGGTCTTAAGCATATTATTAAATTTTCCTATTTATTTATTAGCTATACTTTTCCTATTCCAAGGCCTTATAAATGAAAAAATACAAAGTTTATTATATTAATAATCTATTAAACCTTATTTTAATGAAATTCCATTTGTTTTAATATTACGTAAGTAGATATTGCATTTTGAGCACTTGACTCTTCTCCTAGAGTTATATCCTGGATACCAGCATTTTGATACATACTTATCGTCCATGTAATGTTGTAGATCTATTCTTATTTCTTTTTAATTGGGAAGGGACAATTTTTCTTGCTCTTTTAGAAGTATTTTCACAGGATGGTGGTAATGAAATGTCCAATGATCTTTTAGTTGCATTTTCGTCATTTGATGACCCTTTTTCTATTAATTTGTTTTCATTCAAAGATGATTTTTTACTTGTTCGTGGTTTCCTTTCTTGCTGATGATGAGAATTCTTTCATATCTCAACAGGTACCGAATTATACGCATTTGAAATTGCAATAAGATCATAACTTTTTTGGCTTCATTTCTGACAACTCTGCTTGCCGCTTTGCCATCATTTTATCGTTTACCAAGCAATTGGCAACTACTAAATCTACAAAATGAGTGAATGCTCGTGTAAGTCATTTTTTGTAATTACTGCATACCGGTAATATGCAAAATAATGAGCGATGCCTCCCATATTATATTCTTTTACAATAGCAGATTATTTTATATCAACTTTTTGTTTCAAATATTTTGACTGTCTTCTGCCTATTTCAATTGACTCATTACCTATACATGTGGATAATAGAGTCACGGATTTATTATCTTTCTACTTGACAAGGCACATTTGACTATCGTCTGTGACCCATTCATCCTATTTGCCAGGTATCATTATTTTCGATACATGAGAAATTCTATGGCTTCCCCTAAAATCACTTTTTTCTAAAAGTTCAATAACCTTCTTTTCAGTTAAAGCTACTTGACGTGAAAATAATTATTATTAACTTATAAATTTTAGTATATTCTATACATGATGTGGGATTGAAATATTAATTACTAACTACAAGCCAGCTATAAAGTTAAATTTCTTACCAAAGTTAAAAAATAAATATATTTATATTTATATTTTATTACATTACAGAACATAATAATTGTTTATTATAAAAAAGATATACAATATATTAAAGGACAAGCAATGACAATTTGAAAACAAGCGCTCAAAAGATAAACAGCGCAATGGATCGCAAGCATTCAGGAAATGGACGCGAAACTGCCTGAGGTACACATATGTGTACATAAGTTAAATTTGTATTTTCACCGATTCTATTATAGATAACAAGATATTATTTGGTAGCGGCTTTAACCAGATGCTTAGTATTTTATTAAAAAATATACAAGCGTTCATTTTAATAATAATATTAAAAAATGTACTTATATTTGCTGTGTTTTCCGTTCAACGCCATTTTCATTTTGTCTCTAAATAATATGAAATAATACGATGGATATGAAATAATACGATGGATATGAAATAATACGATGGATATGAAAAAAATATCGAACTTCAGTGCTATTTATTGATGCAAAATGGAAGCTACATTCATAAATGTGGAAATGAATGCATTATGTCGTCAAAATTTTAATTTACCGGATAAGAAAAATGAAAAAAATTGCAGGTACACATATGTGTACCTCAGGACTGAAGACAAGCCTAGAAAGAGGAAAGTAATTACATGATCCATTGAAATCACATTGTAAAAACTGTTTTGGAATTTGGACTTTTCTTGTATTTGATAATGAATTTAGAAATGAAACCTCAACCAAAAATTGATGTTTCCCAATTACATTACATATGTTTGGTGCAAGCTGGTTGCTGTTGTTGTTGGTTTTATTGGCGCAAGAGCCATTCTTGGCCATACTGCGCCAAGCGTATGGTTCAATTTCATCCCATATAATATGTGATTAAAATTAATAAAACGTTCAATTCTAGAAAAAAAACTGACCTTTTTTTTTTTTTTTAAAGTAGCAATGAATGAATGAAATTCAAATGTAACAATGATTACTAATGTACAATAATATTACAATAAAAAAATAGAGAGAAAATGAAATGCTTTAAAAGCTCAGTAGTATACAGAGGAAAATGGCAATAAATGTCAGATACCAGTAAAAAACCCGATAGATTTTTAAAATTTAAAAACATTTGGATGGTATATTTCACCCACCAAGTCTTGGTGTCAGCTGGATTAGTTTAGATAGAATAACACCAATTTTTTTCCGGCGTCCTGGCATAAGCATAGGGTGACTTACCCGTGATTTGGGCGTCCTGGGTTCGGGTATGGTTGTTCTTCCTCTGTTCTCCCTGTGAGATGTGTGAATATGCCCTCCTGTAAAAAGGGGTTATGCAAGCGAATGAGTGATGTGTGAGTGGCAATTTCCGACTCTTGACCCTAGTTGGCGCTACTAAAACAAGAGACGCACCCTGTTGGCTTAAATCTCCGTCTTCGTAACAGTAGGTTTGTCCAACAATGGCAAGTGCCATAAGAAATAACAAAAACACATAAATTTTATGAATAAGAACTACACAGACATTAGTATAGTTATTTTGGGACAAATTTTACTTTTGAAACCAAGGTTAAATAGCGATATCTGAAATAACATGCAGTTGTTTGATAGAATTTAATTCCCCTATTTCCAATCCTTGATGTCACATGACTTCTAGAAGTTTAAAGCGATTCCACTTTATATATGGAAAAAGTTGCAAAAACATATCAATAAATAATAGTTTTAATTGATTTATTGTTCTTATAATATGATTTTAGAAAGAATCTTTAACAGTTTCTATGGAAAACATATGTTAAACTTACTACTACTGCATCAATTCTCATATATGAATACAAACTGTTTTCACCATCATGTGCTTCATCGTTTTTGCATCGTCTACTGCTTTGATTTTTTACTTTCTCGTATGCGTAATATAGAGAAAGTACAATAATCGTCCAAAAATTCAAACTCGAGATTATGACGAATTTCCACGTTTTAGACTTCCCTGAGTTCGAATAAATTTTTTTTTGGAAAATATCCGTCTTTCTGTCGGTCTATGACAAAGATAGCTCATAAACGCTTTGGGCTAGATAATTGAAATTTGGTATATAGTCTTTACATTGAATTTGCAGATTTCTATCAAATTGTGAGTAAAATATAATAGCTGTAAAACGAAAAGAGCAAGATAGATAAGACTCGGTATACATATTTACCATCTATAGCGTAGACACCTGATAAATTTTGAACTAAATACAACTGAGGGTTGACTGTCTCTCGGTCTGCACTTTTAGAAATATGTAAACGCGATAATTCAAAAATGCGTTGACAAATATATAAAATTTTGTATGTGTTATAGTGATGAATTGTAATTAAGTGTCAAATTGTCTTTTCAATCGTTGGGGGAAAAAATTCGATTTCAAAGTCTAGACACAAATTCGATTTCCGGATACTATTTACCGCATGCCAAGGATTAATCGCCAAATAACTCGCCAAGAGAGACATGATAGATTCAATAAAAATGCTAACCACGCCAAAAGTTAATATTTCATCACTATTGTACTCCAATACCATGTAAAGGGTTCTCTGGCATGACAAATTTATTAGAGAGTAAGGGAGAAAGATTTTGTTTAACCACTGTCACTGATTTTGAGGTAGGCCAGTTGAGAAAATTTAATCAGAGAGAACCAATTATGTGGGTAAAAATAGGACACAAATGTGTACTACATAGCATTTAGTTAATGACTTTTTATGCGCAGAAAATTATTGTTTAACAAATTGTGCAGCAAAGGAGTGCTAAATTTCTGTATAGAGTTCCAGGATACAAAAAGAAATACCATTGAATCAAAACAGTAAAGCATTAATAATGCCTTTTAGGAAGATTCTTTATTGGAATGTTTGTTGTTTACAATGAATGATTCTCATAATACAATTTAGGGGAAAAATATTGTTACGAAATTTTCTTTACCGGGGTTCGTTTGGATAGTGGGAGTGATATGGTG
>JAPMOR010004653.1:105625-134028 GCA_026543865.1 Argiope aurantia
GTGACTCCTTCAGAAATTTCATGGATCACGAGACATGTAGGCTATGACGGAAATGAAGCAGCGGACAAACTAGCCAAAACAGCGGCTAATGCTAATCAAGATCGGAAAGTTATGAAGTTTCAAATATGTCATCTGAAGAACATCCTCCAAACCGAGATGATGTCAAAATGGCAAAAGAAATGGGAAGAAAACATTCAGCATAATACCAAAAATTTCTCACCACGCGGCCAATTAGAACAGAGTAGATATCCTTTTCTTCACTGGACACGTCCCTTTCCCGACATACCTACACAGATTCCACCCTCTTTTCTGTAGCTATTTGGTGGCAGTATCTCCAATTCAATATGCCACCGAATGCTTGCTGACTCTCTCATGCAACATGAGAAAGCCAGAAACAAGCCTCGAGAAAGAATGGTATAGAAGAATTGCATCTAATGTCCTTTCACGCTGCAAGATCCACTCCATAGTAAATCATATTCATAAACACCGAGGCCTCTTTAAGTCCACACAATAGCTAAGACTAAAATGCCACTTGTCAACATCAGCCCAAATTATTCCTTTAAAAGTGCAATACCCTACAGAACCACATGGAAGGTACAGAATTATGACTCTACAATGTGTTTTTTATATGTTTATACATGCCATATAGATGTTCACAATGTAGTTTGTTAATTTTTTTTTCCTTTTCAATTAATAATCTCATTTCTCTGTAAGCCATTCGAGCTCTCTCAACCCATTGTCGTCAATTGTTTGTAGGTATTCATGTTCCCTCCATTTAGGTATTACTTCGCCAAAACATTAAATACAGTCGGTTAGGATTTGACACCAATGGAAATCTCTCTGGAGAGCCCTGGATTATTTGCCGTCTCTTTCTTTCGTTTATCCTCTTTTATTCTTTCCATCGTGTGGTCATCCAACTAGTTAGATACCTTAGCGTTATAGACTCTGGGGGACACAGGTATGGCGTTATTTTATGTGGCTCCTTCAGAGTACTATTTGTTTCAATTGATGATACTCGGCCTAGACCGATGATATACATTTCCACTCTTACAAAGTCGAAAATGGAGATGCAATCAGGGATCACCTCAAAAAATGCGTCCGTTTTGGTTTTCTTTTTTTTTTTACATGGAATTCGTCCATTGTCACAAAATAAAATAAGAACAGAAAATGAAAAATAAAAAATAAAGAAGAAGTTATACTTATGATTCAAGTATGCTTCGAATCATGAAAAGATAATCACTTTTCAAGAACAAAGCCTCAAATATCTGGGAAAAAACCACGGAAGAGTAGTTTCACACCTAATATGAAATAAAAATTGAATAGTACAGACCAGTGATTAGGAAATTCTTTTTAATGTTCCTACTTATTTTGGAATATAGTTTATTCGATGGACGAAAAAATTTTTATCATATTTTTTTTTTGTATTTATTTAGCCATTTTCTTTCAGAGCTTTTCAAATATTCTATATATATCACCCATTTAGATATTTAAGAATGTTATTTTGAAAGAATATATTTTCACACATTGTTGATTTTTCTCAAGTTAAAATGTAAATACCTTGTGTAACATTAGCAAAGAATTCATTGAAAATTTTAGTTGCAAAAGTTTTTCCAAAACCAATATTTTCTAATCGTGATATTTTTGACAGAATGCATTTCCTATTTGTATCTTATTTCCTGCTGTTTTGACACATGTTATTAGATCATGTTTTCACTGGGACTAGATCTAAAAAATAAATTCCATTACGTAAAATTTTCTTCCTTTTCTCAGACTCTGAAAATAAAGCCAAACTAACATCCTTCGGTATCTGGTGTTGCGAAAGTTGAAAAGAAAGGAGTCGCGATAACCATTGCCTTATCTGGTGGTTTTATAGTTACTAAAGAAGTAACAGCGAAAAATAAAAAGAAATTTGTTCCTAAGAGAATTTTTTTCAGTTTCATCTAGTCTTTGAAAAGCCTCCGCCCACCTTCTGCAACGTGTTTTCCTATTGGTCGCATTAAACGCTTTTGTCGTCGTGCTGGCTTCTAGCCGTAGGCTTAAAATGCGCCAGGGCTTGAAACGATAACCCTCAGATAAAACCTCTCAACTATGCCAAGATAAACACTATGCCACCATGTTTGACCACGTAAAGAAAATTAATTCCTGCAGAAATTTATTATTCAAGATTATAAATGTTCTGGAATAAATCTTTTCTCTATGTATTATTTATTGAGTATCCAGTTTTGGTAACCAGGTGATTTGGTAGGGATATTTTTGCTGTTTAATTGCAATAAAATCTTTTATATTCAACTCTTCCATAGGTTCTTCAACAATCTTTATATTTTTCGTTTTCATAAAATCATTCGAGTTCATTTATCTTCAAGATATTGAACCCTATCAAAGATAAAAGAAACCCATCAAAAACCCCAATGAAAATCCGTGTTTTGATATCAAATGATGAGACCGATTAGTTCATGGATATGTTGATAGCTATATTTGGACATTTTTATGAGAATTTCCAGAAAAATTCGCTTTCCCCCAACCATATCTGGGCGAACTTGTCTGACGAACCATGCACGCGCCTCGAGTATTCAGTCACATTTAACGGAAGGAGAGGAAACGGCGTTGTGATATCAGGCGTCTCGGACTTCCATCGTATTTTACTTGCCCTTTCAGTGACCTTGACAGAGTTAGGCAGCAAATTTTATTAAGCATAAGCTGGTGATAGCTTAATAGCCTTCAAACGTTCTTTATATTCTACATTTGAATCTTCCTAATTTAGTCAAATTCGATCATGGTTATGTTAAATGTACAACTGTGTGTCCAATGTATTTTCTAATCACTTGCTGCCTTTTGCAGCTTTCCTAAAAATATCAACATACAAGATAGGTGATTTTTAGTGAATATTAAATATGAAAAGCTTTGTTTCTCTCACCTTTTATCTATCATTGTGAACCGCGTAGCACTTTAGTCTAATTAGGTGCAGAAAATCTGGCATATGATAGTGGCAGCAACATTTAATGCCTCCCAAAGTTATATCAATTTCCAGTCTCATCGGTGACCAGTGAAATGTAAATGGCGACTGACATGCATGCGAATGTTAAAATTCAAATTTTTAGCACACTTGGTAGGTGAATTCTACACTGGTGTGCAAAACTTAAGCAACAATGCAAATTAAAAGCAGATAGCCATGAAATTTCAGAAAAGGAGTTCTTGCGATCAATACAATGAACACGTAATTCAAGAGAAAGGTCCTGCGTATGCAAATATCAGGAACAGAACGTCACAGGCGACATGAGCGTACGCAAAACACGTACGGAAGGCCCGCGCAGCTCAACACTACAATTAAAGGAAGGACGGAGACGCAATTAAAGACATTCGCTGCAAGTGCACGTGAGTTAATTCGGGAAATATGGCTAGCAGAAATCACCTGGACGATTTCACACGTGGAAGAATGATCGGAAAGCTGGAGCAGGAACGTAGTGTGACCAGTGTAGCTGAAGAGTTCGGAATCAACAAAAGTGTCGTTTCGCGCGCTTGGAACGCCTTCCAAACCACAGGTACAGCTGTGAGAAAGGTTGGTGGTGGCCGCCCCAGGAAAACAACTGAAGTGGATGACCGATATATCGTCCTGCAGGCGAAAAGAACCCGAAATCAGTCAGCAAGCGCCATTGCTCAGCAACTGTGGGGAGCAACGGGGCGACAAGTGTCCCGTTTTACTGTGTCCAGACGCCTTCACAAAGGTGGCCTATTCACCCGCCGTCCTGAAAGCTGCATCCCTTTGACAGTTTCCCACCGGCGGCACCGTTTAGAGTGGTGCAGGGAGCACAAAAACTGGACATCTCATCAATGGAGTCGTGTCCTCTTTACAGATGAGAGTCGTTTTAGTGCCACAAGCGATTCCCGACGCCAGTTGATTTGGAGAGAGGTCGGAACACGGTTTCATCCCAGTAACATCACGGAAAGAGACCGTTTCGGTGGTCCTGGAGTTGTCGTCTGGGGAGACATTATGATGAACGGGCGGACTGAGCTCCACGTTTTCGACAGAGGTTCTGTAACTGGAGATCGCTATTGTCAGGACGTGATCCTTCCCCATGTGCGTCTGTTCCGAGGTGCCATTGGATTAGACTTCGTTTTTATGGATGACAATGCACGGCCACACAGGACTCATGCTGTTGAGGAGCTCCTGGAAAGTGAAGATATCACTCGAATAGATTGGCCGGCATGCTCCCCTGATTTAAATTCGATAGAACATGTGTGGGATGTTTTGGGGAGACGCCTTGCGGCACGATTACATCCTACTGGGAACACCCGACAACTTAAACAGATACTGATTGAGGAATGGGCACTCTTACTTCAAGAACTGTTGGACAATCTGGTGCTGAGTATGGTGAGACGGTGCGAAGCAACCCTTGCAGTAAGTAGAGGGCATATCCCATACTAAGGAACATCTGCTTGCTGTTCTTCCTCTTGGACAGACAATCATGTGTAACGATACTATGAGTTCAATAAAGCCTTTTTTGTTTGATTCCATACTGTATGCATTGTATTCATTTCTGCGCAACTATGCTTTCGTCATTCTTTCAGAACAAAATGCTGTATCTCATTTCTGAACTTCATGTCTCTCGGATTATTTCTCGTGAAGTTATGGCAAAAAACATACCTGTTGCTTACTTTTTGCTCACCATTGTAGTATGGATAAAATATGTGCAAATGTAGATATCATTCTTTGCTATCCCACGTGCATGCCAGTTAACATTAAGCAAAAGCTAATTTATAAAATGTTGGAAATTTGGTCTTGGTGCTAAAATTGAAGTTCCATATCAATTTGATGTTCGATCGGTGATTAGTGATCTGTGTTCATAAGAATGCTATAACTCAAAATCCCAACATGCATGGTAGGCGAATTTCAGTTAGTTTTGATTCTGTCCAAGTGTTGCTTGTCTTGTTGATACAGAGGCAGAATGTTATAATTCAAAATTTATGCTTTGTATCAACGTGAACGTTATGACTCAAAATCTATGTTCAATATTAATGGGAATTTTATAACTCAAAATCTATGTTCTAAATCATTGTGAACGTTACAACTCTAAATTTGGTCTTGATACTCAAATTGAATTCCCATATCCATTTGATGTTCGAACGGTGATTATTGATCTGTGTTCATATAAATGCGATAACTCAAAATCGCAACATCCATGATAGGTGAATTTCAGTAAGTATTGATTCTGTCCAAGTATTACTTGCCTTGGTCATATACAGCCAGAATGTTATAACTCAAACTCTATGCTCTGTATCAATGTGAACGTTATAACTCAAAATCTATGCTGTATGTCAATGTGAAAGTTGATATACAACATAATTTTGATATCAATAAAATTTGGTATATATTTTTGATACCAAAATTGAAAATCTTCCAAAGTTTAATCCTTTTCTTGTTCCATCGTTGATCAGTGTTAGGTACGAGTAAACAGTGACTGATTTCCGGGTGATTGTTATAATTCAAAATTTTATTACTTTGGGTGAGTGAATTCTAGTATGGATGTAATGTGTCAAAATGCAGATTGTTTTTGTAAATGCAATTGCTTTTAGTCAATGTCATTGTACGAAAAAGTAATTAATCAAAATTTAATTCATTTATTAAAGGAAAATTGATAAGTGACCTTGAAACCAACATTGGAAACCTATATTAATTAGGCGCTCGTTCGATGACGGCGGTGTGACTTGTTCTCAAATACACAATATACTAGTAGATGAATTTCACTAGGGATTTAATCTGCTAAAAAAATTGTCTGTCACGCTCATAGTCAATTCTTTGACATAAGAATGCGATAATTCGAAACAAATAAAGACAAACGGATGCCTAGTTTGAGCTAAAATTGAAAATCTATAATAATTTGTAATTTTATCTGTTACCAATGATCTTCCTTGTGAACACGATATTTAGAAATCGCAGAAATCAAGATAAATGGACTATATATGGATTAAGTATGGGAGTAAGCAGTTAAATAGTAGACGATCTTGCTATTCATTAATCCAAATGCAGATGGCCATTCCAATTTAAAACTCTTAAGTAATTTGAATATGGAAATATAAATGAGGGAAATTCGGAATATTGTCCGGTCATTTTTAATACTAATCAGTTTGATTATTATTAATAATGACAAGTTAATATTATTAATAACCGATTATTAACATTGACCATAACATATATATATAAACCGAAAGTTGAAACAGTGGTCAACACAATAGATAATCGAATTTTAGAATGGAATTCAATCTGTTAAAGTGAAGTGTATTTTGTTTCTCATAGTACGAGTATAAAATCGTTATAACTCAAAACCTTAAATGATTAGATAAAGGGGAATTGATATATAGTTTTGACATCGAAATTAAAAATGCATATCAATTTGAGGTGATTGACTAGTGAGTGATTGGTAACCAATAATTGATAATTGAGGCCATTATAGGTTGATAGTTTATACTTAGCTCTCAGCACTTTACTACGAAGCTAATGTGTTCATATAATAGGTAGGTAATTTTTTTAGTATGTGATAAAATCTATTTAAATGAGGAATTTCTTATATTTATCAGTCCATGAGTGTACAACCGTTATAATTCAAAACTTTAAATAATTAGATAAAGGACACTTGATATATGGACTTGGCATCGAAAGTGAAAATTTATCTCAATTTGGAGTCGAATCAGCAACCAGTCATAAGTGACAACTTATCTGTATTTGGTGACTGTTATGGGTCAATAGTCCATGCTTAATTTTCAGCACTTTACTACAAAATTAAGGTTAGGGGACATGATCTATTTAAGCAAAAACTGACTTGATATTTATCAGTTCTTGAATATGCATTAGTTGTAACTCAAAATCTTAATAAGGGAAATTTGATATAATGACTTGACACCGAAAGTAGAAATTATCAATTTGGTATCCAATCTGTGAGCAGTGACAGGTGACAAATAATCGGTAATTGGTGACCTTCATAGGTCCAGAATTCATGTTTAATTCCCAGAACTTTACTATAAAACTAAGGTAAGGAGATATAATCTGCCCAAGTGAAAACAGTCTTGTTATTTATCAGCCCGTAAGTAACAGCCGTTATAACTCAAACTCTTGATGAGGAAGATTTGGTATAATGTTTTGATACCGAAACTGAAAATGGATATCAATTTTTAGTCCAATCAGTGAGCAGTGATAGGTGACCAATAATTGGTAATTAGTGACCTTTGCAGACCAAGAATTCATGCTTAAATCCAAGAAGCGAAATTAAGGTAAAGGGATTTACTACGAAACTATGTTAAGGGAAAATACTCTATTTAAGTAAAAGCAGTCTTGATATTTACCAGCTGTTATAATTCAAAATCTTGATGATGAAAATTTGGTATAATGTTTTGATACCGAAACTGGAAATGAATATGAATTTGGAATCCAATTGGTGAGTAGTGATAGGTAATCAATAATCGGTAATTGGTGACCATTTTAGGTCAAGAATTCATGCTTAACACCAAGTGGCGAAATTAAAATAAAGGGATTTGCTACCAAGCTAAGTTAAGGGAACATGTATACTGTTTAAGTAAAAACAGTCTTGATATTTACCAGCCCATGAGTAAACAGTCGTTATAACAAAAAATCTTGTCGAGGAAAATTTGGTATAATGTTTTGATACCGACACTAAAAATAAATATCAATTTGGTATCTAATAAGTGAACAGTGATAGGTGACTAATAATCGGTAATTGGTGACCATTATAGATGAATTCATGCTTACTGCCTAGCACTTTATTATGAAATAAGGCAAGGGAATATAATCTTCATAAGTGAAAACGGTATTGATATTTTTAAGACCTTGTGTATGCAACTGTTAAAATCTTGATAAAGGAAATTTAGTATAATATCTTGATACCGAAACTTGAAATGGATATCAATTTGGTATCTAATCAATAAGCGGAGATTGGTCATCAGTAGTCGGTAACTGGTGATCATTATAGATCAAGAATTTGTGCTTAATTCCCAACACTTTATTATGGAACTAAGGCAAAAGCATATAATTCTCTTAAGTGAGAGTGGTCGATATTTATTAATGTAGTCATTATAACTCAAAAACATTATAAAGGAAATATGGTATAATGCCTTTATACCGAAACTGATATTGAATATCAGTTTGGGGTATATTGATGAGCAGTGATAGGTGACCAATAATCGGTATTTGGTGACCATTATTGGTCGAGAATTCATGCTTAATTAAAAAAAATGTAATTATCCTCTTCCAATAAAATTTAATAAGGAAAATTGGTTCATTAAATAACTTTTAATTTTTATTTAAGAAAACTTTAATATTTAAAAACTAATTTATAAATAATAAACTCTTATAATTTTTACACATTGTTAATTAAAATTATATTAATGGTACGGATATAATTGCAATTCGTAAGTTCAGATTCAACACTTTTTTTCAAAAAACTCTATTGACTTCGGATTTATACCTAATTTTCGAGTTTACAACAGGCACTTTTTTTTCAGGTACATTATCTATTTCCTTCTTAATCCATTCATCTGATGATGTGTCTACGACTCCAAAACATTCACTAAAATCACTTATTAATCACTAAGCGTGTTTCGTTTTATTTATAACTAGCCGCCTTTGGCGACCAGCCGGTTCGCCAGTATTACCGCTCGCTATAATTTTCAATTAAATATTTTAAGTAACTGGTCTCTTAAAGGATTCTCAAACAAAACATTTTTAATCTTCAAATTTTGAAAGTCACACCAAACTTATACTGTTTAGATCGTTTCGTTCAATTTACTGTATATATTTTGCTAATTTGTTGTCATTTCCGGCAAAACTTCAACTTTAGTTTAAAATGTAAATGATGAAATTGCAATTAATATAAAGATATTTTTTAATAAAACCAAGCGTTTTATTTTATTTATCACCTTTATTGTTATTTATTTATTATTATTATTATTGAATGTGGGTATTGCAAACAAAATCGCTCAGTATTTAAGTCTTATGTTAACTACAAAATATTTTTCATAATTTAGGTAATATCTCAAACAATAATTCAACAAAAATTTCTGAGATTCAGCATAAAATTCAGTTTTTAGTTTTGCTTTCAAAAGGATTGAAATGAAATCAATAATAATATTTTGTTTCGGCCTATAAGTATATTCCAAAAATTGTAAGTCTAAATTTAATGCAGTAAGGTATCATATTCTGAGAAATATTCTGGACACACCAAATTTTAAATAAATTAATGAATGTTTCTATTTTCCACGATCACCTAAGATTTATTCATGAAGTTTTAAATGTTAAAAATTTAGAAAAACTCAACATTCTCATAATCTTAGGCCAATTAATCTTGAGAAACCTGCGCGTTGATTGGCGTATTTTCTTTGAAGCGATCGATGGAAAATCTAAAATTATCCTTTTTTTATTGAATAGTGATATTCAAATCTTCATAAATCAGTCAGTTTAAGTGATTTGAAATTAACTCTTAAAAGTCAGTGATTTAGTTGATTGGAAATTAACTCTATGACCACTATAAAATCTGTGCTTTCTCTTGTGGTGTATGCATTCTCCTTAATATCCGCTTGAATAAAACGTCACATACAAAAGTACTAGATAGAAGAAACACATCAAAAGTAAACATAACATTTAAATAGTTGCCAAAAACAGAAGAGAGAAAAATGCAATTAATGCAGACGATATTTTAAAAAGTACAGATATTTAGACTGGAAAATAAAATTATCTGAAATTAACCACACGAGCAGACGATATTTACAAAAGTAAAAATATTCAAACCAGAAAAGGAAAATATATGAGTTATTCCATCAATAAATGCCATAAGTTTGTTTATATCTTCATTATTTTATGAGTCATTAAACATCAAAATGGGTCCGGGACTAAATAAACACCCTGTATAGAGAGTGTAAAAGATCATAAAATAATTTTTCTTGAATTTATTTTTTAGAAAAAATAATATTTCATATTTGTTTCATTTCCTTCAGACACGTGTCGAAAATTATATTTTTGCAGATTTCATTTCCAAAAAGATTTAATTTATTTTTAATTGGAGCTTTCATCAATGTGATGGCAACACTTTGAAAAAAACTAATCTTTTTCTATAAATGCGGAACGTGCTTAATTTTAATTTTTATTTTTTACGAAAAAAATTATTGAAAAACATAGTTAAAATATTTATTTAAAAATTCATTAAAAATAGAAATTTAATTTTAAGATTAAGGCATTAGTATCATTTAAAAGATAAATTTTTGATCTTTAACTTCATGCAAAAATCTTTTTTGTGCGATGATATTTTCGGAAGTTATTGCAGAAAAACATCAAAATTTCGCTTAATTTTTAAATAAATAAAATTCTAGTTAAAAATTCGAAAAAATAACCCCCAGGTGCACATTCCCGGCCTCCAAGGTTTACCCGTGCCAAATTTGGTAGCTGTAGGTTGAATGGTCTGGCCTGTAGAGAGCCAACATACTCACACACACACACACATTGAGCTTTATTATAAGTATAGATTATTAGTAGTTTTATTATCAGTATCAGGTAATGCAAACTTATTTCTTTTGATTTTTCTGAATCCATCCAATCACCTTGATTTTCATTGTATCCACTACTCTTATTCGTCACGGTGTTTATTTCCTTGCAGGTATTTTCTTTAGTAAGATAGATGCTCAGTCTAAGTGTTTATAAAGATGAAATCCACTGACTAACAACAATCCTTTCACCAGGACAATCTAACTTAAACATTATGTGACATTGATCTATGATATCAACGTGAGGTAATAAAAGTGATGTTGGATTCAGTTCACTAGAAATTTTAAACAGATTTTATTATCATTTTCAACAGTAACTTTAGCCGTATGTGCATAGCTTGTACAGCTCGTCATTTTTCTATAGTGTATGAAAGACCAATGACGACCAATACTCGTCATTTTACCTGAAGGGGTTTATTACAAAGTTTTGATACTAAAGGTTTTGAAAATTATTTGAAATACAGAAATTTCTTTTTCGACTTTAAAATTACTCATAAAAGGTACGATTTAGAGAAATGTTTCAGTGCCCAAATATGGCCTCCTAGATCTCCCGAGCTCTGCATTTCCTCCTCTCAAAGACCCGAGATAGAGAGAAGCACGATCAGAAGACAGGGCAAATCTTAGGGGAATTCCGCGTCGTCTCTTATCAGAATTCACTCTACACAGGGCAATGGCCGTGATTTATTCTTGTTACACACGGCGTGGAAGGGGACTATGGCATAGTAGATTGCGGTTGTGGAGAGTGAGGAAAAAATATTCGGTAAATATAAAACGCTCGAATAGAAAAAAAAAACTGTTCTTGTGTGTAAAAAAAATGGCCTTTTTGAAGCTTATCGTTTTATTGTGCTTGAAAATCAATTTATTCTTTGAAAAATTTGATGAATTATCTGCTATCTTTTTTGGAGATTCTGCTGTGATTATTTATTGATTTTTTTTGTAGAACATGGGATATATTTCTTTTTTTAGAAAATTCTCTCTCACAAAGAGCTGATTCTTATTCTGCAGTTAGCTGCCCCTTGGGGGTCAGGTGGAATCGGAGGCAAAAAAAAGAAGACTGAAAAGGAAAATCGAACTAATTGATATATAGATCAGATATCAGAAAAGAAAAATATATGCTTTTGATGGAAAAACAGCTTTTTAAAATTAATGAAATCAAGAGTGTTTGTACTTTTCCTAAATAAGAGATATAAAATTTTCCAATGTCTGCTAAATGGAAAAAATCGATGAGTTTCAAAATTTCGATAAAAAAAAAAGGTAAAGGTTTTCCAAAAGGTAAAAGCGTGTACTTCCATGCTAAATCCATTCATATTTTCTCGTATATGAAGTATGATAAAAGAATGTACTGTAATCGTTAAAATATTTGAAAATAAAATTTTGACGAATCTTCAGGTTTAGACATTTTTAATTAAAGGAATTAATTTTTTTAAATTGAAAAACCTCTTTTTTATTCTTCTAAAATCAGTTTACTTGGGTTCGAAGGGGTTAATTGGAATCACCCTGAAATGAAAGATATAAAATCTTCTCGTGTTTGATGATCTGAAGGAATAGATGAGTTTCACCATTTCTTTAAAATGTAAAACTCTTAGCTTGTACTTCAGCTCTATATTCGTTCATACTTTCTCGTATATGAAGAATATTATAAGAATGTACTGTAATTGTTTAAAATTTTGAATTCAAATTTTTGACTAATCTTGAAGTTTAGACATTTTAAACACCGTGATAGACCTAATAATACATTAAACTATTGCGGGAGAGACTTTAGAAAAATATACTAGGTTTTTAATTTAGTTAGCGATAGGATTTGAGCAACTTTCTCTTACACACAGCCAATTAATGAGCCTTATTTTTTTGGATGGATTCTGTCTAATCTTTTATAGAAATTTATGATTTTAATGTCTGGTATTGAATTTCAGTTATGTAATTGTTTGAGAAATAAAGACCATGGAGAAAGTTCAATAAACACACAGACTCAATTCCAGACTCAATTTTTATTCTGGGATTAAGGGAAGTTTAAAACTTGGGAAAACTCTTCAAAATTTCTTGGTTTAACATTTTTTAGCATTTAAAATAAGTTCAAATCATAAAATCGCATTTTAACAGAGAACTTGAATCACTACTGTATCAATGGTAAATAATATTAAGTAGAACATTAAAATTAAATAAATAGCAAATTAATAATTAATGGAACTTTTAAAAGTATCAACCATTGCTTTTATTTTCATTAACTAAACTAACAATAAATACAAAGAAAAATACAAAAATTCGTGTGAATTCTGAACGAATATTAAATGTATCGCCAACAGGAATTCAAAACGTATAATAATTCAATTCTAGAAGAACAAATGAATTATCGAAATTAAAATTTTTAAATTTATAATTATTTATGAAAATTATAAATAATTTTCATAAACAAGTACAAATTAAATTTTGGTTATTTAAATTAAAGTTTGGATTATTTATAGTTAAGAATTTGAAATTTCAGACGATTTCTTTTGCAGGTTGAAATCATATCGAATATTAAACGTATCGCGAACATAAATTGAAAGACGCATAATAATTCTAGAAGAACAAATAAATTATTTAAACTAAAATTATTAAATTTATAATTATTTATGAAACATACAAATAAATAATGTTCATAAACAAGTATAAATTAAATTTCTATTATTTAAATTAAAGTTGTAATATTTTTAGTAAAAATTTGAAGTTTCAGACGATTTCTTTTACAATTTGAAATTATATCGAATATTAAACGTATCGCGAACAGGAATTGAAAGGCGTATAATAATTCTAGAAGAACAAATAAATTATTTAAATTAAAATTATTAAATTTATAATTATATATGAAAATTAAAAATAATTTTCATACACATGTATACATTAAATTTCGATTGTTTAAATTAAAGCTTGGATTATTTTTAGTTAAAACTTTGAAGTTTCAGACGATTTCCTTTACAATTTGATGTTTCAGACGGTTTCTTTTACAATTTGAAATGATATCGATATTAATAAAATATCGATGATATCGATCAAAATAAAATTTTGATGTTGCAGATTGTTTTCTTTTACAATCCGAAATTATATAGATATTGATGAAAAACGAGCAGGTGTGTTTTCCACAAAAGTTTCTCGCTTGCTCTTTAATAATGGTATTATCCACTTCCTTTCATCATAAAACCGCAAACATTGGGAAAGATAGTGAATGCGAAGAGTTATTCGATTTTAAGTTTAAAAACTCCACACAACAGTGCTCTTATTTCATAAAATAGCATGGAGGCCCACATAAGCATTATGGACGTCTTTTTTGTTTGATTGAAAATAAAATTTCACACAAAATCGTAAATTTAGTAATGAGATTTCGTTCATATAAATCGTTACGTTATTAAGTTCCTGTGTTTATGTAGATTTATATGTATAAATAAATCTGCAGTTAAACTTTTCATAGATTTTTTTCCCCAGTTGATAGAGATGTGTATTTAAATGTTTAACATCTTCACCAAATTTTATCTGTATTGCTCTCTACATTTTGCATTTATCGTGTTCACTTTTGCCTGAATATTTACAGACAGACTTCTTCTAGATGAGTTTTCTTCAAACTTTGATAGACATATGCAAATTCGGCATAAAATCTATACACCAAATTTTATCGGCTAGATTCAAACCGTTTCTGAAATTGGTGGTTATATTTAGAATATATCGTATTCGCTGATAGACAGATATAATTTCAATAAACATTTGTTTTTCGCATTCATAGAAGTTTGAAACGTAGTGATTCTAACTTACGATATTTTTTTTTTTATTTTTAAACTTCGTATATGAGAAAATAACATTAACAGAAGCATGCAAATTAAGGAATTTAAACATCCATTTTTATTATTACTGTTATAAATTCCAAGTCCTAGTGGATATCCGATAGGAGGTGAAACCAATTAAAATATTATAATTCCCATAAAATATTCAATTAATAAATATCAGTTTTTTGTATAATGATATTATAATTAAATTAAAGATAATATTGAGCATTATATAAAGATAAATATAATCGGTTATATTTACAATAGAATTACAATAAAACAATAGAATTACAATAAAATTTACAAAAAAACATAATTCCGATTAGATGTATTTTAACATTCTTTGTAAACCCTAATTCAAATTCGATATATTTTAACATACTTTGTAAAACGAAATTGAAATTCGATATTATTATAACATAATTTGTAAAACGTAATTCAAATTCGATATACTTTAACATACTTTATATAACGTAATTCAAATTAGATAAATTTTAACATACCTTGTAAAACATAATTCAAGTTCGATATATTTTAACATACTTTATAAAACCTAATTCAAATTCGATATATTTTAACATACTTTTAAAAACAGAATTCACATTTTTCCAAAGGAATTCCAATTGACGTTTGCTTACTTTCTCACCTTCTGTACTGACAACTCTTTTCTTCCTAATTGTCCAGAAAGTTTGTTTCCATACCAGGGAAAACGAGAGACGTCCTGTCCATCTCGATGACCGTCCTGCTTCCATTCAAGGATACCTTAATCGAAATACCACCTGCCAAAAAATGCGTGGTCAAATAGATGGACTCCCGGTCACGGGAGCGAAAGAATTCCATTCACCATATGCCACCGGTCATCTGGTCAATCTCCAGGAAAAGACACAAAAAGTCCGGCAGGGCATGAAAGATAGGGTGGATGGTTAGTTTAAGAAATGGACACTTTAGACAGATCTTTTTGACTGCTTCGAAAGGGCCTTTCTTGAAAGTTTCTGTATAGAATTGAACGTAACTGCAATAAATAAATGACTAAATAACATGCTCTTTCCAAAATGATTTAACAATTATGTTTTATTGCTGAATTAGCTTACTTAAAGCAGTAAATAAAGTGTAACTATCGTTTATTTTGAAATTGAATTTTTAATATTTGTATTTTAAGTGATCTATATCTCTATTCTAAGTAAATACTCAGTTTTTTCTAGCACCACTACTTGCTAAGAAATCTCATTGGTGGATGGATATTGACTCTACGAATAAGAAGTGAAATTTTATGTATACCAAATGGTTTGACCAAGATATATCAAATTCGGCTTAGATATACCATAAACGGTTAGAATGTGCCTCTATATACTATGTTTTTGATTATGATTAAATTATGATTTAAATTAGTTTCAAATTAAGCGAGATTTTTGTATATTTTTGTGAATATTCAAGAAATTATTCTTGTAGAAAACTGATTTTTACACCGATTTAAAGTTTAAAATATTATTTATTTAATTATTGTGGGTTTTAATAAATATTGTTAATTTTTAACTGTATATTTCATTTATGCAATGAAATTCAAACAGTTTTTATCAGTTGATTTTCTTCCACTATAGAACGTTGAAGAAAATATGTCTGCATATTATAATGGAACTTACATGAAGAATCAGGGTGTGAAAATATATTACCCAGAAACGAAAAAAATGGAAGTAAAAATTTATTAACCAGAAATTTTTGTAATTATTGGTGCTATAACGTCATGCTAATAATAGTATACTCATACTAATATTAGTTCAGTTACACTAGAATAATGCCGTTTTAATATAAATGAGTTCCATTAGGAAGGTACATGGATAGAGCAGCCGGCGTCCTGGCATAGGAGTAGCGGATCTTCCCCGTGATCTGGTTGTTGAGGATTCGAGTCCCGTTTTGGGCATGGTTGTTCTTCTTCTCTGTTCTATCTGTGAGGTGTGTGAATGTGCCCCGCCCTTCCCCTGTAAAAAGGCGTCGTGCAAGCGAATGTGATGCAAGAAGTAGCTAAGTCGTACTCTTGGCTCTAGTTGGCGCTACTGAGAAAACAGAAGACGCTCACTCGGCTTAAATCGCTGACAGATCTGTCAGGGGGCTTATAAAAGTGCCATAAGTAACAACAACAACAGGTATAAAGCTATTAAAATAATATGTTACAGTCTGTCACAATTTAATATAAGTATATTTTGTTCAGAGAACGATGAGCATCAAGTTATGCTTACGATATTTAGTTAGAATTAAGAATAACCAATATTTCAGGTAAAAATTAGGATTTTCAAAAGCGGCTGATTTTATATAAACATATTTAAATTATATGGAATGACGGTTAAAAAATAAACTTATATTAGCCTAAAAGTCAAAGCGCAAATTGTAATTTGCAAATCAGGCACTTTTATTTTTCATTGGCATTATAATGTCTTGTAACTAAATTCTAGGAAGAATGTTCATTTACGCAATGAACAAAACAGATTTAAGGCTATTAAAATAATACAACTGTGTCTGTAGAAATTTTATCTTTAAAAATAATTCGTTGAAGCAACACGAGCGTCAAGTTACGCATTCGATATTTAGGTGAAATTCATAATTATCAGTATTCCTTAAAAAAACTAATGATCGCTCAGAGCGACGAGTTTTATATAAATGAGTCTAAGAAAAGTGAAAATTATTTAAAATGAAGCTATTTTTCGCATGCCTACACAGTACGGTTTCTAAACTTCTTGCTTTTAACTTATTAATTACAAGTGTGTTGCTGTAAATCTGAAGACCAGAAATTCGTTCACCAAGTCATTTGTGATTTAGAATTTCAAGTACATATTTGTACGGATAAATATGAAAACCGGCTGTCAATCGTTTAAAATATTAGGTTCAAGTTATCCTATAGATCTATAACTCTATATTGCTCTACTAATAAAATTAATACGAGAAGATTTATTTATCTGGCATTTTGCGTTTCTAAGTCGCCATGTTGACATAGCCAACACAGACTTAGAGACAAATTATACCTTGATTCGTTTAAAGTTGAAGACTACATACATTACCTACATTACTGATGTAAAAACTACATGTATTTATTCCATCCAATTAACTACGTTGTTAAATAATTGTTTTGAAAATAGATAGATAAGATTTCGAAAAGAATTTCAAAAACACTTAAATCATGCAGATTAAAAAAAATATTTAGAAGGCAAAATTTTAGCCTTAAAAGCCTTTTGTATATACCTATCAAGGCCGAGATGGTCTGCTTGGTAGGGAGCTGGACTCGCATCCTTTAGGTTGTGAGTTCAAACCCCGTCAGCCGAAGACTCTTCGTGTGTGTGTGGTGGCTGGCACACGTATAAATATTTCATGGTCACAAAGTCCTCCATCTCGGGAGTAATACCAATGTGAGTACTGATTCAGAGGTGATCGTTCTTTGATTCGGGTCTAAATTACGATCTGTGGATGAGTGGATGAAATGCATGAATGAAGTCCGCCCCGTACAAAGGGTTGTGACGTGTGAGTAGCTAAGTCGTACTCTTGGCGGTAGCTGTCGCTACTGAAAAAAACAAGAGACTCTCATTCAGCTTAAATTGCTGACAGATAACTATCAGCGGGATTGTAAAGTGCCTTAAGTCACAACGCACTCAACATGTACCCATCAGATTCGAGAAAATGGAAATAATGTAAGATTCAAATGTTTAAACATCTTGCAAGAATATCGAGACAATTCAGAACGAGCTTTTAAAAAATTAAATACATAATTAAGTTTTTAGATAAATTTATTTTCGTTATTTTAATTATTTTACATATGCATATAACATAACGCAAGAAAAGAAACTGATTTAATAAATAATGTTACGAAATTTTCTTTACCGGGGTTCGTTCGGATAGTGGAAGTGATATGGTGTGTAGAACGTTCAATCAGCAGGCAGAAGTAGAATAAAAACAACGACGTTTATTTACACGAATACACACAGGACAGCACAAAAGCGACAACTATATACAGCACAGAAGACGATTATCTTCACCCGAGACGTGTAGCATACAACAGCACACACAGCAGCATACAACCAGAATCTACTGCAGACAGTAGCGCACAGCTCAGTTCAGCATTAGCTTGACTCAGTCGCTTCCGACTACTCTGTCTTCTACTTCTCCGACTCTGACTCGGATTACTGACTTCGTCGACTCGACTCCGCTGCTCTCGAACTCGGACTACTCCGTCGTCTCCGACTACTGGCTTCGTCGTCTCCTTTGGCAGCGGCGGTCGTTTCCTTTTATAGGTCTCAGGAGGCGGGTCTAGAAGCCTCTCAACCAATCAGGAACGTTCGAGGCGTATCTCGGTTCCTACTGGACGGATCGGGAAAATTCTCGAAGTTTCGGGTATTATCTATTTTGGCGCCAAAGTCGCCAAATTCGTCGCCAAGTCGCCAAATAGTCGCCAAGCTCCGGGACCTTTGGCGCGCCACCTGGACTCTGTCCCATTCAGATGACTGTAAAACTTTCTTTCTATTGATGGAATAAACTATGCTGGGAAGCCGAATTGCAGGTTTGTAACATTGCTCCCCTCTTCAAAGACTGACGTCCCGGCAGTCCTACTTCAATCCAACAGCTGGCGTAGGCTTCCGTATGATGTTATGATGATGCTTTAGGCGATTCTCAAAGATGACATAATTTACTAATTTGGCGGCGACTGGAGATCCATCCAAACCTTCTGAATGCTTTTGACCCGGACCTCTTCGTCGTTTCGGATTGTACATCCAGACCTGATTCCGCTCCTTAAAATGCAGGATGTCCCATGGAGCCAAACGCTGGATCGTAGTAGAGACCTCCGGAATAAATTCTTGCCAGGCTTTTCGGTTGGTCACTTTAAACTTCTTCCATCGAACCAATCGTATATCAGGATGATCCAAAGGTGTTTTCTGAAGTCCACTCGAAAGCCAGGTATTCACATTCGTCGACAAAGCTTTCACAGAAATACGTCCACCTCTTCCCGGTCTATTCTCGACACTCGAGAATCGTCCGACGCTCTCCACACTGGATCTTCTGAAGTGCGCATCCGTTTTCGCTGGAAATGTCCTTCTGCGACGACATAACATGTCCGGGTGCACAGGAGATTCATCAGCTCCTATTTGCATCATCACACTTTTATGCAGATCCACAGTAAAGATGAATTCTTGAAGGAAGTTGAGATCGTGACTACAGGGATCAGCGATTCCCGGCACGTAGTCTTCTTCCGTGTCACTATGCCAGGAGATATCAAGAAGCTTGCAGAGAGGTAGTTCCTTTACTCTTTGGGACGAATCCAATCCAAACAGGGTCGCATCAACTCTTGCATCCATAGGCATCGAGCACGGGTCACCACCAACAGACCCGTCCAAAGAAAGTCCATCTTCTCCATCCCCAAGCGCCTGCACTTTCGGTTCCACTTCAGGGGACTCATTCGGAGAAGACTGTTTCAGCTCCGCAACTATTTGACATTCACCCTGTTGGTTCCTCTCCTTATTAAGCTTCGGTTCATCCTCCGGAAGGCTAAGCTCCTTTTCGGTGACACCGGTCTCCATTCGATCTTCAGTCTTTTCTTCCACTTGGCTCTCGCTGCTTCCTTCTGTGATAACTTGGATGTCTTCAATTTTGTTAACTTTATCTTCTGGAATTTCTTTCCACGACGAAAGGCCTTTCTTCAGTTCACTCCTCATGTCTGCATATCCGGTTTTCATTTTTTCCGTGAATGCATCCATTTTTTGCAAAAGTTTCTCTTGTCTGGCTTTCATTTCTTCCGTAAAGGCTTCCATTTCTTGCAAACGTTTCTCTTGTCTGGCTTTCATTTCTTCCGTAAAGGCTTCCATAGATTTCTTCATCTCAGCCAACAGAGCCAGTAACTCACCATTACCGCTATCAGCCATTTTTCCTTGAAATCTCGTCAGCACCATACACTGTTGACCACTATCCCACTTCTGACACCAAATGTTGCGAAATTTTCTTTTACCGGGGTTCGTTTGGATAGTGGGAGTGATATGGTGTAAAGAACGCTCAATCAGCAGGCAGAAGTAGAATAAAAACAACGACGTTTATTTACACGAAGACACACAGGACAACACAAAGCGACAACTATATACAGCACAGAAGACGATTATCTTCACCCGAGACGTGTAGCATACAACAGCATACACAGCAGCATACAACCAGAATCTACTGCAGACAGTAGCGCACAGCTCAGTTCAGCGCGAGCTTGACTCCGTCGCTGCTCACCGTAGTTTCCGCCTTCTCCGCTCCGTCTTCGGACTTCTCCGTCGTCCCGACTACTGGCTTCGTCGTCTCTCAACTCGGACTTAATTCTCTGGCAGCCGCAGCCCCTTTTATAGGTCTCAGGAGGCGGGGCTAGAAGCCTCTCAACCAATCAGGAACGTTCGAGGCGTATCTCGGTTCCTACTGGACGGATCGGGAAAATTCTCGAAGTTTCGGGTATTATCTATTTTGGCGCCAAAGTCGCCAAATTCGTCGCCAAATGGTCGCCAAGTTTGTCGCCAAGCTCCGGGACCGTTGACGCGCCACCTGGACTCTGTCCCATTCAGATGACTGTAAAACTTTCTTTCTATTGATGGAATAAACTATGCTGGGAAGCCGAATTGCTGGTTTGTAACAATAATTTCGGAACTTGCGTCATGCCGATTTTATTGTGGGAATCATCACGTATGTTGTATGGATTTAGCTTGAAACAATGAACAATTAAATGTTAATAACGAGATCTCGGCTGCTTTTGTTATGTGACTGTAACATCCCCTGAAATGGTTTCATCAAAATCCGTATAGTGAAAATATTTACATAGTGTTCCTAAATTTTCCCTGATGATGATATAAAATCAGGTATGATGGTAAAAAAATTATGAAGATGAAAATTATGCAGGATAATAAAAATGATGTAGTTTAAAAGGGTTGACGCAGATTTCAATACATTAAAAACCACATTAATTTTTCTATTCACTCCAACAACTGCGTATTTTTTCTGGTAATGATAATTATAGATGTAATTTATTAAAATGAGTGCGTTTAAATTAGCAAATTTAGACAACTTGAATGCAAGCACCTAATTCAATGAAGTAATAATTAATTACAGCAAGCAGTTACTAAAGAAAGAAAAAACAGAAAGCACGACATATTTTGTAATTCTTTAAGAAACGTTTGGCAAAACACAAAACCCCCCATGTTTACCCCTATGTTTAAAAATGTTATGAAGTTTTATTTAAAAAACAAAAGTATGAGATTTACATATGCAAAAGGGATCAAAATTACTTTCCAACTATTTGGAAGCCATACTTAAACGGATAAATCTCTTCACATACTACACTGGTGTGCAAAACTCAAGCAACAGGTATGTTTTTTTGCCATAACTTCACGAGAAATCATCTGAGAGATGGGGGATGAAACCGTGGATGAAACTTACTGAAAGAAACCGTGTCCCGACCTCTCACCAAATCAACTGGCGTTGGGAATCGCTTGTAACATCACGGAAAGAGACCGTTTTGGTGGTCCTGGAGTTGTCGTCTGGAGAGGCATTATGATGAAAGGGCGGACTGAGCCCCACGTTTTCGACAGAGGTTCTGTAACTGGAGATCGCTATTGTCAGGAGGTGATCCTTCCCCATGTGCGTCTGTTCCGAGGTGCCATTGGATCAGACTTCGTTTTTATGGATGACAATGCACGGCCTCACAGGACTCATGCTGTTGAGGAGCTCCTGGAAAGTGAAGATATCACTCGAATGGATTGGCCGGCGTGCTTCCCTGATTTAAATCCGATAGAACATGTGTGGGATACTTTGGGGAGACGCCTTGCGGCACGATTACATCCTCCTGGGAACACCCGACAACTTAAACAGATGCTGATTGAGGAATGGGCACTCTTACCTGAAGAACTGTTGGACAATCTGGTGCTGAGTATGGGGAGACGGTGCGAAGCAACCATTGCAGTAAGGGGAGGCCATATCCCATACTAAGGAACATCTGCTTGCTGTTCTTCCTCTTGGACAGACAATCATGTGTAACGACACTATGAGTTCAATAAAGCTTTTTTTTGTTTGATTGCACACTGTATGCATTGTATTCATTTCTACACAACTATGCTTTCGTCATTCTTTCAGAACAAAATGCTATATCTCATTTCTGAATTTCATGTCTCTCAGAGGATTTCTCGTGAAGTTATGGCAAAAAACATACCTGTTGCTTAAGTTTTGCACACCAGTGTATTATAATCCATAATAGTAAGTGAAAGTTCCTATTATTCCAGTAAAATCCACCGATATAAAGAAAACTGCAGGGAAAATTTATTTATATATATATAGGATAAAACATAATTAGTGTTCTACTTCGTGGAAACCGGAATTGCACGAATGAATTGATTTTACATAAGAACCTGCAGTCAACTATATGATTTCCGTAATTGTCATTAAAATCGTGAAAAAGAATTGAAATGAATTCACATACAGAGTGAATTAGGGTAATTTCTTTACAGCTTGAAAGACAGACTTATTACAGACAATCATTTTACGAAACAAAATGTGATCAAATATAGGATCACAGCAAATGTTTCTGAAATATTTAAAAATGGAAACTATGCATATACAGAGTAGATTAATATAGTTGTTCTACATCATGGAAGTGAGACATTCTGTAATAAATCAGTTTTATATACTAGCATGTTATAGAATGAAAGACACTGCTAGTTTAATCGGCGTAGTGGAAATCTTTCAGGAAGAACCAGGATAATTGTTCTTCCATATTTAAGTCAGATATACCCGTGTAAATAATGTTTAGATAATAGCCTTTTAGATAATGCACGACTATACTAGTTTAACTGATATAGTGAAAATGTGTGTTACGCTTTCGCGCGATGAACCAGTATAATCATTCTTCCATATAAATATTATATTTACTCGAGTAAATCATTATTAGATATATAATATAATGCACGACAATGTCCATTTAGCTATCATAGTGGAAATGTGTGATAAACATACTCAAGATGAACCAGGATAATTATTCTTCCGTGCATAAATTAGATATATTTGAGTAAATCAGTTGTAGAAACTAGCATGTTATATAGAAAGTATTACAGTGCTGGTTTGACTGGCATAGTGAAAATGTGTGATAAGTATGTTCAAGATGAACTATTATAATTGGTCCTCCATATAGAAGTCAAATTTTTCCGAGTAAAGGAATTTCGCATAGGATCACTTCGTCAAATGTACGATGCATGCTAATGCCACCGAGATAGTGAGAAATAAGTCATTTGCATATAAAGGTGCAAATGGGAGGAGTTGTTAAACCACAATGAAAGCATACATGCTCGAGCAACTCATTTTCACATAACAGCATGTGGTCAAATGCAGAATCTCTGCATGTGTTGTTGTTTCTGATGGCACTTGCCATAGACAAGCCCGCTGATTTAAAATCAACGATTTTAAGCCGAAAGGGAACGTCTCTTATTTTAGTAGAGCCAACTAGGGCCAAGAGTACGACTTTGCTACTCACGCAACACATTCGCTTGCACAGCCCCTTTTTAAAGCGGGAGGGGCATATTCACACACCTCACAGATAGAACAAATGAAGGACAGCCATGCCCGAACGTGGACTCGAACCCGGGACGCCCAGATCACGGGGAAGACGCGCTACCCCTATGCCAGGACGCCGGCTCTGCATGTGTTTCTGAGATAATAAAACAAGAGGGATATGCTTACATATGATGAAAATGATTTTACCTCATGGCAGTCAAATTTATTGAAATAAATCATTTTTAAATGCTTGTTTGTTAAAGAATGAACGAGCTTGGTAGTTTAACTACCGAAGTAAAAATGTGTGAAAAGCATACTCAAGATGAACCGGGATGATTGTACTTCCTTTTAGAAGCCTATTTACCTTAGAAAATCAATTTTACATTTGAGCATTTGTTCAAATGTACGATTCATGCAACTGCTATACAGATGATAAAAAATAAATGATTTGCATATAAAGGTGCGTTTGAGAATATTTGTTAAGCACATGAAAAAGAGACTTAACAATAAATCATTTTTACGTGGTATCACGTGGTTGAAATGATATAAATGTGTGATAAACAAATATAGGGTGGATCAAGATATCATATTCTACAATGAAGCCCTATTTATCCTAACAAACTATCTTTATAGAGGTCTGCGGCTTACCATAAAACCCATGCAAATACCACTGAAATAGAGAAAAATGAATGGTATCCATTGTAAAATGAATCAGAATAACTTATCTATATTTTCTAGCAAATTTAGATTTGCCTGTAATCATCATTTTTATAAAACAACCTATGAAAAACTGATACATATTCCATTATGAAGCTGAAACAATGGAAAATATAAAAACATGTTGGAACGAATATCTCCAAAATATAAATCAGATGCCACTTCTTTCAAAACTATCGGATATATCCTGCTGTGAAACCGTCCTCTAGAATTAATGGGCCTAGAAAAGTAATTTGCCCAAAGCTTATAATTCAAAAGTTGAAATATTTAATACTGCGTTGCTTTGTTTCTCATGTACTAATACAAAAGTGTTTAAAACACTGTATGTAATGGCCACGTGAGATTGTAGCTTAAAATGATAAATTTCACGTTAACTTGAGTGAAAGTACAGTTTCAATCGTTGAAAAAAAGATAGGTCGAAAATTCAATCAATTACTCTTCTATCATAAAGATATCGCCAACATCCGTACATGATATTAGCGTCTACCATATTCTTACAACATCATTACTTGATTTTCACTTACATAGTATAGAGAAAGTATAGTAGTTATCAAAAGTAAGAACTCCAGATATTCACGAATATCCACGTCTCTGAGTTCAAGAAACACATTTTTTGGAAAATACCCTTCAGTATGTTTGTCGCTCTTTCTGTGATAATAATAACCCCAAAACACTTTGAGCTAGATGTATGAATTTTTTTATACGGTCTACACAGCAAATTTGTCGAATTGTTTATCCAATTTTAAGCAAAATCCAGTCAGAAGAAGTTTGTCAATGCGGTAATTTGAATATAAGTTTACACGATAACTACAAAACGAAGAGATCTGGATAGATGAAATTCAGTGCACGGATTTAACATCTCTAGTCTAGACACTAATCAAGTTTTGAGCCAAATACATGTTCCAGTTGACTGTCTGTCGGTCTTTGCCTTCAAAGACATATAGATGCGATACCTCAAAAAAACATTAACTTAAATATCTCAATTTTGGTATGAGATTTTGCGACTACAAGTGTAGTTTTGTATCAAATTTTTGTTTTAATCGGTTAAGAAAAAAGTGTTTAAAACACAAATTAGTTTTTTTCATATACTATTGACCGTATGCCGGGGATTAATCGCTAAACAACTGACCAAAAATGACGCGATAGATTCAGTAAAAATGGCGAATTCACGGCAAAGATGAATACATCGAAACTATTGAACGCCACTACCATGCAAGGCATTTCTGAGATAACACTTTTACTAGAGAGTATGTGAGAAAGTTTGGGGGTGACCACACCCACTGTTCTGCTTCTGATACGCTAGCAAATATTGAAAAAAAATGTTATCAATTGCATCACATGCATCGGTATGCAATTAAGAAAAAATCAAGCCGCCATATTCATATGTTAGATGCTTATCAATACGGGAGCAGGAGTGTATCTGGCACAGATGCATAACATGTTAATATGGCAAGTTCAATCAATATCAATATGGGATGCATATGTAATAACATAGTTCAACTACCAAATTGATTGCATTTATGAAAAATTCCTTAAATAAGCATTTAATAATTGGTGAAAAATGTATTTATAACGGTTTGTTTTCTAAAATGATGTTTTTGTCAAATGAAATCCAATCAAATGCCGAATAAGTCTGTAAAAGGTAAGATGTCGCATGGAGCCAAATATCGTATCGTAACAGAAAAAATGTGGAACTATTTCTAGCCACACTGGTCGGTTCATCACTCTCAGCTTCTTCCATCGAACCAACCGAATTCCAGGTTAGTCCAACAATGCCTTCCAAAGATGCATTGTTGAGAACTGTGGGTAGTTCTCGAGTGTCGAGAATAAGTCGGGAATAGGTGGAATTATTCCCGTGAAAGATTTGGTGACAAAGGCGAATCCCTGGCTTTCAAGTGGGCTCTGGAAGGCATTGTTGGACCATCCTGATATTCGGTCGGTGCAATGGAAGAAGTTCAAAGTGACCAAACGACCAGTCTGGTTAGAATTCGTTCCATAGAATTCTGTTAAGATACGATGTTTGGCTCAATGGGACATCTTGCATTTTAAGGAGAGAAATCAAGTCTAGTTGTACAATCCGAAACGACGAAGAGGTATAGGTCAAAAACAGCGAGAAGGTTCGGAAAGATCTTTAGCTGTCGCCAGTTTAGTAAATAATGTCATCAACGAAAATGAGGAAGTCTTCCTACGCCGTATCAAAAATTATGCACGTCTTTCCGTGGTCTACGCCAGCTGCTGGATTGTAGTGGGACTGTCGGAGCATCAATCCTTGAAGAGGGGAGCAATATTAAAACTGTAGTGTAGCTTACCAGCACGGTTAGTTCAATCACTGGAAAGACCGTTTTACGATGCTCTATTAGATGTTGATCGGATGCCGAATCAGTTGTCTCAAAGCTTGATGATAAGCTTGGCAAATATTTGGTTTCTTGGCGGAGAATTTAGGAACTTTGGTGCCGAGTCCTGGTGTTTATTGTAGAGGCAGCATCGTGTTGTGTGTGGAGTAGCCAGTCATGCAGTAGTGAGTCGACAGGTGCAGAGAACTAAAGTGAGGAGACAGTGGATAATTGCAGATGTTTGAAGAGGCCGTAGAGTGAAACTACGTGAAATCCCTCCTTCTGCTGAATTTTGTCTGGCCGCTTTGTGTTCTGTGGTCAATTACTACTTGTGGACTATATATATATATATATATATATATATATATATATATACAAATGCGTGCCACAAGGTATGCAGCAAGATCCTACAGCGTCTGATTACAGATTCGCATAGAACACGTCTAGATGATTATTTTGATATACAACATGGGTCCGGCATTATAGCATCATAATCTAATTATGGTGTGAGGCTTTTGTTATGAAAACTTCAAAAAACGATAAAAAAATCTATGTGAACAAATGATTCTATTCGAACAAATGATATGCAAAGTTCTGGAACAGAAATTCACAATTGTTTTCTCAAAAATCGGTTCAACCTTTCTTGACCTCGATTTCAATTGTTGCTCCCAAGTCATCTAATGTTGACGGCTGTGTGAGATACAGTGTACCTTTCAGACACTACACCCCCTCCAAAAAAGTCCACATGGGTTAAGACACGGTAAGTAAGATGGCCACTCTACACCTGACACTTTTTCCGTAATAGAATCCAACCCGATCAGACTATCATGAAAATAATATGCTAAGGGATCGAAGTTTGGCTGAGTGCAGTGAATCATCTCTTGCATAAATCAATAATCGTTTATATTGTCGATTCCATGTAAGAATGGGATGGCACCGTTATTTAACGCATCAAAATATGCTTCACCGATGACATTTTCGATAATAAGAATTGACCAATTATGCCTTCGGCGTATAACGCACACCAAATTGTGAGCCTAAGTGGGTGCTATTGAATGATGAGGATTTTCAGCAGCCCAGAACCTTCAGTTCTGTTTGGTATGATATGCCTGAAGGTGGAAATGCACCTCGTCACTGAATCAGATCCAATTAAAATCAATTTCATCGCATTAAGCCTTATTAATCACCTTGTTTCCAAAATCAAAGCTCCTTAAACGATCCAAATCAATGGTTCATTGATTTGAATTTTGTAAAGGAACAGAGCTGCATCCCACTTCATTATACGATGACACAAATTTTCATAGTTACACAGGAAAGCTTTCATGTTGTCCAATCGTTCTATACATCGTAATTTCGAATACAAACTGTCGGATTCGTAACCTTAACTTTTTTAACACTTTTTTCGTGCACTTAGACTATGACGCTATATTCATGACGCTTAGACTATGACGCTATATTCATGATGCTTAGACTATGACAA
>JAPMOR010004653.1:134128-144423 GCA_026543865.1 Argiope aurantia
AATAATCGTTTATATTGTCGATTTCATGTAAGAATTGGACGACACCCATTCTTACATGGAATGTGTCATTTATTAATGCACTCTCTGACTATTTTAAATATGCGAGACTGAATTCAAAAGCGTGTGAAATCAATGGTGTAATGGAAAAAGTCATATGTTTAGATTTAAAGATATAACAAAAATTGCGACTTTCTAGTTTATAGAATATTTCGTCTTTTATAACGTATCAACCCCCACTATACATATTCTTTGAAAAATATCATGGACTATATATTAAATTGTTGATATTACATTTATATTTAGAATTTATAGGGTTTTCTAATGTTTTTAAATAATAAATGCATGAAACAATATCGGCTGATTCTTTATTTGATTCAGTGGATTATAAATTACACTGTCGCCTCTAATATATACTTTACTAACCTGTATGTATTTCAAAAAATATCTTGTATTTGGAAATGAAATAGATTTTCTTGTGTATATATATTCAAAATGAATGTGGTTGCCAAATTTTATAAATAATAATGAAATTATGAAAAAGAAATGACCTGCTTTTCTGTTTAATTTTCAATACACTCTTCTCAGACTATTTAAATGTGTTATTTTATTAAGGTTTCATAAACTTTTCGTTAAATTTGCTTTTTACCGAATTTCTAAAGTAACTATTTGTTTACTAAATAAATGCTTAACAAAGAATTATTTATTATAAAACTGAAAATTCTAAACAATATATTAGAAAAATTTAAAGAATGAAAAAAGCATGCTGAAATGTATCAAAAGGTTTACCTTTTCAATTCTGGTACTATCACATGTTAAAATGAGCAATTGAAAAATATATAAATCTACAACAGCTTTCAATGTTTAATATCACTTTCATTTGTGATAAAAATAAAGTATAACTCAAAGACCTTGTCGATTTACTAATTCAATTGATCTATTTATAACAGCAAATATTATTTAATTTTCATATGCAGTTAATCAAATTTAACACATGTAAAAAAGTAAACAGGTTTATTTAGTATAATACGGTAAAAAATAATTTCATTCCAGGACTAAGTATTCTCTTAACATAGATAATTTAAACTATTTATTTGTAAGTTTTTGATGATTTTTTTTTCAAGAATAATTTTATCTTTGAAGAGGATTATAGTCTGTACCTTAAATAAACAATATTATTTTCTGTTTATTTTTCTTATTAATTTTTCTAAGATTAATGTACTAAAAATATAAAACTAATATATTCAATTATTTTTTTTGTAAATAGTAAATTTAGTACTAAAGCAATTATTGTAAATATTTATGTATTTATTCAAATTAATAATTATTTAATTTTTGAAAAAAAATACATCGTTTGAAGGCTCAAATTAATAATTTGTATTTATATTTATTCCTATTTTTTAGCTTCACTAAATTATTGTATATTTCTTTATCTATTTTATATAAAGCGTCTGTTATTACTCTTTAAGACATACAATCGTGTCATGCTTGGAGTTAATAAGAATTACATAAAGCCAAATAGTTGTTATTGAATATAGAAACTATGCCATAAAATAAAATTTTTATGTTATAATCAGTTATTGTATTGTTACAATCAATCATTATTTGTATTGTTATAATCAGTTTAATTCTCTATGAGATATTTTATACTTTAAAAAATTTATCGTTTGTGATTTTAAATAAATACTTTTTTTTCACTGTTTTTCTTATTTGACTCATTAAGGTGAAACTGAAGTATTTTGACAATGAAATTATAATTTTATGTTTGTAAAATATCGTTTGAATACGAAAACTTATAATTTTTATTCGTAATTGCATTTTTAATTTATCCTTAACAGTTTAATTTTTTTTGTCCTTAATCCTTTTTTGTCATACGAATGTAAAATCAAAGATTTTGATCAATTTATTTCTTCAAAAGTTATTTTATATTTCGAGAGGATTATGGTCTGTAACTTAAATAAACTATAGTGTCTTCTGTTTTTTTTAATTTATTTCTGTTATGCAAAAAATATAAACTATTATATTCATTATTGAATTTCTTGATTTCTTTGTAAGTAGTAAATTTAGTACTAATGAAATTACTGCAAATTATTATGTATTTACCCAAAGAAATAATTATATAATTTTTGAAAAAATATATCGTTTGCACGTTTAAATAAATAATTTATATTGACACTTATTTATTCTTTCAATTTTACAGAATTATCGTCTGTTTCTTTATCCACTGTATACAAAGAGTCTATTATCAGTCTTTAAATGTGCCACATATACTTTATTTTTTCAACGGAATAACGTATTATGTTTGTGGTTAATAAGATTGTTTATACTCAAAAAGTTGTTAATGAATACAGAAAATATGAGATTATAACAAAGTTTATATGCCATAAGAAAATACAATCCAAGAATTAATCAGTTTATTTCTTTAAGAAATATTTTGACTTTGGGAAGGTTTATCATATAAGCTTTTAAAGAAATACGCTTCTTTTTTAGTCACTTTTTTAATTCTATTCATTAAAGATGAAACTGACGAATTTTACCAATGCAATTATGATTTTATATTTGAAAAATATCGTTTGCATGTTCAAGCCAATAATTTATATTCGCAATTGCATTTTTAATCCTATAAAATTATCGCCTGTTTCTTTATTTTGTCTTATTTTATGTGAGTGATTATTTTAAGTCTTCAGAAGCGAATGAAAAGATTATTATTATTTTTTTATGGAATCACGTATTATTTTAGACAAGTAATTATGTGGTTTATAGACAGAAAAATATTTACTGAATAAAGAAATTCGAAACGATGCATAAATCTGTTGCAATAGGAAATAAAATGTGTTGGATTACATAAAATAGATAGTTGTCATATTCTAACATTAATACATGTATCAGCACCATAAAAGATTTGTATGAACAAATAGAGCACGTTAAATGTTCCATAATAGTTTTTTTCTTTCGTCATCTAAACAGAAAAAAATCGATCGTAGCCTTCCTCGCAACAAGGAGGTCGTTTAGGTCACTATTGGACTTAATGCCATTTGGTGGAATACATTCTTTCTCGAGACTCGGAACTTAATCCCTTGTACATTAACTTAGTCTCAATTCTCGCCACAGAATGAAGAAATGTAGAAAAGGAGACTGAGATAAGGAGAGAAAAAATAGAACAAAGAAAAAAATAAGGGGGAGAGGGAAAAATCGACTAGCATTTTCTTATTCTCTTTCACCTTTCAGCGTTACCTTCTTTTAGAAAAGAAAAGAAAAAAGAAAGAAAGAAAGAAAAGGCAAAAAAAAAATATAAAAAAATCAGATGTTTCGGTAAACGACTTCCTCGCTAGAACACCTAAACAGCAGAAAGCCCTGGAAAGAAGAATAGGGTTAAAAAGAAAGGAGAAAAAAAAGAAGAAAGAAAGCTTTAACTTACGATGTCTCAGCGACAGGGGAGCAAATTGTCCACGTTTCGAGATAAAATTTTCGCAGGTTAATCTCTGTAAATGGGCTTAGGTCTATTTACACAGATTGGATGTTTCCAGTCAGTGGGCCAGAAACAAATGCGCCCAGGACTGAATGTCGCCGGGAGATCTCGAGATCGTAGAACATTGACGGCTGTTCGATCCTTGAGTACTTACGAGTTGTAGTAGTGACGACATTGGGATCTGTCTAATGATTTTTATATGGATTCTGATGCATTAAGCATTTGATGAAATTTCTTAGCTCCTCCAGGGGCATTAACTACTTCCATTACTTGCTGTTTATTTTGGTATCATTTTAAGCAGCTAGATGATTTATACTTTTGGGAAGCGATACTAATACAATTATTAATTGAAATCAGACTCATCAAGTAATTCATGAAATGGTGTAAAAAGAACAACTATTTCGGACCATGTTTATTACATTGTGACTTGCCAAATGTTTATTTTGGCATCAAAGCAACTAGATTTCTTATATTTTGGAGCCCCCATAGTAATATAATTATTAAATGAAATCAGTTAAATCAAGTAATTAAATTACGCTGTGAAATATCTAATATTGTTGATAGTTTTTATTACTTTTTGTACTGACAAATGTTTATTTTGTTACCATTTTAAGTAGTAAAATTTCTTATATTTTGGAGCTGCGTTGGTGATGGAATTATTAAATGAAACTAGACCACCCGTCAAGTAATTCATGAAATGCTATGAAGTACAAAATATTGCTGATGGTGTTCATTATTTAGTATCCTGGCAAATGTTTATTATGGCATCATTGTAAGCGGCTATATTTTTTATATATAGGAGCATCAAATGTAATATTATTATTAAATAAAATGAGTCCTATCAAGTAATTCATGAAGTTCTGCGAAATACCTAATATTGTCGATAATTTCTGATTACTTACAAATATTTGTTTTGGAATTTATTTAAGTATGCTGGAATACTTAAGATTTGAAGAAGAAAGGACACCCACATCGTTCTAATGATATTTATTTTTTTTTATTTTATACTAGCCGCCTTTGGCGAACAGCCGTTTCGCCAGTATTACCGCTCACTACAATTTTCAATTAAATATTTTAAGTAACTGGTCTCTTAATAGATTCTCAAACAAAACATTTTTGATCTTCAAATTTTGATAGTCATACCAAACTTATACTATAGTTTAGATCGTTTCGTTAAATTTACTATATATATTTTGCTAATTTGTTGTCATTTCCGGTAAAACTTCAAATTTAATTTAAAGTATTCTATAATATTAATATAATTCTATAATATTAATATAATTAATATCTATTAATATAAAGATATTCTTTAATAAAACCAAGCGTTTTATTTTATTTATCATCTTTATTGTTATTTATTTATTATTATTATTATTCAATATGAGTATTGCAAACAGAATCGCTCGGTATTTAAGTCTTATGTGAACTACAAAATATTTTTCATAATTTATGTAATATCTCAAACAATAATTCAACAAAAATTTCTGAGATTCAGCATAAAATTCAGTTTTTAGTTTTGCTTTCTAAAGGATTGAAATGAAATCAATAATAATATTTTGTTCCAGCCTGTAAATATATTTCAAAAATTGTGAAGTCTAAATTTAATACAGTAAGGTATCATAAACTGAGAAATATTCTGGACACACCAAATTTTAAATAAATGAATGAATGTTTCTATTTTCCACGATCAACTAAGACTTATTTATGAAGTTTTGAATGTTAAAAATTTAGAAAAACTCAACATTTTCTAAATTTTAGGCCAATTAATCTTGAGAAACCTGAGCGCTGATTGGCGTATTTTCTTTGAAACGATCGATGGAAAATCTAAAATTATCCTTTTTTTTTATTGAATAGTGATATTCAAATTTTCATAAATCAGTCAGTTTAAGTGATTGATTTAGTTGATTGGAAATTAACTCTTTTTATTTAAAATATTAGTGTTTCAAGAACATTTTGTTAATCGTGATTACCACACCAGAAGCTTTATTTGAAATAAAAAATTCGTCATTTATTAGAGCATTTATTGGATCAAGTTACATAAAATATAATCATTTTCCATTTAGACCCTTTTAGCAGATCTGTCTTACTAAAGGGTTACAAATTAGCTGTGTGGCCCTGATTTGAATGGATATCCTGTTCATATTAAAGAAAATTTGCCTTAAAATAAAACTGATTTATTGGATTAATAATATAGAGAGTATAAAAGATCATAAAATAATTTTTCTTGAATTTATTTTTTAGAAAAAATAATATTTCTTATTTGTTTCATTTCCTACAGACACGTGCCGAAAATTATATTTTTGCAGATTTCATTTCCAAAAAGATTTAATTTATTTTTAATTGGAGCTTTAATCAATATGATGACAACACTTTGAAAAAGCTAATTTTTTCCCATGAATGCGAAACGTGCTCGTGCAGCTTAATTTTTTTTTATTTTGTATGAAAATTTTGTTGAAAAATATAGTTAAAATATTTATTTAAAAATTCATTAAAATTAGAAATTTAATTTTAAGGTTAAAACATTGGTATCATTTAGAAGATAATTATTTGATCTTTAATTTGATGTAAAAATCCTTTTTGTGCGGTAATATTTTCGGATGTTATAGCAGAAACACGCCAAATTTTCGCATAATTTTTAAATAAATAAAATTATAATTAAAAATTCGATAAAATAACCCCCAGGTGCACATTCCCGACCTGTAGTTGTAGGTGAAATGGTCTGACCTATAGAGCGCCAACACACACACACACACACATTGAGCTTTATTACAAGTATAGATATAGATAGAGATATAGATAGATAAACTCAAACGCTTTAACCCTTCGGTGAAATTTCTTAAATATCGAAAGATTTTAACCATTCTCGTTATTTTGTGTCCTGACAAATGTTTATTTTAATATCAGTTATCTTGCTAGATTTTTCTGTACAGTTTTGAGCTAGAATTAGTAGAATTTTTCTAATAAATATGAAATGAAATGAAATACATCGAAAATTCATGAGATGCTCTAAAATACCAATTGTTATTCATTTCTTAAATAATTTAGTTATTAATAAATATTTGTTTTGGAATTTATTTAAATATGTTTGAACATTTAAGATTAGATCAGACTTTGATCCTACCGTTTAAACCTACAAAATTCCGTGCGATTAGGTGCATGGATTTTGATTCAATTATTCTGAAAATTATTAAATGAAATGAAATATTACATCAAATAATTCATGAAATGCTATATAATAGTAAACGTCGTTGATTGATTTTATTACTCTAATTACTGACAAATATTTGTTTCGGAATTTTTTTTAATATTCTGAAATTTTTAAATATTCTGGAATATGTAAGTACTGAGAATGAATTTGCTGCCTTATCTTTCGAATGGTTTTTATATCAAGTCAGCTACTATTAAGCATTTTAAGATATTTCTTGCAAGATGATTGGTAGGTGTTAGCCATTTCTATTCTTTTGCATTCTGACAAACATTTATCTTTATATATTAAATGCATGTTAATAATTTTGCGTAAAAATGGTAGTGCGATTGCTCCAAGAATGATTAAATAAAAGTTGAATCGTCAGATATTTTTATGAAATGTTGTACAGTATCCATTTTTTTTATCGTTTTCATTTCGTCGATTATTTGCAAGCTTTTATTTTTTAATTCTCTTTATATGCTGGAGTATTTAAAATTTGGGTAAGAAAAACTACTTTGTTCCCTTTAAAGATTTTTTTATATGAAGTCAAATATAACAAAAATCCGATACAATCGTTTGTATAATTTAATAGCATTAACTAATTTATACATTGGAAAATATTTTTCTTCATTTTTTATTATGAATAAGTTTAGGAAAGAATTTCGAAATAATTACATTTTCAATTTAACGATAGTTCCTTTCGCATAAAATTGTTTACCTTGTGTCTGGAGGTAAAAAATAATAATAGAAAAGTTAACAATTCTTAAAATAAAGTCAGAAATATTACGGAAAAAAGTAACTTTTGACAAACATAATAACATTATAAGTTTATTGATTTCTATAATAAGCTGTCAGTTTTAACAAGCTCCTTATTTATGTTTTCATATGTAAGAAAAATGAGAGTTGGACGTTACCAGAAATATTTTGCCTTCCGTCTGAGAACAAGAATAATTATCAAAAAATTTTAAGTTAATATTATATTTTTTATTTTACTTTATTTGGCAGAGTTTATGTTCTTCGATTTTTTTTTATTTGTTTATTCAAGATTTATCTTCAACCTTTTTATATTATTTTGGATTTAAATTGTTTTATTTTATTGAAAATGGTTTAAAAATCCGTTCCTTGATTATTTCTATGTTAACTAGTACAGAGGAAAGCAATTGCTTTTATTAGAAGAGTCATATCTAACTTTAATTCTAATTCAATCAGCAAGGGAGTTTTTATTGTTGAAAATATGTTTAACAATTCTCCTTTCAATCGATTTAATATGAAAATTTAATACATATATAGTTCGACTAAACAAAATATGTAATCCACTAAACAAAAATTTATTTGATGGAAATACTTTATCTTTGCCATTCACTGATCTATTTTCAACTACTGCGTTTTTATTGCCCTTCTTAGAAAATTAAATTTTGCTTGAATAAAGATAATATATTTAGAAATGCTACAAATATACTAAAATCGTCTGCTATTTTTAAGAAAAATAAAAAGTTTAAAGATACATTAAAATCTTTAAACTTTAGGAAATCGTCTGAGATTACAGTGTATTTAATTTAATGAAAAAGTTAATAATAATAAATATTTAAATGCATGCAATAAACGTTCATTAAATACGACACATATTAAATTATTTGACATAAACAAAAATTGCTGACATGCGAAAATAAGGGGAGATATTGCATAATAATTCTGTTACATTCTAAATTTATTAAAGATGCACAAAGTTAAAGAAATTAGATGAAGTACACAATAAACTATCCATTTAGTTTCATCCTAATGCATATAAAATGGAAAAAAGCATTTAAACAATTTATGAAGACAAATTAGTTCGCCCTGAAAAGATAAATTTCAAGATAATAAAATTGTTTCATAGCAGACTGCTAAATTGAAGCAGCTGGATCAAGAGAAATTGCAAATATCTATTTGCTTTATCGTATGCGAAATAAATAGATAATAAATATTAAAATCACCAAAAAATTTGAAAAAAATTGATGAATCTTTACGTTTTAGGTGTTACTGAATGCAAAAAAGACATTTAGGGAATTATGTCTGTCTGATTGTGAGTGTGACAAAGAAAAATAATAATACTTTGAGCTAAAAGGATGAAATTTGGTACAAATTATTAATACCAAATATTTAGATTTCTGATACCTGTTGAGCTACATCCTTTCGAAGGATATTTATAAATAGATTTCTGGCTGTCAAAGTACAAATGAATAAAATAACTACAACATATATAAAGCTAAATGGTACAGCATGTAAAATGAATATATAGACCCTGAAAATAAAAATATGAGCACCTGTGGCGTTAATGAAAATGTTCATGATCCACAATTTTTGTGTTGTGAAGAGAGAGAATAACACGTTTATTAGGAGGCATATGAGAAAATCTAGGCACAAATGATTTTATTAGCAGTAAGAATGTTCATCTTTCCTTGTCTTTGAGCACAATATGTTAAAAGCGCTTTCCGCTGAACGAATAACCTTTAATATGTGGTCCTTATATCTCATTTGAAATTTTCTATCAAATTTTGAACAAAATCAATTATTTTTCAATGTATCCCAGTTAAATGACACGCAATAACTCAGAAACCTTGACGGGTACATAAATAAAATTTGTTGTACAGTTTAAAAATCTAAAGAATATACATGTAACAAATTTTGAAAAAAAAAAATCTTTCAAGGGAATTATTGTTTCTCGGTGGTGCATGAAAGGGGGTGAACGCGAAAGTTAAAAAAAATACAACGATTTAGATAAATTAAATTTCTATCACAGTTTTGGCAGTTTAAGTATATACACTTGTCTAATTTTAATCTAAATTTATAAAAGGGCTAATAATCATCTATACATTCACATGCATGCGAAGGAAAGAACTGAAAATGTAGCGAATTCAATAAATGGAATTTGGTGATTTGTTTTAGCATCTGAAATATCGATTTGTTGTCAAAATTAACATAGAGTTGACCGTCTTTTATCTTTCTTTTGCACGTGTTTATACTTGAAATTAAAATTGTAATATTTTTGGTAGGTGAAATTTGCTTCATATTTTTAGCATTTAAATTGCAAATTTTTATCAAATTCTAAATCGAATAAGTCGAAGGTCTGATTGGTCTGTCGATCTCTACTTTCATAAGCATGAAAACGCGATAACTCGAAAACGTAGATATTAAAATAAACGAAATTTTTTATTATCCTTTACAAATCTTGTCATTCTATATCAAATTTAGATATATTCAATTGAAAAAAAGCCGCCCAAAAAGTATTCTCAATTTTCTTCAGTATGCAATGAAACATAAAACCCTCATATAATGGATTCCTAAAATAAGAATGCGAACAACAAACGATTTTTTTTATGTATAGAGAGAGTGGCTTTATTTGAGAGTAAGAAGAAAATTTCGGTTTCGAATATTAACCTATTCAATCCAAAACCTGATTTTAAATTCATAAATATTTTTAGGAATATATTCAGTATCTGTGAGTGAATGTGTAGCTTAATAAATGATAAAAACGATTTTTCCCCACAAGTACACAGCAGCAAAACGCAGTTGAAGCCTGCAGAAGAGCACTTATAGCAAACAGCTAAAAATAGTAATAAACAACCATAACAACACAAAGAGAAAATGCGCTAGAAATCAGCA
>JAPMOR010004653.1:148527-159832 GCA_026543865.1 Argiope aurantia
GGATAAAGCTTAGAAAATAGCTGGGATTCGAAGACTTTATAATAAAATAGTGAGTTCTCTGCATACAAATGCATGCCGACTATTCTAAAAATTGCAGCACAATTCGGGGAAAAGGTTATATACAGTAACCTGTTTTATTTATTTTATTTGTTTTTTACCGTCGATTTAAAAGATGCGATTTATTACCTACCCAAATAACATAATATTTTTGAATGGTTTAACTTGTTTATGGATAACATAAGTTTCCGGAACTAAAAAAATTACTGTTGATATGATTTTGTTTTTTGCAAGTTTTATATAAATTCCAACATTTTCTTTCCATCACACTGTATAGAATGTAATAAAAGTAATTTTTCGAGATATTCATACTATATTTTTAGTTTAATGTAGCTAAAATTCCATATAGAGGAAGCTATTAATAATTAGTCGTAATAACAAGGAATAAAAATAATTCTCTATGCCAGATCTTTCATGCAGAAAACGTAATCATATTATGTAATCTCAATTTAAACTCCTTCTGCAACTTTTATTACATTTAATTAATGGATATTATTTTTAAAACGAAAATCGATAAAATGAGTTTGCTACTATATAATATTGCTTCGTTGTCAAGTTATTGTTATGATTGAAAAGAGAGATTTAAAGCAGTTTTAGAGGATGATGAATGGCTGACTGGTCAATGAGGCCGAATTTGAAAATGCTGGTAGCAAAATGAAAGTTTTGGGAAATGCAATTTATTAAAATCTTTATCTCTCTTAGAAAATGATATATTTGGAATTATCTGGAACATTCCATTCTCTGTCGGGAAATTTATAACAATTTCAAAATTATTTTTTCTGAATGTTGATCGCAAAGCCAGCTGTCTATTTGTCTGGACGCTTTTATTATTTTCGATTACTCTTTGATTGTTTCGCAGATGGATCTTATCCCATGGACATTTTTCCTTAAACCTACTTAGATTCCAGCATATTTTTGAGCAATAAAAAAAATCCGATTTAATTAATCTTTCCCACGAGTATATTTTAACTGAGTTGCATAACAAACTTGTAGCAAAACAATCTATATTATCCAAATGCTCTTAAAATTTATTTTGCTGTTCGTATTGTTACAAATTTTTTATCGTTAACTTGTAATAATTATCCTGATAATGAAGATTGTTTTACATATAACTCTGATGTATACTGAATAGATAATGGATACATGCTCAATACTCATGATGATGATTTGGGACAAAATCGAAGATTCCAGAAACAGCAGGAATCTTGTATTAGGACAGATGCAACAATCTTGGCTGAAACAGCATGAATCTTGGATTTATTCAATTGGGAGTTATGGAAATGTTTCTAGCTACTTTACACTGTCACGGAAAATTTAAGAAGCCGGAAGATAGCTCTGAAGACAGTGACTATTAAATCGAGAAGTGACAGTTGAATTCAATTAAAGAAATTAGAAAGTTGAGAGCAGCAGACGATTTGAGATGCATGAGTATTCTTGGGAAGCCTCTCTCCTGCGAGTTCTCTCAGACCACTATGTGCTGTTACGGTTGTTAATTGCTAATTTGTTGCTTGTGCACGGCTGTTCGCAAGTGCTGTTCTTGTGTGAGCCTCGTCTGCGTATATTTTATTATGCATTTAAATCGTTGAGTAAAATATAGATTCTTTATATGTTACATAGCCTATTGAACACCGTTCATTGGTGATCCACTGTACCAGATTTAGATTTTTCGGATTGCAATTTTTATAACATTACTATCTACATAAGTATAACGTTTACTAAAGAATTTGATTAAAACTTATTCAGATTTATAAATAACGAATACAAAATTCTCAGCACTGCTGTGATAAAAAAAAAAGAAACAAAAATAATTTATGTGCCAGAAGATTTTTACTAAACTTTTATGAAATATTTTCGCAACATATATAAACGAATGAAAATGATCAATAATTGATTTCATATTCTTATTAAACTTTTAAATAAGAAATTTTTGCTTATGTATTTTCTAGAAGGGAGAATTTAATACATTAAAGAATCTGTATTATTTTTTTAATAATAAAGATGACGATTATAAAAAAGGAGATTGAGCAGTATAAAATGATTGAAATGCGGCTTTAGAATAAAAACATAAAATTTACAAATTGATAAATGTTCGATCTGTATTTACTCCAATTAAACACTTAGCTTAATCATAAGAAAGTAAATCGATAAATTTGAAAGCATTACTAAATTTCAAATTATAAAATTAAAATCCAGGCAATCTTGGTTAGATGCATTTTAAAATAATTTCGATAAATATATCTATGATATACCTATAAAAATCCTGTAATTCAATCATCATTTATTGGTAAATTTTGATATATCTAGTAAATAAAATTATTTTGACAATAAGAAAAGAACCTGCTAGTTTTTTATAGTCTCCTTAACTTCTCTAACTATAAATTTATGGAAAAAATTTGGAAACAATAAATTTCAACCAATAAATAATGAAACTCACGTTCCACATCTAAAAGGCCAGAAAAACAGACAGTTTTTTTGAAAGATCGTTCCATATATGTCTTCCTCTTTCGAATCTGCCAGTAACGCAAAAGAGTTTCAACATGCTTTTGTATGCAGAGGGTTCGCATCATTTTCTCATAAAACTTTCGAATCTTGGATTTCTTCCAGGCATTATCCGGGCTTGTAAATAAGTAGATTTCATTTCCTTCCTATTGCGGCTTTCAAATTTCTTCCACTGCAGTCTTTTTCCGACTCGTCCGCGATATTCCATACAGTGGGGGTTTTCACAGGCAGCTGGGTATATTTTTTGTTGGTTGTGTAATCCGTGTACTGCATTTTGAAGTCTGCTTTTTTCTGCGAGATTTCTTTTAGTCGTTTTCCTTGACAACTTTTGGACGTTCATTTTAAATGTCTCAGAGTTTGAGAAAATCGGAATTAATTTAATATATTGTTAGATATATTACAGTACTAGAAATAGTTATTTCTGAAAATACCGAATACAAATATTTTAATAAAATTTATAGCGAACTTATATAAAATTTAATAAAATTGAGTTGTAATTTTATAATGTGATATTAAAATCCTATATGCGAATGCAAGTCGTCAGAATACCGGTTAAAGAGTGTTTCGAAATTATGTGCATGCCTATTATATTAGAATTGTATACTTATAATGTATGTATAATATATATTATTTTATATTATTAATTTTAATACATATACTTCACTTATAATATACGTACATATATTATAAGTGGACGATTAACAGAGATAATAATATGAATAATTAAAATTATAATTATTATATTATAAGCGAATAATTAACAGAAATATAATTTTAAACAGTATTAAAATAATGAAAAAAAAATAGCACGACCATTACATCATTAAAAAGAGATATTATTACGCAAATTGATATAATTAAAATATAAGTTTCTAACTTTTAAAATATTCAAAAAAGAAATTTATTTTCAAAACTATATTTGAAAAATTCAAAATGCTGCTTAATTTCTTATTAATTAAAAATTCAAGTAATAAATGCGTCCTAAATCCTGTCGTTCACTAATTAGCTTATATACATTTATTTCTTAAATTTTATGTTACTAAAATATATTTTATATTCTTTAAATGGAAAAAAATTATTGCTGAGAAAGTTCAGATATGTATTTGTTTTTAACTCTATTTTTCATCTATTGTTGATATTAATTTGAATACTCTTATCATGTTTCAGTTTCCAGCGAAATATTCCATTCCTGTTCAAGCAAGTCAGCAATTTAAATTAAAAAGCTATGTACTTCACTATTCTAGGACAATTAATAAATGTTTAGAGGAAGTGCCGTCCGTTGATTGATGGACTCTACATCTGATGAAATTATTCTTATTATAAGCTTTATAACTTGGTGAGATTTCATCAAAGAACAGTGAAAGTTTTTATTTTAAATGCTATTGCATTAGAAAGATTTTACTAATTATTTTTAATAGGATCTTGAGGAATGTTTGAAAATTCAGATTTTGTAATATTCTCAGCATAACTTTCATTGATTGTTACAACAAAATTTAATTAATTTTATCACCCACACAATTATTCCTTTGTTAAATTAATTAATTTAACAACAGAATTTAATCAATTTGACTTTTTTTTTACAAAAAAATTCCTATCATTTAACGCATTTTTCTAACTGCAGTTTCATGCGGAATGTAATAGTTTAGAAATAAAGTATTCGTAGAAGATTAGTGAGTATTATAATAGATGTAATTTAGTATCCATAAAACCTTGAACATATTCTTCAAAGAGACAATCTTCACCGAGCCCTGATCATAAGATCTCCAATACCAATAAAGAAAATATGCATGTTGTTTATAGCACAGACCGTTTGACATATAATTTGCAAATATACAAAGGTTTAGTTTTGGCTTAGTTTAGTTATATTAACGTCCCGTGTTAAAGCAACACTAGGGCTATTTTGGGACGAACATATCAATTTTGTACTGCTATCAGATGGTGACGAATGTATAACGGAAAGAGGGATTGTGCTTGAAATCACTATTAATTAAAAATTAAACAAGCTTTTAGTGTCTTTCCTTCATAATTCCGAAGTATTAATACACAAAATTAATTTTTAAACAATTTTAAAATGCAAAAATGGCTGCTTGAGAGATACCAATTTAGTTATGAAGTCTTTCCAGAATTTTTGAATTTTTAAGAAATATTTTTCTTAAATGATTCTCCATAACAGATTTGATTGCTGATATGCAATTCTAAACATTTTCATTATTTCGTGGGATATATTGTCATGAAGATTTGAAGAACTACGCCGTTAATTTAAGCAGTCAGTTATATTAGAACGAAGCAATTCATAACAGCAACTGACTGAGAACTTACCCATCACTGATGAGACTCAGCTTTTTGAATATTTAAGAAATATCTAGAATCTACAAGATCATAGATAAATAATAGATGACAATTTAAAATAAAAGAATTTCAGTCTTTGGAAAAAACACCATGGGTGGGATTCAAATCATGGACCAACTAGTCTTAAACTCAAATCCAGCGATTGAGCCATGACGAATGCTATTACTTCTGGTTTATAAGCAAATCTAATAATGCAATTTTCATTAATTGTTCAAAGTGAAGGACGAAATAGTTTCCTTAATATATATGTATTTTAAATTGAGGAGTCATAAAATAAATTTAAAATTCGAAAGTTAGAAATGGGCGAGTTGTACAATTACATTTTGAAATGTACTATATTATTATTGAATTTGACTTCATTGGGATGATTAATATATATAATGCTAAAAATAACCTCATGAACGAAATAAACCAATATGGTTTTAATATCAGGCAAAATTTGATGTTCAAAATTTTTTTTGAATAATTTGCAGAAATTTGGTTATGGAAAAAAGATTTATTTAAAAATGTAACAACTAATATTTCCTTGAAGCAGCTGGTCTCCAAAAGCGACAAGCAAGAACTTCGCTAAGCAATTGAATATACACATTATTTTGAAGACTGTATTAAGAAAAAATTTGCAAATAATTAAAAAACATTGAGAAGAAGCTAAATCTATTTATTTACAATATTAACTAGATAAGAACTGAAATAAAATAGTGTATGTTTTAATAGTGTGAAATAGATATAGAGAAAATAGAATATATTTTCTGCAGACAAAAATTTTTTCTTAACTCATATGTGTTTCTAAAATCTTCAAGAAAATAATAATAATAATAATAATAACAAAACATTTGAATTTGCATTTATTCTGAATTCTTTTCTTTCTTACATTTAAAAAATCGTTTGCATTATTTTTGTCCAGAAATTTAATGTTTTCTTTCGTTTAAACATAATTGACGATAATATTATTTTAAATGTTAGAAATCGTTTGGTTACTTTACTTAAAACGTATAAAGACTTTTTGCTTATTTTTAAATATTAAAACGAAAATATACGGAACAATTTTTTGGATAAAACAATTATTTCTCAATAATTATTTGCTTAAGATAATAATTTTTTATTTTATTCCGAAATCTTAGCCCTAAAAAGAAGCGAAAAAAGTCTAAATTTTACTTCTTTTTTTAATAACTTTTACTTTTATCTTATTGTAGAACGCCAAAATATAATATATGTTAAAACTGGAATAATTGCGATTATTAATAATAAAATAAATTGTTAAAAATTCATGCTCGAAATTTATTGGTAAAATTTCCAAATTCATATTTAAAAGTTCTGTGATTTATCGCATCTTTATGAATTTCAAGAAAACGGTCGGAAATTAATGAATTATTCAATTTTATACTTTTGAATTATAAGTAAGTTTTTGAAATTTATAATTAAAAAACATATCATCTTTCTTTTTTTATATATTGACACGCTATCGAATACATTGCTTGATGCAGAATTTTAATAAGCGTTTTCTAATGAAAAAAACTAAGGTAATCGATGAAATTCAGATCAAATATTGAAGAATATAAAATTTTCAGCATCCCGAATATTCGATTGCTCACTGACTTAATTGTATGTGTCGACCTTCCTCAAATAATATTTACATTTTCTAATACTTTACAAAAGCGTATCAACTGATAAACTGCTGAATTTAAGAGTTTAATTCGAGAGTAGCCATCTTGATACATAGTTTCTCATTAAACTAGGTTCATATTTATCAGAAGAAGCAACATTGAATCAACAAAAGAAACTGAAGATAATTTTTTGCTGTAGTTCTTTATTTCTGGGTAAAAGCAGTCTTTTTTACTTTCTCGTATGGAAAAAGTATTGTAATCGTCAAAAAATTCGAACTCGGTATTTTGTCGAATTTCCACGCTTTAGAGAGTTCGTAAGATATATTTTTTTGGAAAATCTCTGTCTGATTGCGACTAAGAAAACTCAACAACTCTTTGAGCTAAACGAATAAAATTTGGAATGTGATCTTTCAACTAAATTTGTCAATTTTTATTACATTTTGAGTAAAATCTGTTCAGAGAAAGTTCTTCTGCAGGCTGTTCGAATATAAGTTAACATGATATTTACAAAATGAAGAGAGCTAGATAAATAAGATTCGGTACACAGATTTAACATCTTTAATGTGGACATCTATCAAATTTTGAATCATATCGAACTAGGGGATGATTGTCTGTAAGTCCGTGCTTTCAGAAACATATAAACGCGATAATTCAAAAACCCAACGAAATAAATAATAACTACAAATGCAGTTTTGTGTCATTTTTTTGTTTCAATCTGTTGAGAAAAACTTATCTAAAACACAAATCGTATACTACTAACCGCGTGCCAGGGATTAATCGTCAAAATCCTCGCCAAGGATGACACGATATATTCATTCTGATAAAAGTTAATATTTTGTAACTATTATATTCGTTCTTTGGCATGACAAGTTTATAAGAGAATATGCGATAAGGTTTTATTGAGACCACTTCCACTGGTTCTTCTTTTTTTTTATATAATTTTCATGGCTTTCTTTTCCTGGAATAAATATTAAATCAAGCATATTTAGAAAATGAGCAATGAACATTACATTTCGAAGAGAAATCGTTCAAAAAGTGCTTCTTAATTATCGTTGTTTCGAATTTGAAAATTATAATTAAAAAATACAAATTTATTATAAAATGAGAACAAACAAAAATATTTAATCTAATATTGACTTTGCTCTAATATTGACTTAAGTCTAATACTGACTTAAAAAAACACCCATTCCATAGGATTGAAACCTAGCATATTTATATTTTAATTTATTACTTGCTAAGTGTGTTTTAAAGTAATATTACTAAAAGTGAAAAATAAAACTTTTAGTTATATTAAAGTGAATTTAATTCGGACATAAGAAATTAAATACATGAATTTGAAAACATTAATATAATAATGTTAAAATGAAGGAACTCCCGGTAGCATATACGTATGTATACTTTTATTGCGAAACTTTGAAGAAATACAGTTAAAAGCAATACTCAGAAAAATTCCGTAATGGGTATATCTGTTGTTGGTCGTGTAATCTGTGTGCTGGATTTTAAAATCTGATTTTTGTGCAACGTCTTTTAGTTGAACTTTTTTGGAATATTTTCCGGTTGATTTTAAATTAGGATGTATGATTTTTTTTTACAAAAAATCGTATATGTTTTGAGTAACTGCATATATTTTAGGAAACTTATTACAAATTTTTAAAACTATATTTTTCGTGGAAAAAAAGAATTAAAATTTGCCAAACGGCTGCATTATGGATTAAACAATATCACATTGACACAAACCACATTATAAAAATTTTGCAATAAATATTAAAGTCCCTTTTTACCAATATATTTTTTACAATGTCAAAGAAATATTTTGATAACTTTTTTATTTTTTTTAACAATGTATACAATAACCACTTAGTTATTTTCCAATTTTCCAGTTTAAATCTAATTCGAATATGGTTTTTTCCATATATCGTTCTCTTCTGCAAATTTTCATCAGAATGCATTTAAGAACAAAATTCCAAACACTTGTTATTGTCCTTTAGAACATTTATATGAAGCATATAAATGGAAATAAAAATGAGTAGTCAAATGACTACACGATATACTGAAGGAATAAAACACACGGAGTTAGAGGAAAAAACATCTGTTGTTATTGATCAAAGTATACTACACAGCTTATAGAAAATGGTAATCGCTACAATAGATTAGAATATATTCCTTCAGAAATATTCTCTGTAATTGATTTAAAAGATTTGAAGGAAAAGAAATATTTATATTTTCTCTATAAAAATCAACATATATAAATAAATTAAACATATAAAAACTTGTAATCTTCTCGTACGTTCATTTGTATTATGCAGTGATTTTTTTTCAATGAATAAATATTTTGTTTCTCTATAGGCTTGTAAGATTATATGTATAATTCCGATAGGCTTGTAAGATTATATGTTGAGCTATACTAAATGTGATCATAAAGTATTGTTCTCTGTTTGTAGAAATTTTGGAAAATAAAAGAATATAACTAATTTTTATACGAAATATGGAAGCCTTACATTTTTATGCTTATTTTTTAAATTAACCTTATTAATGAAGACAAGTTCGGTAACATCATTGTGTTGTTTAAAAATTAAATATCAGACCAATTTTTTTAAAATGCATATCAATTTCTGAATTGCAATTTTAATTTCTTTTTCTCTATGCATTCTTCAAGTAGTATTACATAAACAAAATCCATATGTTGTTAATAGCGATATAAAAAAACAAACAAAGAAAGAAATTTCATAGCAGAAATGAAATATACTATAGAAAAAATAGTAACAATTAAATCAATATAATTTAAAAAAATGTTGAATTTCAAATTGATGTAAAAATTAACTATAGGCAATAATTTTAAGTAAAATTTTACTTATTTCTTGACTAATTAAAATTCGAATTAAAATTTTAAAAAATCAATATAAGGTGCATATTTTTGCTTGCTAAATTATAGAAATGGTAAATTTGAATAGTCGAACATTTGGAACTGAGGAGCGCCTCACACGCATAAAACATTATTATTAGAATAAATTTATTTTACAGTTTTGCTGCTCATCAATCTCTTAATTAAAAAATATTTTAACTTTTTAAATTGCTAATAATAAAAATGGATATTTTTAAAAAATATTTCCAGCAGTAAAATGGATATTTTTAACAGTTTATTTACACATTCATTTTTGAAAAAGAAATAAAATCAGGAAAGTCGAGAGTGATTTTTTTGTGTTTTTTTTTATGTTTCGTATAGTAATTTCATTCATTTTTTTCAATACATTAAATCAAAGAAATTCATCATTATGGAAAACAATTTTGATCAGAATAGAGAAAAATTGTTGTTTAAGGTTTAAAATTTCAAAAAAAAGGGAGGTTTTTAATAATGGAGTGGAAATACATTTTTTTAGAGAATTCGAGATTAAAAGTGTTGATTAAACGAATTCCCTAAAAATTAAAATATTTTTTTTTCGTAAAATGAACAAAATTTTATTATGTCGTAAGCTTCAAAACCGCGTGGTGGAACTCTTAGTAGTTCAAAAGAGAAAGTAAAGACTTCTCTAATCGGAATATTCTTTCGACTGTTGTGAAAAGATTAGATCTCAGTAGTTAATCAGAAGATCATATTCTTGACAAAGCAATGGAAAAAGCAGAAACAAATATTTTTTTTTCAAATTTGAAAGATTCCCAAAAGAGTTCTGACATACTTTTGTGTACAGACGGAGTGTGTACACTTTTGTGTTAACTATATTTCCCAACACCTCGAAAGTTTGGTTTTCTTCCAAACTTTAACTAGGCTTTTAAATAAACAGATTTATCTTTTTGTATTGCTGTCTGCAGACGATTCTTTTTGTGTTCTTTTTAAAAATGACAAACGATATTCCATTCTGCAAATTTTCTAAGTATTGCATCTGTTTTACGTTTTGTGAATTATATCTGCATTTAGGAATGACTGTTTATGTTAAATATATTTTGGAAATGATTTTTCAAACAATTTTTATTTGATTTTGAAATTTAACGTGGTTGAAAAAACAAAATAAAAGTGCAGTATTTGTAAATGTATAATCAGAACGAAGAAAAATATGTTTAAGTTTTGAAATAGATTAACCAAATTTGTATTAAGAATATATTTTATTTTTCTCCCTCTTTAAATATTATTGCGAATTTTATATTTTTCATTTGTTTGAAAAATAATAAAAATTTATCTAATATTTTTGTTCCAAATACAATTCCAAACTGTTCAATATATCTTCTTCAAATCTTTCTTACAATTACTCTGAAGTGCAAGAGATGTTTGCAAAAATTAATTAAGAGTTAATTTTTATTAATTGGAATTTATTATTCCTTTTCGCTAGTATTTAGCAAAAATTGTGCTCTATATGTTGACAACCAAAAGTTGTTTTATAAACAGACTTAAAAATAGAATATGAATAGTAAAAATGGATATTTAATAACTTTCACCTTATAAATGGTTTTGAAATCAAGGTCAAAAAAATTATAAGCAAATAGGGATATCTAACAATATGAATCGTAAATAATGTCAAGAAGATTTTATCAAATTCTTCATGTTCAGGCACTGAAATAGATATATTTAAAATATATTTCGTAAATGCTTTTGTATAGCTAAAATCTTATGAGAACGATAATATTCTACGAAGAAATTCACAGTTTTGTTGTGTTTTTTTTTGTCATTGTATGGATAAATTCTAAATTATTCTAATTAAAATATATTAAAAACATATAAAAATGTTAACTCACAATATAGAATTATAAAACTAACCGTGATTCAATGCTATCAAAATTTTGCTAATTTAATCCAGAAAATCGTT
>JAPMOR010004663.1:0-12917 GCA_026543865.1 Argiope aurantia
TATCATTAATATCTAAAAGATTTTCGATTTTACTATCGATAGATTTCATTTGTTCGTCTTTGGTTTGTAGTTGCACCAAAAGACCTTCGAACTCATCCATTTCAACTCCCGGTTCGTCTAAACGAGTTTTTTTGAAATTAACTTTGTAACTTGTCCTCTGTGTGAGGAACGTTGTTTTTTCCAACTTATCTAACCTATCTTTTTCGTTCTTTTCAGCCATAACGAATTCTTTTTCTTTTACAAACATTAACTAACACAATCAGATGACTTCCTTTCCAAATTCAAATAATTTTAAAACATATGTGGTTTAGAAATACAAATACAACACAACTAGTAACAAACAACTGAAAATGGAACTTAATTCAAACACACTCAAAATGACTCCCCTCACAAATCAAACAATTTTAAAACATAGGTGGTTCGGAAATGCTAATACAACACAACTAGTAATGAAAACGAAACTCAACACTCTCAAAACGAAAGCATATAAAACTTTACCATTTCAACTATTTCCTACGAATAAATTCTAAACATCAATACAATCTTGAAGCAACTAATTTCTAAAGCAGAACTAATTTACTTTCATAACTTTCAGCAGAAAAGAAATAGCAAAATTTCAACTGCATACCTCACCAGCTGACATCTGTTGCTTCGCAAACGAAGTTGCTTCAAAATAATCAGGATATCCAATAAATTTCTTGAGTTATTTTCCAAATAAAATGTTCGGATAAACCTCTTCAATTATATTCTGAAGCATCAAAACATAATTTACCGTGAAGTGGCAAAACGAATGTACTTTCGTTTCGAGTCAGTACAGACGTATTTTACCTAACCAAATGAATCCACATTCCCGGCCGATGCACCATTCTGTTCCTACGAATGTTCATGTTTCGAACACGAGAGGTTCGAATAAAAGACGATACGAATTTTACACATTCACATACATTTATTTTTCACTCACACCACAAAACATCACAAGTCACCAACCACATCGTTCTCCTAATAAACATATTATAGGTGTGCCCTCTAGCGGCGAAAATTCGGAACAACAGTAACATGTTTTAATAATAAATTATGTGTATACATACTTAAAATTCACCACATATATAGCTTATACCTTCTTCCTTCATCAGCTTTTAATAATTTTCTTTTTTTAATCATTTTTTGAGCGATTTCTGCATTTGGCAGTGAATGCCGCCTAGATTCATTTATTCTGTCTGAGCTCAACAAATGCGCTAACTGCATTTGTTCTAGGATACACTTCAATAACCTTAAAGATATTCAGTAATCCTATAAAACCTTCGTTAAAATATATTACAGACATAAATATCCCTCATCTGAGGGTTTGGAGCTCAACGAAGACATCTTTAGGTACACATTTCCACAAAACACCGTTGAAACTCTCAATGGCATTTTCAGTTTTTCCGTGCAAAAAATTCTCCGTATTTAAAATTAAATATGTGTTTATACAAATTTTTTACACGTTTTCGGCCCTTTAAATCGGTGCTTCCGGTTGTATAAATGCGCACTTCCGGTTTACCGATCATTACGAAAATGTTTATAGCTTGACTTCTAATGAATGTAGAGACAAAAGTAAACATATTTTGAATAGCTCAAAACTGGTATATCAATAAAAGCATTTTTTAAAAATTCCATTTTTAGCAAAAATCGTTCTTTTCAACGTGTTCGTATACCTTAAAAAATACGTAAAACAGGATTCAACAATATTTTTTTACATTGTGAATAACAATGTATAACATCCACAGTTTAGTTTTTTAAGTATATTTTGTAAGGACAAATAAACAATCTGTACTAATTTACATTTGCAAACATCTCTGAGAATTATTAATCATTTTACAACCCTCTAATCCTTAAGCGTGCCATTTCGTCCCGGATTCCACTGAATGCGCGTCACAGATAATTCGAATAAAGAATTATCAAATTTCGTGTCTCTTATTTTTTCTAGCGTAATATTATTTTTTAATTTTTAGAAATTTAATTTAAAGTGATTCATTTTTTTAGAATGATTATTGATTTTTGACTTTCAAAGAAGATAGAATAAATATTTTTACATAAAATTTTTACATTTTTGTTTAAATTTAAAATAAAAACATTTCTACTCTAACCTTTCACATTCACTAATATTTGGAAAATCTATGTTATGCTTCTTATTCTATTGGACTCTTTTTATACTATTGATATCCTTTTCGGCATACTAAAGAAATTTTAGCTTGTTGAGTCAAAAAACACAATAATGAAACGAAGAATGACACTGCCTAATAAATAAATGAAGAGAACTGTAATCAAACACAAAATAAGTTAAATGACGGTTACTGAATTTAAAGAGTAAGAAACTTTTACAAAATATAAAATAAATCAATTTTCCTCACTCTATACTGATAATAAGGATGAATGTGTCTGTGTTGGCTCTCTACAGGATAGACCGTTTGACCTACTGCAATCGAATTCGGAACTTGTATACCTAAGAAATAGAGAATGTAGTGACACGGAGTGACAACTCGGAGTGATTTATTTTTTAAAATTTTAATTAATTAAAAATTTAGCTAAAATTTGACGTTTCTCTGTGAGGACTTCCGAAAATAGTATTACAAAAAAGTAAATTTAATACCGTTGTAGAAATTAAAAAATCATTAATGATAAATTAAAAAAATAATGATACCAGTTTAGTACTCATGCGAATTTTTGATGAATTATGGCAATTTTTAAATATGTTCCTTTGCCTAATTTCCAACAACAGATTACATTATTGCGCTGAATTTAAAACCTTTTTTTTTTTTTTTTTTTTTTTTGCTTCATGTACTATCTTATCTTGTGATTTTCTCCCATTGTTGAAATCTAAAGAAAAAGTTTTCTATTTAATATCTCTATAGTTTACGAAATGGATAGAAATGCTAAAGATAGCATGAAATTTAGAAGATAGATAAACCAGACACTTACATTTATATGAGATTAATTTTAAATATATAGATTCTAGTACACAGTGAGCTGAGCATATGTAAAACCAATAAAATAACAGGTTTTAATATCTGATAATTTGCTAGAATCATGAACATAAAGTTATGCCCATACGATTTAAATAAGATTAAGTATAGCCAATATTCCTGGCAAATCAGCTGGGGGCCTCAAACGACTAGGTCTCCTTCCCCTTATTTATCAATAACGTTACGTGATTTTATACTAACAAAAAATGTATGAAAATTAATTGATATATCCTACAATATTTAAACCAGCATCATTGCCAGATGAAACCAGAATAAGTATTTATAATTTAAAATAGCCCATATAAATTTTTTGGCAATAATTATTTCAGATGTTGCAAGCTGACCTGTCTCCACTGAAAAAGTACGTTTACAGAGCATAAGAAAGAAATTAAAATAACTTTTTTGATATCTCACAACTTGAGGAAATCATAAACAAGAAGTTGTATCTAACGATTTAAGTGAAATGAAATATAAAAATTATTGCGGATGCACCAGTTGGTCGCTATATCCGATAAGATCTCTCTCATCGGCAAGAGAAGGATTAGTAATATTACATGATCTTATACTAACAAGGAGGATTTAAAATTAAGTGATGCATTATATAATATTTAAACCAAAGTCTTCAAAAAGATAAGTTATTGCACTTTAAGTTGGTATATAAAATACTTTTTTGCAATAATTATTTCAGCAGTTGTAAGATGAAATAGAGAAAAAGTATTAAAATTTAACACATATTTAGATTATTTAATTGAACATTTTAAGAAATAATTAATTAAAAAAATAATCAATTGAGGAAATATAAAAGTTACATAGAAATGGATCACAGAACATCGCATACTCATTTCATGTCGTAAATGTTTATTAATGTAAAAGTAATTTGTTGAAGAAATCATTAAGACACAGTTTCACGACATTTAAATTTTACCAACCATTAATCCCGGCGAAGCAGCTGGAGGCCAAAGACGGCCAGTATATATCATGAAACAATGAAAACGGTTTGAACTCCAGGTTAACAATGTGATTTATTGTTAGAAATTAAGCAAAAATGTTTTAAAAACGCCAAAATTCAGGAAAACTTTTCACGAGTGCTCATTTAGTATCATGAAAAAGATAATTTTTTAAATTCTGAAGTGATGTGAAATTTTTTATCGGTTATATTTTCGAAAGTTAGCGTTTGAAAATGTCAAAATTAAGCTTCTTTTTTAATTAATTTCAATTAAAATTAAATTTCAAAATATTCGCTCTGTGATAGAATAAAAACAAACATATAATGAAATAAACCTGCTAATTATAAAATAAATATATTTTAACCAAATTTAAAATAGATGAACAGAATTTTACCAAATATTACATAAATAAATATAACATTCTTAATTTTAAAATAAATTATTGTAAGTATTCAGATTAATGATTTATTTAATCGCATAATAGTATTACTTTATATCTATGTATCTATCTATTATTGTATATCATACATTTTATAAAATTTCAGTAATGCAAGATATTTGTGTATCATTTCATAGGACATTCATTCTTTTTTCTTACGGTTTAGTTAAATGATCTAAATATGTGTCAAACTTTTTTTGTAGAGTAAAACAGTATGTTTAATTGATTATTATATTTTATGGAATTTAAATTTTTAAAAACATTTCTTCTTTTCGGCTTCCAAAGAACTGCCAAACTATTTCAGAAATTCATAGAAAGATGTACATGATTCATTGGAAATGGTTTCAAAGTTATAAACTCTGCAATCTAGCAATAGCCAAAGTAGCATGAATTTTGCCAATTATACATGATTCGGCAATAAATTCTTGTTCTTGAACGAGCAACATTTTATCATGCGAGACAATTTCATTACGAAACATTTGGAAGAGTTCTGAACGTGTTTTGAATCCAAGAGTTCCTCATGCTTATTACTTTAGGCAAAAATATGGCAAACGCGCCAAGAACTGCAACTTTGCAAAATGAAATTGAGAGATACAGGAGCAGATCCAAATCCCCTGTTTCCTTCGCGATACCTCAAAAAAATTATGAAAAAGATACAAAGATGCATCATCTGAATACCTCCCTTAAAATAACTCTGTTTTGTATTCGAGGCACGAAGGATATTGTTTATCGTAAGCAGAAATTAGGTTTCCCAGTCGGTCTGCAAATAAATTTATTACCACCTTCCAGGATGCCAACTGGCGAATAAAAGGAATAATTGTATTCTTCTGCTTATCATTCAAGAAATGTTTAATCAAAAAAAAATCATGTTTCTCTAATCTTCGTTATTAATTAACTGTACAAAAATAATAATTTGCGTTTACTTCATTTTTTTCCTAGAGCTATACTTTTTTTATCATTACTATTACATAAAATGTGTAAATTTGTGTCACATGTGCTTTTCTGCTCATAAGAAACACCAAAAGCGCAAGCATACAAAATTGCCCACATTGCTATTTCATTGAAATTTAATTTTCGTTATTATTTCTTCGCTTATTTAATAGTAAGTGATTTATGTGGCAACATTGTAGCACAACCGACTGGAGTTTGAGGGCAAATCCCACAAGCAATTCTTGAGAATCCGAGAGATGAAAAGACAATCGGATTTCGTCATATTTTTTTGCAATGAAACTACTAGCTTCTTTCAAAGATTGTTAAGAAATTTTGTATAAGTGAATTAAATGCTTCTAGAATAATAACAAAAGTTATTATTTTTCTTCGATAATTAAATCTTTAAACTCGATAACTCAAAAACACAATAACTTAAATATATCAAATTTGGTAGGATTTAGAGACTACAAATGCAATTTTGTGTCAAATCTTCATTCCAATCGATTGTTTAAAAGCATGTCTAAAGAAAAATTCAAATTTTGGGTATTATTAAAGGTATACCGGCGGTTAATCGCCGAAACACTCGCCAAGGATCACACGACAGACCCGGAAAAAATTTTCAATTCACTCCAAAAGTTAATATTTCGTAATTATTGTACGCCTGTGCCATTTAGGACGGTCTCTGGCATGATAAATCTTATTAGGGATTACTCAAAAAAATTTGGGGGAGACCACTTCTGCAGGGTTTTTTTTTAAATACTCATAATCACAAGGAATTGGAAAAACCATTTTAGAGAATTTATATTGGAATCTTCAGACACTGCATATAAATATTTGTGTAATAAAACAGAATAATAAATTGAATAAATGTAGGGATATGGGTCGTCAATATACAGATAAACCAGCATCACTGCATTATGATATTATAAGTATTTCTAGTGCTAGATTATTTAAAACCGCTTCATAAAAACTTATCTTCCCAATATTAATGTCGTTCTTAGAATTGAAACCGCATTACCCTGCAATATGTCAAAAAGTCTGCGGCAGTAATATTAATGGTTTCTAATCAATATTTCATTTAATATGTTTGATGCACATTCATGACTATAAATTATTTTACGTTTGAAATGTCCTAACATTCCATGACGTATTTCATTTGCTATCACTAAAAAGAATTTAAGTTTTTTTTTTGCCATAAATTTTAAATAAATGCTTCAGCTGGAATTAAATATTAAGTAGTTAAAAATTTTCAAAAAGAATGAAAATGATCTGAAAGTCATTACAACAATGGAAATTATGTTAGAAAAGTTTTTGAAAATGTATTAAATTTAAAAAAAATTATTAACATTTAAAAAATGTTTTAAAATTGGAATAAATTCATTAACCTTATGAAAAATTATTAAACTTAGAATAAATTCATTAATATTTTGAAAATTTACTAAATTTATAATAAATTCATTAACATTTTGAAATTTTACTAATATCAGAATAAATTCATGAACATTTTGAAAATTGATTAAAATGAGGAATATATTAATGTTTCACATTTAAAAATATTTGAAGCAGACTCAAGATTATTGCACTTTAAAGACTGAAAAATGAGAGAATTAAATGAAAATTAATATTTATTTGTAAAAAGAATGCTATCCAAATTTAGAATCAAGCCTATTGGCGACCTTCTTTTAAGCGATCCAACACTGAAAGGAGAGCGCGTATTTTACGTTTCAGTGGTCCGAATTTCCTTTTTGAGATAAGAACATGGGGAAAATGTCCAAAACATTTGTAGTTAATTTCCAAATGATTTTTTTGTAGTAATTGTGAAGCTTTAGGCTTTAATTGAAGGCGTTTTTCCATTGAAGAAGAAATGTTCTGTGATGCATTTTTAAAGCTACCCGAAATTTGACTCTTGCCATTTCTGGCTAAATAATTGTTACCTAACATTGCAGATTTTTCATTACAAGCTGTCATAGGTGGTGGTGGGGTGGTCTGCTGCTAACAGCTCTTATTAGCAGCAGATATCTCAAACAAGTTTCTATTCAGACGAAATGCTGCTCACAGAATTCAAACATCAGCAGAAATCCACTTTCTTGCATGATTCCATCTTCATACAGAAAGAAAGACATAGAGAGATTTTGGAATAATGACCGATTTGACCAACAATTTAACGTTGAACTAAAATTGTGGGTCAAGATCACATGCGAAAATTATATATTACATTCGGCTTCTAAATATTCTCCTTCACATGCATTGACAATATTGATGATGAAAATGTTTGTTCAATTCCATCCATCTTGCTTGTCTCTAGATGTCACATTTACATACATTTGGAAAGGCAAACAGATGAACTTCTAAATTATGCCATCCTTAATTCGATAGAGATCTTTAATTCTGATGTAACGACATCATACCAAATTTAATTCATCTAGCTCTTTGTATTTTTGAACCATCGTGTTCCTCGACAGATTGATTTAATTAAAAAAATTTTGTTTTCTTATTCATGAGAGTCTTAAAGTGAAAGAATTTATTAAACTCTCATTGAGGAAAAGGCTGACAGTGTGTGAAGTAGGGGTGGGCATTTAGTCGATCGTGATCTACCGGTGTACCACCTTTACTAAAATACGTATACTAAAAGAAACATATTTATGGAACATTGTATTCTCTTTATCTCTTCGGGAAAACGAAGTTTTTCTCCTCCAAAATGACATCATTTTAAAGGAACGTAGTTCAGAACCTAAATATAAATTTTGGAATCTAATGAGCGTGTTTTTATTTTTAAAAAAAGTTGCATATCATTTAAAAGTGTTCTCTTGGCTGTACCATCTTGTGCATTTTCAATGATGAATATAATTGAGACAACATATCGCTCCCTTCTCCCGGATGACAAGATTAGCTATTAGTAATTATATACCGAGATATTTGCAGGACACTTATGTATCCATAGTCTTCTACAAACTACAAGAACTAACTTTGGAAGAAAATTATTTATTTTTTAATGTATTTTGAATTTTTTGATACTGAAAACATACTATATTTGTGGCAATTATTATTATGTTTGTAGTTATGTAAATAAGTACTTATTCCGTATTTATTGTAAAGTTGTAGACCTACTAAAAAGTATTGTAAAGTTGTAGAATAAATATTGCAGACCTACGCCACTGGGTGTAACCGCGAAACCTTGAAAAAATTTGCAATAGCCTTTATCATGAAAAACTCTACCCACCCTGGTGTAAAGCCTTTCTCTTTTAATATAACTTATGTCCAATAGTTAAATATTATAATTTTTGAAAATATATCAGACCTTAAATAATAGTTAATCTTATCTATATAGATCTTAAAATATTTAATAATTTTAAAATATCTATATCAGTCACATACTCTTATCAATTAATAAAAGTGAAAAATTTCGAGAGGCATAAATATACCGTCACACACAAAAAAAGAATACAATTTTTAATAAACCTACGAAAATAAAATGCATAATGCTGCTGATTCATCCCATTATTTATAAATGTTTTTTCAGCTATTATGTATCCCCGCCGAACATTTTATTTTACCCCTTTGAAAAGAATCGAAAAGTTATTTTGATTTTTGCAAGATCACTCTTATTGCATGCCATCAGTAGATACGTATGTGTTCCTTTATGTTTCTTATGATGGAATATTCTTTCCGCAAGAACGGAATCTGAATCTCTACTCTCGTTCCAGATGGAAGTGATGATCGCAGCCTCAGAATCAAAAATCTCAGATGATATCAGCTGCTTTCTTTTCTCTCTTCAGCCACTTTATTTCGTTTAAATTTGGTTTTGGGAAACTCGAAAATCTTTGAGAAAACTATTGACTTATTGGCGGAGGCCCACCGTTTAATCAACAGAAGTCAGAAGAACATTTTTCTTTCTCTTTGGAAAAGCCTGTTAGACTGGGTTTTTTTCTGTGCTTTGTTTCCATCTCTGCTGCTGTTATTGCAGGAAAAAAAAAACGAAAAGAAAAAAACGTGTCATTTATTGATCAAATAAATGTTTCTTCAACACTTTTTGGCAATGCAACGTTTTCCAAATATTTCTTGAATATATTACTCAATAAGCCTTGTCAAAAACTCGTATCGATTCTATTTGTAACTTAAAATATCAATAAATACTAGTAAACAAAATAATATGAAAATGAATTTATTAAAATTAATTACATAGTAAAATAATAACTTACATCAAATAAATAAAAAATTAAAGATTAATAACAATCTGGAAATTGTAATGCAGAAATGGGTAAAAATATTTTCTAATTTCATGTCCGAAATATGATATGAACAGCAATAATTATTCCATTATGTCTTGCATTCTACAACAAGCTATAATATTTTAAATCTGATAAATGATTTTCACTTAATTTGTATTCTAGATGTTATTTTCAATATTGGCCTCTAAAATGTTTCTTTAGTTAGAAATGTTTTGTTTCGTAAATGAAATGACTTATTTAAAAGTCCATTAAAAATAAGACGATTATGGATAATGTTATTTTTATATTGAATAAAGTTTTATAAGGATGATTTCATTTTTGAAATAATTTCAAACATCGTGAGTAGAATTTGAGGGTGTGGGGGCAGAGGATGGGTTATCGATGAAACATTATTTCACGAAGTTAAAACCAGTATAAAGCATATGAAAATCACTGATTCCGTGATTTGCAATAATTAATTTAATAAGGAAGATTGTTGCCTGGTTTTTAAACAACTTGAAGACACAGGTTTGTCTTTTTGTGATTTATTGGTAACACAAAAGTATATCATAAATTATAGACTGAAAATTTCTTGATAAATAAAAGGCATGTGATTACGTCTTAGAGGACAAATTATTTAATATTAATACGTGCAACATATCTAAGAAAATAGTACAAGCTGTAGCAGACCTAGAGAGCTGCACATTTCATAATATTGGGCAGAGAACCGAGATCACACCCAACACAGTCCACGATATTCAACTTCGCTTCTGGTATAGAAAGAAAATATTCCAGCATTAACCGCGAGCCCATGAGGTATTTACAGGATTGACAGCTGTCTCGGCCCAAGAAGACCACGAGATTAACTGAATTCTTAAAATATCATCCATTAGCTGGCTCGACCACTCAAATTCTTCGAAAACGTTTTAATTTTTTTCAAACCTGTGCTTCACTCTCTCCTCAGCAGGCTCATTGAGTAACATGTTATACATTTGGTGAGGAATTGGGACGCTCAAAAATCGAGATCCGTTTCTGTAAGTCTCTCACGAAACGGACTTAGTATCCAAATAAAATTTGATAACTAGCTCCTCTCATGTTCTCCATTCAAGGAGTTCTACTGTTTTGGATTCAAACTCCAGTAAGAAGATCTCTAGGTCCTTCAAAAGTAGAAGCACTGGAATATAAATAAAATCCACGTCAACAGTCTTTCAACTCTCAAATGAATCAAAGGAAAGGGATGAAACATTTCCTACCCCTGAAGGTGATACGTCTAATTAAAGAATAGAGGATAAAAGATATTTCTGGGATTTCAAAATTTAAGGGATATACGTATCCTATAATTTCACTCCTCACAGGATGATAAAACTTTAGGTCTCTTTCGTTTATCTTCGTTTTATTGTAAAATTTGCTCGTAAATTTATAGTAGACTTAACATACACTCATAAATTGAATACAGCTGCAAAGCGCACAAATAATATGCCCAGTATACAAGGAAATAATTAGTATGGTTTTAAGTACCTACATAATTTATTAAATTTAGAAAAGAAAATGATCGTGAAAGAGAATTGATTTTATTAAAACGTTTTCGATTCCTTTTTTAAAGTAGTGTGGAATCACTATATATTAATACGTTCGGGCAAAAGTGAAAAAATTATTAAAATTTTGATTAATAATTAATTAAAATATTTAAATAAGCTTACTTAAAAATCCATTAAAGATAAGACGATTATGGATAATGCTATTATTATATTGAATAAAGTTTTATAAGGATGATTTCATTTTGAAATAATTTCAAACATCGTGCGTAGAATTCGAGGGTGTGGAGGCAGAGGATGGGTTATCGATTAAACATTATTTCACGAAGTTAAAACCAGTGTATAGCATATGAAAATCACTGATTTCGTGATTCGCCATAATTAATTTAATAAGGGAGATTGCTGCCCGGTTTTTAAACAACTTGAAGACACAGGTTTGTCTTTTTGTGATTTATTGGTAACATCAACAACCAAAGGCACATAGTGTAGCAGGCCTGAAGAATTACACATAAAATTTCTCGGGTGAGAGCAGAAATGACACTCCCCCTAGAACAAGAGTCAAGTTCGCTTCCACTGGAAAAGAAAATATACTAACATCAACAGTGAGATCACGTGGTATTTACATGATTGGCAGCTAGTTCAGCCCAAGAAAACCACGTGGTTAATTGAATTCTTAACAAGCTATATTAAAATTTATAAAATATCTAATTATTTTTCAATGGGGTCAATTCACGGTCACGCGTCAGGTACCAAACAGACCGTTTCTGTTCAATTTTCAACAGTTCTGCGCATGTCGGGATGTCTGCCGATAACGTTGATGAAACCATTGTTTAGTAAATGTTACGCTAGCCGATCAATTATTAAAAACTTCCGATTTTTTAAAGATATTATTTAGAATTATTTTTTTTTCCAAATTTTGGTAGTTATATAATTTTATTTCTTATATTAAAATTTTAATTAGTATTTTCAATGGAATTTTTGTTTTTGCATAATTAATTAACGTCGCCTTTTAATTCGTTTGGTGCTGCTTTATTCTTTCCTTTCCCCTACCCCCAATTCTTATACAAACGATACATTTTGACAAATGACTATGGCAGTGTTTTTGAAAAATTACATATGTTCTTTTTTTACATATTATTGAATGTTGAATGTAATGAATATAGTTCTTTTTAAAAATAAATTATTACTCTTAGATAAGTTAATATTTTAAAGCTTACTAATAAAATTATTACATTTTTTTTCTTATGTAATGATTTTTAGTAATATTGAGACTTTGATGTTTCCAGTTTGCTCAGAGGAAAGAACATGAAATTCAAATTAGTATATATTGAATAAATTTTACAATTTCAAATTATGAAATATAAAATGTATAGATACCTTTTTTAAATCTATGCAACTTATGAATCAGTTATTTCATTTCAATTTGTAGATATTTGTATATTTGTAGATTAAAGGATAACAAACAAAATTACAGTTTCATATTTTTTAATTTACACACTACAAATATATATAGATAAAATATATATGATAATTATTTGAAAAAAATGTGATCAAATGGATGTTTCAATGCACTCACTCATTCAAAAAACTAAAAAACTATTTATCAACATTTATTTTTCAAGACACTTTTAAATAATACAAACACAGTGTGACAAGAATGTCAATGTAAATGATGAAATCAATTTTATTCAACAGAAACATTCTAAATACTAAACAACAGTTTTTTTTTTATCACCAATAAAAACATAATGTTGAACAATATACTTTTAAAGCAGAACATTTATGAAATTTTTTTTAAACGTTAAAGTTACATTGATAAAAATTACATTGAATGAATATCATAAAATGAAACAAAA
>JAPMOR010004665.1:0-13041 GCA_026543865.1 Argiope aurantia
ACAAATTTATCTAATACAAACCCATTAAGCTTATACATAATATATTAATGTTCTATACCAAATTACAAACCGAATTGAAAGAGTAATATTTAATTTTAAAGTATCAAAAAGGTTAAAAGAAGTACAAAATATTATTACTGAAATGCCTTTAGCCATTGGCGTATAAATTTCCATAAAATATTCTACCGTTTTAAATTCCGCTTCTCAAATGTTTATCAGCTTTAACAATTCAACATATTAATTCTTAAGATCTCCTTTAGCGAAAAAAGTGAAAGATAAGTTTAGTCCTTCCAGAAACGCTATTCCAAAAATTTATTTGTTGAAAAAGGAATTGAATAAACACGTAGTTTCCTGGTTTATAAGACTAACTTGTATATTTATTAAGAAAACTACTTTTCTGAATTAAAAATGAATGAAATTTAAAATGAATCATTAAATCTATTTAATTAATTTTATGAATTATTAGAATTTTGTACATTTCATGAATTATTCCTCGCTTCTTTTAAGTAAACGATTTGTGGAATTTTAATGTCTTTAATACCTAATGCAAAATTCTGTAAATATTCGAAATCGAAACTGAAAGTATAAGGAGTTGTTTTCTTTCATCACATTCATATATATATATGTGTGTGTATATATGATTAATCTCTTGATTTAATTTAAATCTTAGTTAATTTCCTAATTTTTATTTTAAATTAGTCCATGTTACTTTATTCTAAAATTTTCTTTTATTTTCTGATCCAAATCCCAGTTGTTATTGTTTTTAAGCTTAATTATTGGCAACATGTTCTCTAAAAACTCCTTTTCCTTTGTTTCCCATTCCACGAGTGAAAGGATAAAATTCCCTGACCCCTACGCAGGAGTTTAAAACATACCCAAGATTTCCTTTCCTAAGTCGACACGTGTCAAAGAAATCCCCATCAAGATCTCATAATTAACTCACTAAAGGGAAAAATTCTGTCACTTCCGCTCATGTCTTTTAATGCAAACGTACACATCGCGCCATGGAAATCATATGTTTCCATTGGTAAAATAAATTGAATTTCATTCAAAAAGTCTCTTCCTTTCAGTCACTTATCTGTTAAAATCACATTACATATATACATACCATATCACTCTTACAAAATATTCTTGTTTCTTCACAAACGAATTATGGTAGAAAAAAGATAGCACTTGTCAAAAAGTTTGTCCCAATTTGGATGAATTTAGACTTTTTTGTCCCCTAATTTTTGAATTTTTCAGTTTCGACATTCTGGATACAAAGAAAATAGTTTATGTGTGTGTAGTTGTTTTTTTTTTTTTTTGTATGTATACGCAATAATTCAAAGCCGCAACGAGCTATATGGGTGAAATTTGTGTGTTGTTCTAACTCCAAAACTGTGGATGAGTATCGTGTATCTTGCAACAAAATCTGTCAAAGGAAAGAGATATCTTCTGAAACATATAATCCATTTCAAATTATAAGAACGTGTCATATTTGCGACGATTCTTTTTACATCTTTTTCCCATTCTTGTTAAAAGAATAAAACGCATGTACTTTTTAAAAAATTAAATTTAGTTACAAACAAGTTGCCCTTTGGACCAATAAAAATAATAAGTTTAATTGCAAGCAAGTTATAAAGGCTATGATTAAAAATAATGAAAATTAGATAACAAATTGCACGGCAATTAATTCTCATTTGCAAAATTTTTAATTTCAAGAAAAAGTAAAAGCCGTTTTCTACCAGTTATCAAAAAAATTATAAAATCAAGGTACAGCATTACCAAAAGTTGATTGCAAAAGATAGTTTTGAGTACGTTTAGATAGTTAAATGATGCCAATGAACAATTTTTGATTCCGTAACATTGAAAACAATAATTTCTGACCACATCCGATAAATAACTTCCTAATGTGGAAGCATTCGATGAAGTCGAAAAAAGATAATTCCCAATTCTGAGCATGTAATAGGTATGAAAAGTTGGTAAACAAATTAGAAACGTTAGGCTAAGAGTGTTAAATAGTTTTGAATTGTTTAGTAAATAACATGATTACTTTTAATATGACGTCTTATATATATATTAAATATAAGCTATTAAATATATAATTTAATTACTGCTATAAACTATGTTTTAGATATTTCCATTGGTCTGTTTCCATTAGTCCATTGGTCCATATACATTTGCATAATTTTAATACTATTCATTCCTTAATATACATATTATTATAAGTAAGTTCCACGGAGTTACATAAAACCTGCCTCACAATTTATATCACTAATTTCCTATTGATCTTATCTCTTGATTGCACTTCAAAAACATCCTTTTTTTTTAAATCGATACAAATTTAAATTTACACAAAATTTAAATTCTATTCAAATTGTGCGTATTATTTTGCTTAAATTTTCTGTTAATATGTGATTTCTACACATATTGAAACATTATTATGTGTTAATATGCGTATATATTAACATATTATTCTTTTTATATATGTGTTAATAAGTATATAAACACATGCTTATTATAATGTGTTAAATAGGACATCAAAATTATATTAATTCAATAACATTAATTGTTGATAATTGTTTTCATTTTAAAGCGATAAGTGCTGTTATTTTAGATAAAGCCATTTTAGAACTCTTACCTTTTAGATATAAACGATTGATTGCAAAGCAATATTTCTTTTGTCTTCTTGATTTTGTATAGATAACGCCATAATAGTTATTTGCATTATTCTAAAGTAAATCTTGGAAAAAATTCTTGTTATCAACACCACTTTTCTCTTGAATTTTCACTTACCCTTTAATGTGCCTTTATTCATGTTGATTATCTGATTCAATAAAATTTCCATATCTCTATAATTAAGATATTGTTAATGTATGAGCAAATGTATCTTGTAACGATTGCTCTTTTATTTTTGGAAATAAGATAAAGTATTACGATTACAGAGTACTGTTCAAAAAAATTTTTTTTCTAGAAAATAGACTAAAATTTCTTAGAAATCAGAATATTTATTTATTCTAAATAGCCCCAATTTCAATATCAGCCAATCAAATCAAATTTGCAATGCATTTACTGAAGCTGAAATAACTGCTTTAGCGAAATTCGTTGAAATTTCTTTTATTCTTCTTCAAATGCTTAATTTTAAAAAAAATAACGGGAAATTTTTTTTAAATAAAACTTTTATTTTGTTTCTATGACGCATTGATTTAAATATCACATTTTATATGTGTCATGAAATGAAGTTTCTAAAATGAGGGTTAAAAGTTGTAATCTATATACGAAATTTTTAATTTGAAATAAGAAGAAAAGGAATTAGATATTGCATTTTACATGTGTAATTTTCTAATTAGACATATAAAAAGCTTGCAATAAGAAATTGCATTTTTTATATGGAATTTCCAGTCTCACATATGAAAAACACCGGCCGAAATTTTTAGAAATTGTTTAGCAAAAAGTTGTTCCATGACTTGGAAGAGATATCAGAAGTAATATCTATGTAAGCACATTTGGTGATATTCATTTTAACATTGTCAATGTTTAATAATAAATCGATCTACTAATGGGAGAACATCAGTCAAAATGCAGGATATAATTTTCAGTATCTCAGTCACGTGGTCTTTTTTTCTATTTCTATGGTAATATTCATAAAAATATTTAAAATATCTAAATATATGGACGATTTAGAATTATAACTGAGTAAGCCGCATTATCTTTGTTTCAAATGTATCGCAAAAGAAAATAAATTAATAGAAAAATAATGGCGCATTGTTATCATTGTGGGTCCGAAAGACCTATAATTTTAGGTCTTTCGGACATACATTTAACATAGAGTTTGAATTAAATTAAATGTATGCATCGACTTACACCATTGTAATTTTAGTTCTTCTGCGTAATTGTTTTACTCTTTAAAGAAAGAACAATTTAAGAATTATAATTGGTCATTTCAGGAATTTTTTCTGTGATGCTGAAAAAACCTTCGTAAGTTGCATTTAATTAATTTGAAATATTAAATATTTTTGAAAATTTAAACAATATAATGAAGTTTTTGGATTAGAATTCTGATAAGCAATACACTGAATTAAAGAAAAGCGTTCATTTAGATTCTACTTAGAAACTCTTAAAAGTGAGCACTGAATTAATAAAATAATCAGATAAAATGTTCTTTTTTTTTTTTGCTGAAAGGCTATGCATTTCTTTGATAATAATGATAAATTTTCAATTTTATGTTCAATTCTATAATCTTTGTCACTTTTTTGGATAGAAAAGACACCCTTTTTAAATGAGATTTTTTGATAAGAAGTATATAACAATGAGATTAACCTTCTTCCTCGACATTCTTTTACGCATAAGTAAGCGGCAATTTTTGTATTAAACTTCGTATACCGTGAAAAGATCTGAGTATTCAATTGAACTTCTCTTTGATTCATTGGGTGAAAAATCTGATGCATTTTTGCAATATATATTACAAATAATTTTCAAGATTAAATTTCGAACGTCTTTGACGCTCTCTGTTAGCATAAGCATGAATAGAGAGATAGGCTGACAGTCAATTCTATAATGGATTTGATCCAAAATCTGAAAAGAATGGATTCTTTGTAATAAGTACGATACCAGATTTGATCTATTTAAGTTTATTGCGCCTTTTAATTATCGTTTTCAAATGAACAAGCAGGAATAGTCAGATAGACTATCTCCTCCATTTAGTACAAATACACAGTTCTGGTGTAAAGACAATATACAAAATTTCATTCTTAAAGCTCATAGTGCTTTTGAATTATTTTCTTCACAGATCGGCAGATCGACAGCCATAATATCAAAATAGTTTTTAAGTCTGATAGAATTCTGAGGCTTAAAGATTCATTATACTTTCTAGGTAGAATTTTCTGACGATTTTGATACTTTTTTAAACTAGAAAATGTTATGGAAAACATTTTAAGCATAACTAATGAGCTGTCCTTGTATTTTTAGATAGTCCAAAGCTTAGAAATTTAATTATAAATAAACTCCAACTTACCCATATGGTGACCGACAGTCTCAGTGTCCGAATCTAAAGCATGGTGACTTCCTTTAGAAGACGTGACCTCATCTCTGTCTTCATCGTCCAGTTCATCGTCTTTGAACCTCGCCCTCCCTTCATCATCCCCCGATACATCCCCTTCCACCCCTGGAGAAGTCCTTGAGGAATTTTCAACATCGTCCACATCACTCCCAGCCTCTCTGGGATGGCTGCGAACGAGTTCTTGGGAGCTTGGGTGGAGATCGTCCAAACGATACAGGGGGTGGAGGGGCTGATGGGGATAGAGCATGTGAAGTGGAGGGTGCAAAAGAGGATGGTAGGCTCGGAAGGATGAAGCGTGGTTTTCTTCTCTGTTGTTGTTGTCGATGAGGTTTCGGATTAAAAAGGATGGAGCGGGGTTGACTTCGGTGCTCGTCACGTCGATATCGTCTGCCTCTTCATCCTCGTCGTCTTTCTTTCTCGTTCTCAAGTCTGTGGGCTGATCGGCGAGTTCGCTGGATTCTTTCGCTGATGTATTTTTGTCGAGAGACATGGTAACTGTCATTTCCGTTAGGTTTTCATGAAACTGTTCACGAAGTTATGATGAAAGTGAAGTGAATATATTTTTGTTATTCTCTTCAGTATATCTCACAACAGTTGAAGGCTCCCTCTTCTCTTCAAATAATTCAGTTGTCAAAGTTCTGCTGGTATTAAAAGGATTTATATTTTTAAATATATATGAATTATTTTTCAAACCAAGACGTAGTGGAAATGCAGATTTACTGATTGTACAATATTGCTAATGACATCATAAATATCCACAACACAATTTTTTCACCATATGTTAGATGGCCTATGTTAGAATCTTGAATCAGTTGAAAAATTTCATTTTATGAGCAGCAAATCATGCTCAATATTTATCAGTCACAGTTTAAAAATCAGTATCAGAACAATCAATGTTCTTTGAAGCACTGGTTTTTCAAATTTTGGGTGAAAAAAATGTTCAAAAAATTCTCACTCACTCACTTTTCTGATTATTTATAAATAATACTTGGATTAGAAGGTCCAAGATTCAAGAGAATCTAGTACCTGCTGTTGTCTACTTATTTCGACGGAATGTTAAATAAAAATTCAAAAATTAAAGAAACACCAGTTACAATCAGTTATCCAGTTTTTGAAGTGTTGACCATCAATGCTATATTCAAACACTACCGATCACTGATTATCACTTTATATCTGTTACAAATCACCAAAAGAAAACAGTAACCAGTGCCCGAATCACAGAACCAAAGGAACAGCGCGTGTGAAGATGAAACGTATTTGTAGGATGCACGGAAGAAACAAAAGCGTCCTTTTTCCAGTGGGGGCGAAACGCGACGATCTGTGTTCGCACTCTGAAAACTTCGGAACAGTTAGTACCCTCCCTGTTCCAGCCCTCTCCGTGTTTCGTCACGCGTGCGAAGGCCAGTTAGTGGACCCCGCTCCGACCAACCGTAGGCCTGCGATCAGTAATGCTGAGAGGGGTTGACCGTAGCGCAGCGCCCCTCAGCGGCAGTAGGTAGCAAAGCATGTTTCCGGACTATTTTGTTGTTTAACAAGGAATGAAACACGTAACGGGGTAGAAACAAAGGTGATGGAGCACCTCTATTGGCTGATAATCGTTTGGCAGGTGGTTTCCGAAGCGTGCGATATGAATTTTCGTCCTCTATTGATTTTCATGACCTTCTTGTCTTTAATTTCTGATTATTATATGTTGTATTAAACTCTAGCAAGGGTTCACGGCTTCTTCTCCTGTCCAAAATTTGAATTATAATACAAAATATGAAACGAATAAGGGCCCAATTACTTTGAAGAACCCGAAAATTTGGGATTTTTATACGAAATTTTTGAGAAATTTAATTTTATACTTTCATTTGATTTATAAGGAAGATGTACTCGAATATATTACTAATAACAAAGACGGATGAGACTGTGTGAGCACTCTACGTTTGATATACAGTTAGCAGATTATACGTATATTATCTTAAAGGGTAAAAATACGCCCCTTGGACCAATTTTTAAAAAAAAATTAGTTAATTTAAAATTAAGATAAATTTTGGAATTTTTCCTCGATAGCTTCATGAAGTGTAGAATAATTAATAATCTGATTAATTGCTCAAAGATTCTTTTATTGAATAATTTGTAACAATTGTGTATTTATCAATAAAGATAATTAGAATAATTAGATAATCAATGGATTGGAAAATATTAATATGAAACAAAAAAGCATCACTAATTTTAAACATTATTGCTTTTCACTTCACTGCATTCACTTCAATAATTAAAAACTACAAAATTTTTTAATTGAGATTATTTTATAGCAGTAAAGTATTAAATGAAATGTAAGAAGATAAAAATAAGCATATACTTCTGTGATAAAAAGGTATCGGGAATGCTTCATTAAAAAATGCATATCAAAATAATTATTGGCTAGCTTTTCTGAAATACTAGTTGCCTTTGGAGACCAATTGCTTCGCCGGGATAAATAGTCGTTAAAAATTTCAATTAAATATTCTTTGTAACAATGCCTTAATTCTTTTCCTCAGCAAAAAATTTTTAAATTTCAAATTTTAATTGATTTATATATATTGTACTATTTTAGAAACCTTACGCAATTCAGTTCATTTTTCTATGCTCTTCCTAAATTTGTCTATATCTTTATACATCTAATTATATCAAAGGAAAAGGCAACAATATTTGAAAATGGATGCTGTTACCGCTTTGTTGGGGCTGTTTGTTATAGAATGTTGCAACCATGCGCTGACTTGGCTTCAGCGATAAAATGTATTGTAACCCTGCTGACATGGATACAGTTTTCAAAACAGTTTCGTACTGAGTCGTTGCGGGGTCGGTGAACCTCGATAAAATAAAAAGTTGGCTTTCGAATTGTTGTTTGATTTAAAATAAGATTACAGTCCACTTATTAAAAAATTGAAATGAACCAGCTTAAACATATGGTAAATTCGTACCATAAAATTTGGTCCGTCGAGCCGGAGTTTGAATTTTAATTAAATTTCGATTTGAATAGTAAATAATAATGGAGAAAGACATTAATGCGTTAAATAGGACTCGTGGTGGAATCAAGGCGCAAATAACTAGACTATTAACGTCAATAAAGGATCAGCAGTTAGAGGATGTTGAAATAGAAGAAATTGAAGTCAAGTTGGATAAGGTGCATAAATTAAATCAACAGTTTGAACTTTTAAGACAAGACTACTACAAAGTTGTGAAAAAAGATGAAGATTTAGTGGAAATTGAAAATAGTTTCGAGGATATCGACTCGGATCTCCTAAAATTGGAGGTAGGCTTGAAAAAACTTTTTAATAATTGCATGCATGAAAATGGGAATGCAAAAATCAATAAATCTAATGATGTTAATATCAAGCTGCCAGAAATCCCATTAACAAAATTCTCGGGTAATTTTGAGGAATGGAACATTTTTAAAGCTCACTTTGATTCGTTAATTTCTTTTAACAAAGAACTTTCAGAGTCGCAAAAGCTTTTTATTTACAATCATGCTTAGTTGAAAGTGCGGCTCGGATGATATCGAATGAAGATACATTTCATTCCTTAATGAAAGCTTTGGAAGATAGATTTGATAATAAAAGACTTATTGTTAATACTCACATTAATGAAATATTTTCGATTGAAAAGTTGAACAATGAAAGTGCCAAAGATTTAAGATCATTAGTTGATCAATTACATAAACATTTAAGAGCTCTAAAATTATTGGAAACTAAGTGAAGCTATGTTGATTAATATTGTTATGCAGAAATTGGATAAAGAATCACGTAAACAATTTGAAATGACATTGACGTCAAATGAGCTAACTGATTGGGATGCCTTTATAAAATTTATTGAAAAAAGATGTCAAATTTTAAAAAATTTGCAAAGTAATATCGTTCAACCACCAAAATCGAAATTTATTTCCCAAAGTGCTAAACCACGTACTTTAGTAACAAAGGTAAATGGTATTTCATCAAAGTGTCCTGTTTGTCATCTATCAGCAAATCATCCTATCTATAAATTCAAAAGTTTTCTTGATTTAAATGCTGTGGAAAGTTTTAGTATGGTTAAAAAACTCTCCTTCTGGACGATTTTTCTCGGGTGCTGCTACTTTAGAAACAGGCCAAGAATTACAAAGGTACAAATGCTGCAAACTTGTGGCATGGAGCTTCATAAATGGACTTCAAATTCATCTGAACTCATAAATAATAGTTCTGAAGAAACTAGCCAACAATATTTTCTCGTTGATCGACATTCTTCAGTAAAAGCCTTGGGTCTGAATTGGCAACCAAAAGAAGATTATTTTCTTTTTAAAGTAGACTTAAAGATCAAGCCTTTCTACTCTAAAAGAGACGTGTTATCAGTTATCGCTCGTTTGTATGATCCATTAGGTCTCGTTGATCCTGTTATCACAAAGGCCAAAATTTTTATGCAAAAATTATGGATCCAACAATTGAACTGGGAAGATACTCTCCTTCAATCAATTCAGCCAGAATGGTCGAATTTTGTCACATCTTTGAAAATCATCGAAAATCTCAAAATTCCTAGACATATCTTGACAGAATCTTATGAAAGAACTGTTATAGTAGGTTATGCTGATGCTTCTAAAGCTGCTTTCGGAGCGGTAGTTTATATGAAGTCTATTATGGAAGATGGCACAGCTGTCAAAAAACTTATTGCCAGTAAATCAAGAGTCGCTCCTATTAAAGTAATTTCGATCCCTCGTTTGGAGTTGTCAGCGTGTCTCCTTCTCTCGCAGTCGATAGAAAGAATTCGTCCTTCTCTTCAGATGCTAATCAGTGAAACAATCTTTTACACAGATTCAACAATTGCACTTGCCTGGATAAAGACACCTCCATATACACTAAAAACTTTTGTTGCTACTCGGGTATCAAAGATACAAACTCTAAGAGCAAACTTCCAGTGGAAACCTATTTCTTCCCAACTTAATCCAGCAGATATAATATCTAGAGGTTTGAACCCCCATGAGTTTTTAACCAACGACTTATGGTGGTGTGGTCCTGACTATTTACCGAACTCTAAAAAACATTCTAGTGGTGAACTTGATGAGTCTGTAATTTCAGATGAACAATATCTGACTGAACTTAAATCACAGTCAAACATTAGTTTATCTTCTGTAAACAATATTTCATTTCTTGAGGATTTTTTTAGCCAGAAGTAATGACCATGTAGAATTAATTCGTGTATTTAGTTTTCTTTGCAGGTTTTTAATAAATATTAAGAATAAAACAAAAATTACCGGTCCAATCACAAATAGTGAATTGGAAAGAGCAAAAAGGAAATTAATTGAGATTATTCAGGTAAGTGAATTTTATAAAGAGATAAAGGCCCTAAAAAACGGAGAAACTTTGAATAAGGGTCCTATAAGTCACTTAAATGCTTTTTTAGATGCAGACAATTTGTTAAGAGTAGGTGGTAGATTGGTTCATGCAGATGTTAGTTATAATCATAAACATCAAATAATACTGCCTAAAAAGCACAAAATTACCACTCTAATTTTCCAGTATTATCACTTAAAGAACTTTCACGTAGAACCTCAATCATTATTACATTTTGTACGGCAAGAATTTTGACCTATTGGAGGCAAAAATATCGCAAGAAAGGTTGTACGCAACTGTATAACTTGTTTTAGGTGCAAACCTACTCCCTTAGACCAATTAATGGGGAATTTACCTCCAGAGCGAGTAAATCCCAACCCTGTATTTTCTAACACAGGTGTAGACTTTTGCGGTCCATTTTTCATAAGGTACAAAAATCCAAGAAAGGGTAATTTACATAAGGTGTATGTAGCTATTTTCGTTTGTTTAGTTACTAAGGCTATACATCTTGAAATAGTTTTTGACCCGACATCACAAGCATTTATTGCTTGCCTGAAAAGATTCTTCTCAAGTCGAGGGAAATGCTCAATCCTATTTAGTGATAATAATAAAACCTTTATAGGAGCCAACAAATAATTGAAAAAACTCGCTTCACTTGTTAATTTTCCTGATGAAAATTTATCCAATTTTTTAGCAATGGAAAATATCTCCTGGAAATTTCTTCCCCCTCGGGCCCTTAATTTCGGAGGACTCTGGGAGTCTGGGGTTAAGTCCTTCAAGCATCATCTAAAAAGAACTGTTGCTGATGAAAAATTATTTTATGAGGAATTTTTAACTGTTGTTACTCAAATAGAAGGCATCCTAAACTCAAGACCTATTTCACCTTATCTTCCGATGCTTCGGATTTAGAACCATTAACTCCAGGTCATTTTTTAATAGGCAGGCCCATAAATTCTATCCCAGAGACTTCAGTAATAAATGAACTAGACAGTAAACTAACCCGTTGGCAAAGACTGACAAAAATAATAGAACAAATCTGGAAACGCTGGTCAGTTGACTATCTAAATCAATTGCAAGACCGAAAAAAATGGCGGTTTTCAAAAAATAATATTAAGGGAAATGATATGGTTTTACTAAAGGAGGATAACCTTCCACCTTTTAACTGGTGTCTTGGAAGAATAAGCCAAGTTATTCCCGGACAGGACGGCAAAATTCGTATTGTCAAACCTAAAAATGGTCATTTTAAAAGACCAATCTCTAAAATTTGCCTCCTACCCATTCAGACTTGATTTTCTAATTTGTACATAAAAAACTGTATATTGTTCTGTACATATTCAAATGTTTATTTTATATCTTTACATATTTAATTTTACATTTATGGTTCATACTTATTTATATTTCTATGTATTTTTTGATATATATTTTCATGTTTGAACTCGAAAAAAATATATCTTGTTGTAATGCACTTAAAAAAAGAAAGAAAGAAATGCAACCATTGCTTGATTTCGAAAATTGTAAATAAAACAAAATTTTTAAAATTTTATTAATAGTGTAACTTATGCTGGAATCTACTCAGTGTGGAAAATTAAAATGAATAATCATATCTTGATCATCAAAAACTGGAAAAAAAAGGACGAAATATTGTTAATAACAATAAAAATTATGGATTTCAGTTCAACAAATAAATATATAGTTTTATAATAAACAAAAATTATTTTTTCGAGATTAATTAAAAATAGAAAAAATTATACTGTAAAGGAATCTTTTATAATTAAAATAATGTTTTTTTAACGTTAAGATGACATAAAAATATTTTTGAGTTTTAATATTTTTGGAAATTATCACTGAAAAACTGCACAATTTGATTTATTTTCTATGTAAAATTTAAAAAAAAAAGAGCATAACCCTTAAAAGTATATATGTATCAAATTTGGTGACTAACTCAAATGCTTTGCCCTGGATAACGACAATGCACGCATAGAAACACGTTCTCTTTCATGAGTAGTAGGGAAATTAACGAAGATAATAACATCTTATTAGAATTTTGGATTCTATGATGATTGTGTAAATAAGGATGGAGATTTAGAGGCCGAATGAATTGAAGGGAAGAAATTTAACATTTGAACCTTCCATCAAAATTATAAACATGTATTATGAAATTTAAAAAAAAATCACTAAGAAGTCTGTTTGTATTTATTTAGGAATATGCGAAAGTGATAACAAAACGAACTAAAAAAAAAAGTAAAGAAAAGCAAGAATAGTTCATTACACCAAAACTGTAAACATGATTCAAATTTCGAAACATGACAGTCAGGGGATTAATATGCAATAATTTTTTGTTTTCAATAGAAAAATAAAAATTAGCATGGCAATTAGTATTGCATGAAAATTATAAATTTGTAAGATTTGCAAAATATATGTAAAATGCACTTAATTTTATTTTCGTAGGCAGATTAGAAAAACAGAATTTAATATTTATCTTTATGCTAAAATCGCATATATGAATCAATTCTCGGAGTAAAATGGCTAGTGGGAAGAAATTTTGCTTCAAAATGTGTGCTCGATTGTCTTTGTTATTCGATTTAGCGTTTTTTTTTAAACAAATATTGACAAAATATGCAAAATGAAAAAAAAAAAAAAATTCCAAAATTCAAAACTAAAAAAAAAAAAAAAAAAAAAAAA
>JAPMOR010004681.1:0-12208 GCA_026543865.1 Argiope aurantia
GTACTCTCGATCCTGCTCACGTTGGCAACTTGAAAAACAGATTGTAACTCTCAAAATCAAAGAAAGTTTATCTTACCCTGAAGCTAGGCGTAGGGTTATAGCTCAAAATCCTACTCCTGACAAAACATATGCTTCTGTTGTACAAAGGTCATTTTGTGCAAATTGTTCTTGCACAAACTGTGTTAAAAACACAATGAAAACCACACAGCCTAGAAAAGTTTCTTATTCAGATACCGAAAATTCCATCAGTAGTACCTCTGAAACTCCTACAGTTTTAAAAAAGAAATCAAAGAAAAAACTCAAAAATCGCTGACACTGAAGCTTGCAAAACGTGGCCATTCATTACAAGATGTTACTACAAAATTAAAAAAGTCAACATTTAAAAATTCTGTCACTTTCGGGCTTGCGACGCAAGGTAATGTCCATAAGGACTTAACGTCCATATTTGGCATGCCAAATAGCCCTAATATTAAATTGTACCTTTCTGGCGATGAGATGATTTGGAGATGAGTTGCGAATATGAAGCGACTGAAATAAATGCTTCTAAAGCTTCTTCTTCAAAATCGCTTTCTTAATGGGTACCTTCCTTTCTTGGAACTGTCGCGGCCTTCGGTCCAAATTGGATGACATTAAGTCAATTTTCAATATTTTTCATCCTGTCTGTTTCGGTGTTCAAGAAACCTTCTTGACGCCCAACATTCCAATCAAATTACGCGGATATAGCTGTGTTCGGAAAGATGCAGACACTGGATCTCATGGTTCTGGTGGTGTCTGTATCTTCACATCTAATTTATATCCGAGCACGCCTCTCAGTTTGCATACTTCTCTTCAGGCTGTGGCTGTGCAAGTTCATACACGAGCGCTAGTCACAGTCTGCGATATTTATCTTCCGCCCAGTGATGTCATTTGTCAACGAGATTTAGTGGACCAACTTCCTTCGCCTTTCATTTTATTTGGCGATTTCAACGAACACAGTACTTTGTGGGGCTCGGCTAGTACCAACTCTCGTGGGCAGCAGATCGAACAATTTATTGCTAATAACTGTCTCTGCCTGCTCATTAATGACGAGAAAACATACTTCCATGCGCCCACACGTAGCTTCCATTGTCTTGACCTAGCCATATGCTCTCCTGAACTGCTACCGTTGTTAAATTGGACAGTTGGGGATGATTTGCACAGTAGCGATCACTTTCCCCTAATAATCTCTCACGCTGATAGCGGCGGTGCGACTCTTTGTCCTCCGCGTTTTCCCAAATAGCAGTCATGAATGAGGCTATGGTCAGTAATGTAGACATTTCGAAAGCAGTACAAAATAACATTGATATGATAATGAATGCCGCTAACGCCACAATTCCGAAAACTACCCCACGGTTAAGAAAATTTCGTAGACCATGGAGGAATGAAGCCTGTCACGATAGTCATAAGAATCAGAAAGAACTATGGAATCTTTTTAGAAGGTACCCCACGACTGAGAATTTGATTGCTTTTAAAAGAGCCAAGGCATTAACCCGTCGCATTTGGCGTCGTAGCCAGAGAGAATCATGGATTAACTTTGTTTCATCCATTACATCCTTCACTTCCAGTAAACTTTTATGGAAAAAAGTAAAGACCGCCAATGGGATCTATCCTAAAACGTCTATTCCTGTTTTAAAAACTGGTAATACGATGTATTCGAACCCATTAGACGTTGCTAACCTATTCGCTCAAGCGTATGCACAAGTTTCCGCAACTGATTCTTACAGCCCTCAGTTTATAGCAATTAAGAATTTGCGCCATTAAACCACCACAATCCAATCCAATCCATTCTGAATAATGATTTATATGCAGATACTGTGTTTATAAATGATGTTTTGTTCCTAAGTAAAATATTTGACAGTAAAAAATTATTCATAGTTGTAAGACCTGCAAATAACACTATTTATTTATAATCAGTTTGTATTTAATTTTCCCTCTGTACAATATGGATACACTAAATACAATTTTGTTAGGTTATTTCTCTCAAGCTGTGCTTTGCCATTATTGTTCATAAAATATTCCATATTTTAAGGCATTTATTATTTGTGTAAGGGTAGAAACCATGGCAAAATTTATGCATAAATTTAAAATGGTGTATTTAATGCATGATTTTATGAATTTGTGTTTGGATTAAAATTGTTTTCCTTAAATTAGTTGTCCATTCTAAACTTCGTTTTTGTGTTTGGAAAAATTCTCCATGTGAAAAATGAATTAGACAGTATTCTGTTTTAAATTTAAATAAATGATCTTTCACTTAAAAATATTTTTTATTAAATTAAGTGGTATTAAAATTACATTTTCTTTACCAGATGACGTCTGAGGATGACTGGAAGCAATGAAAAGAAATCTGTTTCTTCAAACGCAGCAAAACTTTATGCTGATTCTTTGCAAATCTGAATGGACAATTATTACTGAAACAACCAACTCAGCTGCTCATTTTCTGAGGGAAAAAAAAGCACACAGAACATGAATAATTTACACATATCATTAAATGAAAAGTATGCAATTGGTTAATGATCAGTGTGTGAAAGTAATTTATATTAATATAACTCAAAAGTGCAGCTCATCTTAATAAGAAACTTTCTCACATGCACTCTTTCTGATATGGAATTTCTTCAGAGTTCCCTTTCTGGAAGTTTTTCTGCAGATGCGAAAACGAACTCTCATATTTGTAATATTTGCAACAAAGAGTTTTTTGAATTATCTCTTCTAAATGAACATTTGCATTCTCATACAACAGAAAAGCCACATTCGTGTAATATATGTGGTGAAGAATTTCCTTTCAACGATGCTTTGAAGACGCATTATCTGACTCATCAAAATGAAAGACCACATTCTTGTGATGTATGTGGTAAAGTGTTTCCGCTGAAAGGTGATTTAAACAGACATTACCGTTCTCATACAAATGAAAAACCCTATACATGTGATGTATGCAATAAAAATTTTTCGCTGAAAAATGTCTTAAAACTCCATTATCGAATTCATACCAATGAAAAACCATTTTCTTGTGATGTATGTGATAAAGTGTTTTCTCAAAAAGGTCATCTGAGCACCCATTATCGAACTCATTCAAATGAGAAACCCTATTCTTGCGAAACATGCGGTAAGCAGTTTTCTAGGAAAAGTTATTTAAAAGAGCATGTTGGAATTCATACAAATGAAAAACCTTATACTTGTGAAGTATGTTGTAAAACCTTTTTGCGCAAATATGAGTTAAAAAGACATTGCTTTATTCATTCGCCTGAAAAACCCTATTCCTGTGATGTATGCGGCAGAAAATTTTCTGGGAAAATTAGCTTAGGACAGCATTATCGAATTCATAGAAATGAAAATCTGTTTTCCTGTGATGCATGTGGTAGAGTATTTTCTCTAAAAAGTAGTCTGAATCGACATCTTCGAACTCATTCAAATGAAAAGCCCTTTTCTTGTGAAATATGCCGTAAACAGTTTTCTCAGAAAAGTCGTTTAAGTGAGCATTGTCGAACTCATACAAATGAGAAACCTTATTCCTGTGATGTGTGTAGTAAAGACTTTTTGAGCAAATGTCAATTAAAAATACATTACCGTACTCATACAAATGAAAAGCCCTATTCATGTGATGTATGCAGTAAACAGTTTGCTCAGAAGTGTCACTTAAGACAGCATTGTAGAACTCATACTAAAGAAAAACCTCATTCTTGTGATATATGCAGTAAAGAATTTTCTCGCAAATCTGATTTAACTATACATTACCGCTCTCATACTAATGAAAAACCCTTCTCTTGTGATAAATGTGGTAAAGAATTTTCTGCAAAATGTTATTTAAAGAAACATTTGCGTAGTCATGCAAATTAAAAATGCATTTTCATCATAAATCAAGGGATATTTTCTGAAAAAAATCCCCATCCCCTCCAAAAAAAAGTGACTTTAAAGGACTTGTTTATATATATGCAATGGATAAATATCGTTTTTGTGAAAAATGTAGAAATAATGCTTCCATTTAAAAGTATTGAAACTCAGATTCGCTAACAAACTTCTTCATATATCAGCTAATGCTCCAACTATCCCTTGTCCAAAGAAAAGACAGGGAAATTGGTGGAGAACAATTTCTGCTACCTTTCTAAGTATAGTAAGATAGACGTGCTGTTGCCAAATCTGATGGATTAAATGTGTCCTAAATTATTTGTGTATTAGATCTCTGATAACTTTTGTGTGCTATTTGCATTTCTACATAGCGAATTCTTACAACAACAAAAATATTATAAGATAATTTTAGTTAATTTAAATTGCAAATAATGACATCATACTAATATGCTTTGGTAGATAATATTTCAATCGTTGGAGATTTTAATCTTAATAATTCACCAAATAATAAAATTTAAAGAGGTTTTCATGCTCAGTTGTTGCATAATTTAAATTTTTTGATTCTGCAACTTACTATTTCAGTTTTCCTTCTTTACATTAAGAAGTGGATATGTAAAGTGCTTTGCAAATTATTTGGGATAAACACAAAAATTTTCACATATGCTGTTTAATTAGTATAGGTTTACTTGCATGTGTAGTATAGCAATCTAGTGGCAAATATGTCCTCCTCTAGTTTTAATGAGATCTTGTACACGTTTTGGCATGGATTCCACTAATTTATAACATCAATTTTGGATGTCATCATCACGAATTCAAACTTTTATGACATTCTCAATCATATTTTTCGTAGTTGAGAGTCCATTTTACTCGCACGCCTCTTCACAATGCGCCAAAATTTTCGATGTGATTTTCATCTGGAATCATACAGGTCAGTTGAAAACGATTAATTTCTTTTCTTGAAAAAAATTCTTTATCGGCTTGGAATTATGGCATGTAGCAAGATCTTGTTGAAAGACACCAGCACCACCAGCGGACATTTGCATCAGAGGCACAATTTTTTCTTCTAGCGTTGAAATGTATTTTTTTTAAGAGTTCATTTTCCTTCCAACTGGTATTAAGCTGCCAGATTATCCAGATGTAAAAAAAAAAAAAAAAAAAAAAAAAACATCTGCTTCTGAGGGTGCATAACTGTTTGGGATGTTGTTCACTGATGGGATCTCCAGCACTTCATCTGGTAAATATTAATTGAATCCCTTGCACAAAAAAAAAAAAAAAGCGTTTTGTCGCTTAATATAACCTTATTCCAGTCTTGTGCAGTCCAGGATTGATATTTTCTGGCCCAATACAAACGTTTTCTTTTCACTGCAGGTGTCAGCAATTTTTTTTATACTGGCGTTATTGCCCATCTCCCTGCTTCAATAAGTCTTCGTAGTATTGTCGGTGAATCAAGGCTCACACCAGTAACTAATAATTCTCTCTGAAGATCTGTACTTGTTTTGCTTAGGTGCATGTTACTATTTCGTATAAGAAATACTATTTTCCGCGATGCTGTCTTACATTTGCGCCCACATTTACTCTTTCATTTTCGAGAAACTGTACCAAACTTAATTTGCTTATTAATAATCCTAAAAACACTGTATTTTCCAAATCCAGCTGCTGCAGCAATATCTCTGATTGTCATAGAAGTATACTGTCTAAGGGTAACAATTCTAGCCCGTTTCTTGGAAGTGATATCCATTGTTTCATACGCATTGGAACAAGATAATTCGCACCATCGACCACTTCTTACAGCAACTGAATTCAAAATGCTCTACTTGTGATGATTGCGTGGTGAAACAGTTTAAACTAGTAAAGGCCAGCTATTTTTTTAACAAGAAAATGCAGTTGAAACCGGTTTGAGGCAGAAAATTCCTCAGAAAGGAAGAATTTTTTTTTAAATGTTTATCCTAATTAATTTGCACAATACTGTATGTAAAAGACCTGTCACACGACTAAAATTCATAAATTATACGTTTTCATTGAGATTTCTTTTATAAGGCTGATGGTTATTGATTTTCGATTTAATCGACTTCATAATCTGAATTTATGATGAATTGTATCACAATAAAATTTATTTGAAAAGACCGAAATTATTGCTTTATTGTTTGATTCAATGTGATTTGAATTTCTGTTGCCTTCTTATTTTCCCTCTGTTGGTTGTATTTTTTAGCAGTGATTTTATTTTTTATCGCATCAAAAGCATGCGAGTACATGCTTTTGATAGCTTGTAATTTTTTTTTAATTAAATCTCTTAATTTTCCGAGTGTCAGGAATTTTTTTAAAAAAAGTTTTATAACTTCGGAAATATATTTTTCTTAAAATTAGCATTTTCATACTTTTGTAGTAAATATTTGTGTGTGTATGTGTTAACTTTTCAATCAATAATAATTTCTTATGTCACATTTTTTGGTGCTTTAATTTTGAATTTTAAAATTCGAATTTTATAATGTAAATTGCAATGCACAAGATAATATAAAACAGTAATCAAAAATCTTCAGATATAAAATAGGTTTCAAAAGCGATATTTTATTGCGTTTTCAACGGGCTATTGAATAAGACGAATGTATTTTCTTTAGTTTTTTCCTTATTGGAGATTATATACATACAGGATGGTTATAATTAAAATGATCCTATCCAGACTTCTCTCGTACCCGTTCTACATATCGGACATTAAGTGTTGAGGAAACGTGGTATATACGTTATACGGATCAAAGGAAAAAAAAAAAAGTTCTGCAAAGACAAATAGTTCGAATTTTGACCACTAGATGGCACTTTTTAAAATTTCCTTATATTAATTAATCAGACCTATAAAGAGACTTGCAGTCAGTGCCCGAAAATCATCTGTGTGCCTTTATCATTGTTAATCATACCCTTACAGAAGAAAGATCGAGATTTACTCGTAAAACCATTTATCAAAACAGCAGCTTTGCTGCATTGCATGAATATCGTCATTTATAGGGATTGCGGAAAATGTCCATGTCGAAGCAAGGTTTGGAAAAGAGGATTACGAAATTTGAAGAGACTGGAGACTTGGGTGTGCTGCCAGAAAGAGGGCCGAAACTGGTGGCGAATGGAACTGTCGAATAAGTCGCTACTGAAAGAGCCTCCAGTTCTCTTCTGCAAGTGCTCGATCGGTGTCGATAGTACGAAAAATCCTGAAATCCATTTTAAAATGATATCCATATAAGATCCACGTGGTGCAAATGCTGCAACTTCTAGATCACCAAACACGCTATAAATGTGTTTGCCAAATTTTGTCAACAATAGAAATTGATGGCACGTGACCTTGGCAAATTCTATGGTCATATGAGGCGCACTTTTCTTTGGATGGAGCTGTGAATAATCAAAATTGCCTCATATGAGGAGCTTAATCTCCTAAAGACCTGCACAAACAAACACTGCATTTTGATTACGTGACTGCATGGTGAGGATTTACTGAAGAGTTGATAATGTAGCAACGGATTACAAATTATAATTTAGCAAAAACGCGGAGTAAAACCCTCCGCGTTTCTGCCCATGCGTTAGGATGGTTTAATCCGTCAAAATAGGGTTGAAAGGAAAGATAAAAGGATGAGATGTTTACATTTACCAGTATCTAATAGGGGAAATCCAAGGTCAAAGGGAATACCGGAAATGCACTCATTGTTCCGTGTCTCACCCCTTAATGAGATGGAGTCGTCTCAGAATCCGTTGACGAACTATATCCTCGGACGATTTTCTTTAAAATTCTCACTTCTCAAGGTTCTAAAACGTGATTGTCACGAATGTGCAGCACAGTAAACTTCTTCGACAGCAAGTCACTCCTGCTTTTCATGAACGGCAATATTTGCAGGCCTTCATGCAAGATGGAGGAACTCTCCACAATGGGCGCCAAGTTAAAGAACTGCTTCTTGCTTGTATTTGCAATTAAGTTATAAGAAACCAAACCAAAACTCACCCCAATAACTACCGAGGGAAGAACACCATTTCCGTTAACGGTTTTTATTTTAGTCATCACTGATACACCATTCCATAGAAATGTCAAAAATTTACGTTCTTCAGGAGCCATTCCTATCATTAAAAATGCCTTTTCTATGTCCCCATGAAATGCAACCTTAAATATCCTAAATTTCATTATTACTTCAATAATGCTAGGATTCAAATTCGAACCAGCCTCTAAACAGTCGTTAAGTGACAAGTTTTGTCCAGATTTGGAGCCACAATTGAAAACCACGCGGACTTTAGTTGTTTCCTTATCCGCTTTGACCACTGCTCTGTGAGGCATGAAATATTCATTCCTATCCCTACCACATTCTTCAATTATTCCATTAGTTTCCTGATCCCCAATTGTTTCGCGATAAGCACTAGCTATCCATTCATTTTTATTGAACCCCCTTTTTCAATTCGTCGAATCACCTCTTGGACAGATTCAAGTTGTTCTTCAATTCTCTGGGATCAGTCCTCCACAACAACTTGGCCTCATATCTCCCATCTTTAAATTCTATGCCCCTATTAAATTGGTCTAACAATTCCCTATCGATTACACTCATTTCAGTCTCATCTCTGATGCCCAACGTTTCCAAGTCCCATAGCACCTGAACATCTGACGCAGACACTAAAAAATTTGCTGAATAAGGACCACTACTTCCGCTTTGAGTACCCTGTAATGTGAACCCAAAAATAGTAGGAACACAGGTCACAGTGTTGTTTCATTTCTCAAAGTGAGATGCATCGATTATCCGCCAAAATACATCCCCTCCAATCAAAATCACAATTTTTGACTTGTTTCCACACTTGTCGGCAAGATTTAAGCCTCGCAACTGCATATCTTTCCGGACATCTGTGTTGGGAATAGCCACAGGAGCTGTAGTTATTGTATCGGCTATTAGTACTTCTACAGAAATTAGCTGATCGGGGTCATATCGGCTGATGAGAGTTATTACTCCGACGTCATACGTTCTCTCCACAGGCTCGACAGAACCAACAGAAAAAACAGACAACCTTTCTTTCCGAATAGATTTCAATTTTAAGCAATAAGCCAATAATCTCTTACACCAACTTCTTTCGCTACCATTATCACACAAAATTCTTATCATTTTACTCAAATTTAATTTCGAATTACTAGCATAAACACTGCATGTAAGCAAAAGAACTGTAGGTACACCTGTACTAGTTACAGATGAATTGCACTGCGTACTTGTTGCAGTATCAGGCTGCATGCTTTTACCCTCATTACCATCTTTTTTATAATGAATAAGCGTGTGATGCGGACCACCACAGAAACAATTTCTTTATTTGCAAGTTCTCGCACAACATTCCGAAGAAAAACACTTGAACAAATTATTACCTTTCACAAATCTTACTTTATCGTTCACTGAAAGTCTTTTAAACCCGAAACAATTAGATAAAAGATCGGTCCCAGTGTTACAAAATTTACACTTCACATTCCTGGAACTAGATAGATACACATTAGATACAGTTTGATTGTTATAATTACGGTGTTTGTTAGCCAAAGACACTTCACTTCTCCCACCTCCAACATCTGAATATGGTCTCGTAGACGTAGACTATTTTTTGTTTACCCTTTGAAGCCAAATAAATATCGCATCCCCTGCCTAAAACCTCAGGTCTTAACGATGATTCTCCCTGCTTCACCGCCACATGAGTTCTTAACTCGCGATCAAGTTCACTATATAGTTTATCAGACATAACGATTTAAAGTCCTCAACTGCTCTCAAGCTGCAGTAATATTCGAAATTAGCACTCAATCGAGATGAGTATTGCACATAATTCTCTGTTGGAAATTTTTTCGAGTTACGAAACTGATCCAAACATTCCTGGAGGGTGGACTGAAATTCCTTCAAAACAATAGCTTTAAGTTTATCGTAATTCGCAATGTCTTCCTCAATTACATAAGCCAATAAATTTGAAATCCTTTCTCCTAACATATTTAATAAGATCTCCGCTTTCAAACCGTCTGGCATGCTTTTGGTTTTAAATGCTTTTTCCAACGACTGGAAAAACCAATTAAAGGACTCTGCTCTAGTAAGTACGGGAATGGTCAACGTTTTGATACTTTTAGTCAAATTCTCAACACTTTGATTTGATGCATTCAAATCACGTTGGCCTGAACCATTCAACCCATTTTGCAACTCCAACTGTCTTTCTAATTGCGCCAATTTTACCCGTTCCATTTCCAACCTCCTTACTTCATTTTCTTTTATCTCATTTTCCTTTCCCTTCTTTAATTTTTTATCCTCGATTATATTATCAATTACGCCCTGTACAAAATCTGGTTCTTCTTTAAATACCTTGCTCTTTTCGAATCAATTAATTTTAGGTCCTCCGTAACATCCAAACCAATCTCCTCCGCAACTAACCTCAACTCATCCTTCCTCAAATTACCAAACGACATTTTCTGCACTTATTACACAAAAATATTATCAATCAAATCGCTAAAATCTACCCGACAACAGACGCTCAAAATATCACCATATAAATTTGACCAGTAACCTCTTAAAAAAAAAAAAATTAAAATTCACAAACCAAAACAACAAATTATACCACGACAAGCTCAAAACTCAAATGCAAACAACCGAAAAAACACCACACTAAACACATGCCACTTCTGACACCAAAAAATGTATTTTCAATTAAGTTATAAAAACCAAAACTCACCCCAATAACTACCGAGGGAAGAACAGGAAACACCATTTCCGCTAACGGTTTTTATTTTAGTCATCACCGATACACACACACATACTCGAATGATACATTTCTAAAAATCGGTATTATTTGGGAGGCGACGCAGCGCCCTCTTTCGGAAAAAGAATTATTAACATTGTTATCTTTGGAGCATTGCTATCTTGGAAGAAGAGCTTACACCAAATTTGCATATTTCTGTCATTATTTGAGTAAAACATGTTCAGAGGAAGTCCGTCTTTCCGAATGTAAGTTAAGATGATAATTCCAAAACAAAGAGAGCTAGATAAATTAAATTCGGTACACAGATTTAATATCTGTAATGTAGACACCTGTCAAATTTTGAGCTAAATCCAACTAAGGGTTGACTGTCTGTCGGTCTGTACTTTCAGAAACATTTAAACGCGATAATACAAATGCAGTGACTTAAATGTATCAAATTTGGTATGGGACTCTGTAACTGCAGGTGCAATTTTGTGACTTTTATTTATTTATTAATGCCTTTTATTTATTAATTAATTTTTTTGTTTTGGTTTTACTTGATTGTGAAAATCGTGTCTAAAGCACAAATTCGGATTTTGGATACTATTCACGCATGCCAGAGATTCATCGCCAAATAACTCGTGAAGAATGATACAATAAATTCAGTAAAAGTGCTAAATTCACGCTAAAGAGATATTATTTAGTAACAATTTTACTCCATTGCCATGAAAGGCGTTCTGTGGCACGATAAGTTATTAGAGTGCATACGAGAAAATTTTGGGGGGACCACTCCCATTAGTTCGTATAGTGAATCCTAAGGTTCATACATCCCTGTAAAACTAAAATGCTTTTTTATTTATGATTTTTTAAAATTTATGAATGTTTTTTATGATTTAAAAGTATGAGGTTATCACCTTATATGGCATTCTTCAAAACTGCCATTCCTTAGGAGAGGAGGGGGGGGGGCGAGCCGGTCATAGATATTTTTTGTTTCGTATATATATATATATATATATATATATTGTTACAAACCTGCAATTCGGCTTCCCAGCATAGTTTGTTCCATCAACAGAAAGAAAGTTTTACAGTCATCTGAATGGACGGAGTCCGTGTGGCGCGTCGGAGGTCCCAGAGCTTGGCGACAAACTTGGCGATTTGGTGACGACTTTGGCGCCAAAATAGATAATACCCGAAACTTCGAGAATTTTCCCGATCCGTCCAGTAGGAACCGAGATACGTCTCGAACGTTCCTGATTGGTTGAGAGGCTCTAGCCCCGCCTCCTGAGACCTATAAAAGGAAGTGGCCGCAGCTGCCAGATGAAGGTAGACGACAGGGGAGTTCGAGAGTAGCGGAGTAGTCCGAGTTCGAGAGCAGCGAAGAAGTCAGTAATCCAAGCCAGTAGTCAGAGTGGACGGAGTGGTCGAAGAAGAGTAAGCGGAATCGATGGAGCGGAGTAGTCGGAAGCGACGGAGTAGAGCTAGTGCCGAACTAAGCTGTGCGCTACTGTCTGCAGTAGATTCTTGTTGTATGCTGCTGTTGTATGCTACACGTCTCGGGTGAAGATAATCGTCTTCTGTGCTGTATATAGTTGTCGCTTTTGTCTGTCCTGTGTGTCTTCGTGTAAATAAACGTTGTTGTTTTATTTTC
>JAPMOR010004681.1:16166-66964 GCA_026543865.1 Argiope aurantia
CAACTATTGAAATGTTATGTTTACTTTTGATGAGTTTGTTCTAGGCAGTACTTTTTGTATGTGATGTTTTATTCGATCGGATATTAAGGAGAATGCATACACCACAAGAGAAAGCACAGATTTTATGGTTGTCATAGAGTTAATTTCCAATCAACTAAATCACTGACTTTTAAGAGTTAATTTCCAATCACTTAAACTGACTGATTTATGAAGATTTGAATATCACTATTCAATAAAAAAAGGATAATTTTAGATTTTCCATCGATCGCTTCAAAGAAAATACGCCAATCAGCGCGCAGGTTTCTCAAGATTAATTGGCCTAAGATTATGAAAATGATGAGTTTTTCTAAATTTTTAACATTTAAAACTTCATAAATAAGTCTTAGTTGATCGTGGGAAATAGAAATATTCATTCATTTATTTAAAATTTGGTGTGTCCAGAATATTTCTCAGAATATGATACCTTACTGCATTAAATTTAGACTTCATAATTTTCGAAATATATTTATAGGCCGGAACAAAATATTATTATTGATTTCATTTCAATCCTCTTGAAAGCAAAACTAAAAACTGAATTTTATGCTGAATCTGAGAAATTTTTGTTGAATTAGTGTTTTAGATATTACATAAACTATGAAAAATATTTTGTAAACATAAGACTTAAATACCGAGCGATTCTGTTTGCAATACTCATATTCAATGATAATAATAATTAATAAATAAGAATAAAGCTGATAAATAAAATAAAACGCTTGGTTTTATTAAAAAATATCTTAATATTAATTTCAATTTCGTCATTTACATTTTAAATTAAAGTTGAAGTTTTACCGGAAATAGCAACAAATTAGCAAAATATATATAGTAAATTGAAAGAAACGATCTAAACAGTATAAGTTTAGTATGACTATCAAAATTTGAAGATTAAAAATGTTTTGTTTGAGAATCCTTTAAGAGACCAGTTACTTAAAATATTTAATTGAAAATTGTAGCGAGCGGTAATACTGGCGAACCGGCTGGTCGCCAAAGGCGGCTAGTATATAATATTTAAAGCTCATGTTATGAGGATACGGATCGGTTGCTATTAATATTTTAAGATGAGACTCAATTTATATTTGGAATCTTTGGTTCTGTATTTCGTGTGCCATCAAATATATATTATGTCGTAGAATTCTTTTAATTGCCACGAATCTGATTTTATACGGATATCTCCAGACTTCTTTTCTTGACATTCCATTTTTCATGAATTTGAGATAATGAGGCTCACGAAAGATGTCTTCAGTTTTGGCAAGAGGTTGCAAGTGTCTCTATTGAAGTCGATGGTCTGTTTAAATCCTTGTTTTCTTAGAACAGAAATTGAAAAGTATGACATATTTGGGCTTCAGTTTACAAGTATTATTTATACCGGATATTCATTATCCATGTGAATTACCATCACTTTGTCTTTCTGAAATCAGTAGGTGAACGTTGAGAATAACAAACGGTACACCTCTTTAAAATATTAAGATATTGATTGCTTGGGAAGGTCTTGTCGCATTGACGAAGATTCTCTATTTCCGAATATTTTGCCTTCCAATGAATTTGTAATTAATGAATAGTGTTGTATATACTTCTGATTTTCATCGAAGCTGTTTTCTCATGAAGAGTAAAATAGTTGCTTATCGGTTATAACGACGACCAAAAAACTCCAAGAAAAAATTTCGCCAATTTGGCGATTTCGATCGTCAATCTATATAGCATGCGATTAGCACGTGATTTGATGTATATTTACACACACACATGCATTTGAGTATTATTTTTTATAATTTGGCGATTTTTTCTTTTCTTGGCGCTTTTTGGTCGCCGTTAAAATCGACAAGTACCTTAAAATATGATTGTATCTCCTCAAAATTTGTACATCAGTAATAGAATTATTGTCTTCAAAATAGACCATTGACGAATTTATATAAATAATAACTTTTTATGTGTGTAAATATTTATAAAGCGAAAATGTGTATGTCGTCATAGGTAAGAATGATGTAATTTTAGAAACCATCTATGAATGAATGAGTATGAAGGATCAAATCATAAATAAAACCTACCATCTCATCCACACCAAACACGATGGTAAATCGAATTTATTCAAACAAGTGTTTATGATTTGTGAATATTAAAATTAAAGTAGTATTGTATTGGTGTAGAATCTGGGGATTTAACCATTGTGGTCCAAAAGGAAGTAGTATTTCAATAAAATTTTATATTCTGTTTTTATGTTAGGCTACTTCATGTTATTCTTTGTGTTGTACGGGTTTTTTTTTTCATTATCTTGCGAACATTATCTGTATTTACTTGAATAAAATATTCTTTTTTTATATAAAGAGTATTTTGACAAATTTTATTTTTAAAACTTAAAGGAAAGTTTTACTGCTGTTCTACATAGATTTGAATTCGCTTTCTAAAGCTGAGCGGTCACAATCTCTCTTCACTTCCGAATGGAGAATTCATTGTCATTGCAAAAACCAGTCAGAAGTGGCATGGTGTGTACAGGGAAATTGGATATTCATCCCACACTAATATCCACTCTATTTTTATTGCACTCTAGCTAGTATCCAGCGCGTTGCTACCGCAGAAGAAATAATATTTTAAATATAGTTTGAAATTTGAAATAGCAATCTTGTTTAATTGGGAATGATAGAAAGAATGATATTTATTTTCCTGTCGACGATGAATACATACATTGAAATTGAATTATATATTAAGGATAAGTATAAATAATATTTATTCTATTTTTTTTACTGTAGATATGATGATTGTAATATGCCTATAACCTTTGCGCAAGTGCAAACAATAAGTTGGCAAAGTTTTTCCGCAATTAAATGAGCGCCAGGGCATAAAATACGAACAAACAAAAATTCATTTTTATATATTAGATATGAATTTATTTTCTTGTCGACGATAAATACATTCATTGAAATTGAATGATATGTAAAGGACAAGTATAAGTAATATTTACTCTATCTTTTTTTATTTCAGATTTAATAATTGTAATATGCCTATGACCTTCGCGAAAATGAAGCAATAAGTTGGTAAAGTTTTATCGCAATCGGATGAACGGTACGGCTGAGCATAAAATATGAACAAACAATTATTCATTTTTATATATTGTTACGAAATTTTCTTTACCGGGGTTCGTTTGGATAGTGGGAGTGATATGGTGTGTGGAGAACGCTCAATCAGTAGGCAGAAGTAGAATAAAAACAACGACGTTTATTTACACGAAGACACACAGGACAGCACAAAAGCGTCAACTATATACAGCACAGAAGACGATTATCTTCACCCGAGACGTGTAGAATACAACAGCATACACAGCAGCATACAACCAGAATCTACTGCAGACAGTAGCGCACAGCTCAGTTCAGCACGAGCTTGACTCAGTCGCTTCCACTTCTCCGACTCTGGCTCGGATTACTGACTTCGTCGTCTCCCTTCTCCGCTCCTTCTTCGGACCTCTCCGTCGTCTCTCCGACTACTGGCTTCGTCGTCCTGTCCTCGGACTTGACTCTCTGGCAGCCGCAGCCCCTTTTATAGGTCTCAGGAGGCGGGGCTAGAAGCCTCTCAACCAAGCAGGAACGTTCGAGGCGTATCTCGGTTCCTACTGGACGGATCGGGAAAATTCTCGAAGTTTCGGGTATTATCTATTTTGGCGCCAAAGTCGCCAAATTCGTCGCCAAGTCGCCAAATGGTGGCCAAGCTCTGGGACCACCGACGCGCCACACGGGTTCCGTCCATTCAGATGACTGTAAAACTTTCTTTCCAATGATGGAACAAACTATGCTGGGAAGCCGAATTGCAGGTTTGTAACAATATTAGATTTGTGTTTGACGCAACTTAAATATGGGTGTTTGGGTTTGAAGTAAATGGAAAGGTTTTTATTTATTTATTTATTTACTCGAACAAGATATTCACTGTGAGAAGAGGTGATTGATCAGCTTTAATAAGTGGTTGAAAAAATGAAAGGCCATGAACAGCCGCCACTCCAATGGAGTCATTGGTGTAACAATTCAAGTATTCGCTAAAAATAAAAGCTTTCAATAATATAACGAGAACACACACACAAAAAAAACTAAGTTAATTTATGCACTGTATATAAAATTGAATGTACTTTTGTTTGTTTGAATCTTATACAATTTCACACCTCTTGACAATATCGAACAAAAGTGTGTACATATGTTCCTAAAAATTTAGAAGAACTTACTGAGCTATTAGAAATAACTACGCTCGTCTAAAAAGTGTAAAATGGGGGTTAAATTATTTTACGTTTATCCACCTTGATTTCGGTCAATACACAAAAATTATACTTACACCATTTTAAAATTTAAAAAAAAATTAGCTTTATAGCGAAAAATGTTTTTGTAACTATTTTTCGAATATAATCAGTTTAACAATTTTAAAACACAAATTCTAACAATGGTTTTATTTCAATTCAAATTTTTTCCCCTGTTAAATTATGTCTATTGCACGCTCTTGCCAATGTTAAATTTTTTCATCGATCATTTTCACTTTTACCTTTATTTCTTAATATCTTTTACCAACACAGTAATTTGCCTTTTAAAATTGTTATAATTCTTTTATTAATTTTTATCTCTTTTCTTAGTATTTCCAAATTTTTAGTTTCTTTTTTGGCATATCTTGGCCTTTTATTGACAGCTTTTTTATGGCTGTTTTATAGTTTATGCCGAATGAATGACTTTTTTTTTTCATTCGATATATTTGTCAGTTTTTATTGAATTATCATATACTTTAAAGCACCAACTTCAGATTCCTTATTTTTTTTAAACGTGTCCTGGAATACATCTCGCTATATTTAACAAACTACATATTTTTCGCTTCGTGGTATCTTACATTCAGGCATTTATATTTATTTATTTATTTTCCTGTTAAAAATTACTCTAATATCGTAACGGCTCAAAATCCAGATACTGGATTGATAATATTTGATTAAGCAGTAAAGAATACCACGGCTGCTAGAACGTTATGAGTGTAAATGTAGGTTATACATTATACACAAATCCAAATATATTTCCATGATAAATAAATAAATACAACGAAAATATTTTCGTATATTTGGAAGTGATATCTCCAAAAGTTTCTTGCATACTTTCTTATAAAGATGTTATCCTTGAGAACGCCTTGTCGCACAATAGCTACGAAATATTAAACTTTGGCGTGGATTTTGCATTTTTACTGAATCTATCGTGTGATCATTGACGAGTTTTTTTATTTTTAATCTTTTTTTTTTCTGCAATCAATCTCTGGCATGCAGTTAATAGTTTCCGAAAATAGAATTTATGTTTTAGACACGTTTTTTCCGCCAGTCGAAACAAAAATTTGGCATAAAACTACAAGTGGTCAAAAGTCAAAACCCCCACACCAAATTTGATATATTTAAGTCATTGCGTTTTTGAGTTATCACATTTACATGTTTCTGAAGGTGTAGACAGACAATCGGTCAACTCATTGTTGGATTTGGCTCAGCATTTGATTAACACTATAGATGTTAAATCTGTGCATTGTATTTTATTCATCTACCTTTCTTCATTTTGTAGTTGTCTTAATTTATATTCGGACCTCTTCCTCTGGACGAATTTTGTTCAAAAATTGATAGAAATCTACCAAATTGGTATAACCACCATATTTTAAATTTCATCTGTCTAGCTCAAAGAGTTTCTGAGTTGTCTTTGTCACAGACAGACGGACATTTTCTAAAAATGTGTTTTTCGTATTCAGGGAAGTCTAAAACGTGGCGATTCTTAAAAATCTCGGATTTTTGGACGATTGCGATACTTTCTCTATTCTATATATTTAAGAAAGTAAAAATATATTGGTTTTTATATGCGTTGTCAATCTGTTTAATACATTTTGCTCCATAATAATTATTATCTTGAGTTTTTTTGAATTTTACAATAATTGGAATTATGGTTTAAGTAGCAAATTTAGTAGTTAAGTTGTGTAAAGAAGTAATAAGAGTTCTTTATATATTATTACATTAAGTATTAAATCAAACCTTTAGGTTGTCTTCTCTTAAAATTGCTTTTCTTTTAAGTTAAAATTTAATCTCTTGAAATTGTCTATATCAGCCAATTCTAAATCTAGAATTCAAATTTTACTTACATATGGCAGACGGTGAGACAAGAATGTCCATTAATCAGAAATCTTTCATATCAATTAATTAATTTCTATTCAAATAAAAAAATGAATATAAGAATTTAAAATCCGCACCACATAAGATTATAAGCATTTTCCTTTTAACACACAGACACGCACTTATATAGATAAAATAAACTGTGACGAATATAGCGGATAATATATGCATAAAACAAATAAAAAAGACCTGTCTGAAAGTCTACTTAATAAGGTCTATCAACAATTTCGATTTCACAGTATCATGTGGGTGACGGGCGGCGTCAAATCATCTTGAACTTAGCTGCAGAGGAATATTCTGGATCTTCTAATTTTCTTTGAATGTCTTGCGTCATACGTATCGATTTCTTTAATGTCAGCATTTTTTGCTTTTGTTCGTATGACGTCAATCCATATATTCCTCTTTATGAAACGTTAGGTTTGCCCTCAACAGCTTCCATATAACTTAAAGTTGAACTTAAATTTATCGTTTACTTTCTGTAAGTTATATGCAAAATTAGAAAAGCGCAATAAGGCATGGATGTTTTGACATAAAATCCCCCTTTTCCTACATTTTTTTTTTTGTGAAAATCGTCATCTTAATCTAGTAGAAGGTTGCATAAGTAATTTAAAATACCTTTGTTGGAAAAAATATATTGTTCCGAGCTTATTTTTTCCGATAGAATATGTAGGGGGAAAAAATCGTTCCCATATCGCTACATCGGGGAAAAGCTCTAAATTAGAGAGAAATAGATCAAGGGAAAAAGTAATAAAATTAATATATACTTTCTGCTACCCGCATGAGGATTTAAAAAACCGTAGAAAGTAGTAACATTCAATTATTTTCAGTTAAAAGAAAAATTACTTATTGTAGTATGGGCTATTAAATACTCAACTTCGTAAGAGTAATAAAATTTATATTATAAAAGTGGTCTATAATTTACAATTGCATATTCCCTGCAAAATAAACAAAAATATGCTTGCCATTTTTTTCAGTATATTCAGTTCCTAAATATAACCATAATTTCCTTGCGTCATCTGGTCATTGAATTAGAATGGTTTGATAAATATGCAGGGCAAAAGAACATTATTTATTTTCTTAGTTTATGGTAACTTATTTCAAAACTAAACTTAAAATAACAATATTGCTACTGATTAATCAATTCGAACTTCGGAGGAAGTATACGGTGAAAAATTTAAAAGACTGAATAACAAATAACGACTTTTTATTCAATATGATACGCAAGTAACAAAAAGAAGACAGGAGAATTCAAAACAGTACTTTCAGTAAACAGCAGCAAATCTGTAATAAACAATTGTAAGAGCACAAAGCCCCCAGAGAGAAGTTCAAAGTAATCACTTGGACATCAGTTCAACTCAAGTGATTGCTGTCTCTGGACTCTCTACTGCTCTGATTCTGTCCAACGGCTTTTATAGCCTTCATGACGGAGCATTAATTATTCTAGAACAAACTTAAGAACTCGAGTCTTAATGAAATTATTGGTGTGATTCTCGAATACTCGGGATGCTTCGTTTTTGTCACCGTATTCACCATCTAGGATAGGAATTATTGACCCAGCATCCGTTAGAGCTGTATGTAAAACATCTTTCTTACTAAAAGACTTAACTTTGCAAGGAAGAATTGCTTCAAATTCGTAACAATATTACTTATTAATTAGGAACAAGTAGCATAAGGAAACAAGCTATTAAACTACCTGTAAGTGTTTAATTTTTTTATTTATTTATTTACATAAAAACACAGGAAAAGGTTTAATGGAGTTATCTGCAAAATTGGGAGAGATATGTGCGATTAAAGTTATAAACTTTCCGTGACATGAAAAGGCTTGTCCAAAACTTGAAAAATGTATTCTTCAGTATTCTCCTGAATGCGTTTACAGATTTATTTATTTATTATTATTATTATTGCTTTTGTTTATTTTCTTAGTTGCTTAAATTTTACTTCCACGTTGTTTAACTCGGAAAAATTGTATTACAATATCTTAAATTAAGAGTAAATCCTTTTAAATATTGTTGATTTTATTGTTGCCATTTGCTTTATAAACAGGACGAATTTATAAGTTGTGAAAAAATATTTTTGGTGCTAAAATCAACAATATTTTTTGGCATGTTTAATTGGATCTTTTAGATACTTATGCTAAAGAATGACTTAAAAATATATCAGTAGCTGTAGTCTGAGTTGGTTCCTAAATATATCTGATATTTAGATGCTAGATATTTAGATTTGTTTGAATTTAATTTTTTCTTACAGTTAAAATCGTTTTTTTTTAATTCGAATAAACTTAGGTTTTTTTCTCATACAAATTTTCTCTTTTATTTCCAGATCAGAGAAAGAAAATACGGTTGGAATCTCAGGATTCTGAAAGTATCCCAAGAATTTTTCCTGTATTTGGAGATGAATATTTTGCACCCGTCGTAAGAGGTATTGTTAAAAAATCATTTTAAACTTTTATTGTATCGCGATATAAAATTATTTTGCTTTTGACATTATCTTTGCCGACATTAGTTAAGCCAAGCTTTCTTGCTAAACCATCAGAAATTAAATTATTTTTACTATGAGTATCTTTTTTTTAAACTCATATTATGCTTTTCAAATTAGCATTTTGCAAAATAGATTATTCGATTGTGTGTGTGGTGTGCGTGTGTGTATAAAGATATTTCTTGATCTAATTTAAATCTTAATTAATCTCTAAATTTTCATCCTTATTTTGTCCATATTAACTTCATTCTAAAATGGTCTGCTATTTCTTGGTCCATTTCCCACTCTTTTCTTTAATTAACTAAATACGCGCTCTATGAAACCGTTTACTTCAGTATTTTCCCACGCTCCAAGTGAAGAGATAAAAATCTTTAATGTTTGCAACATTCTTTTAAAGATACTTAAATTTCCCTTTCCTAATACAACACGTGTCGAAAAAATCCATATCCAAATCTCACAGTGTGTGTGTGTGTGTGTGTGTGTGTGTGTGTGTGTGTAATGATATTTCTCTTATTTCGTGATCCAATTCCACTGTCTCTACTTAATTAATTCAAGAGAAGCTTCGTTGAATTGCAGAGTCAGCTAAAAGTCTAACTTTCCCACACTCTGCGTGAAGAGGCAAAATACCGCTGATGAGGCAAATTCTTTTTTAAAATCTCCCTGTGTTTCCCCTGCCTTCTTCGCGTGTGTAACGAAAACCCCTATCGAAATCTCGTAATATATTAGCGCTATGAAGAAATGTTTTCCCTATCAAAATCATAGGTTATATAAGACCAGGGATAAAATGTCCAAGGGCTTTTTCCTCATTCTTGTCTGTGTCGTTCTGTGTGCTCATCGCTTGTACATATGCCTGCTTCTTAAAAATGAAATAAAACGACGTCACGAAATAGCAAGTCTCTTCACTGTCTTCAAACTGCATTCTGCTTTACAACAAACAATGTTACATATATATATATTGATTTAAATTCTTCTAAATATCAGAATCAGAGTACTGAACAATGTTTTTAGTATTTTATAGAAAGTCAAAAATATGTCATGTATCTTCTCAGTAAATATTATAGAATTTATAAACTCTCTCCGTTTTTTTTTTTTTTTTCATCTGTATTTTTTAACTTAACTAATACTTAGCTCTCAAGGTATTACAAAAGAATTCTGATATTAATTATTTCATATACTTACAATGCTTACATGTTTTCAATATTTATTTATTGTTATAAATATTTAAAACGCGTTCCTGTCATGTTTTTCTCATTACTGGAAAGAAACATTTACAAAGATTCTTAATAGATACTGTATGGGTACCAGGGAAATAGTATACCACCTTGACGTGCCACAAAAATTGATGCTCCAGAAAAAGTTCGAATTATGGTCCTTTCTCAGTTGCCTATACTAACAACCAAGATCTGGAGATTCTTCTGTAGAAATTCTATGTGATAGAACTCTTCATCTGTAGACTAAATTAGCTGAGGCGTTTACATGAAAAATGATTCTCTCTTGGAAAAAATGATCGCATTGCAGTCATTTTTCCTGGTGAGGTGAAGCCGAGCGTTGTTATGTTGTTATTTAATTAGCGATTTGCTACCGGCTTTCGTGTTATTAGCTTCTGTAAGTTCTACTTTTTTGCACACACCTCGGATATATTTTTAATACTTATATTTTTTTTCTTCTTGAAACAAAGCATCGTTTTAATTATCTAGTATTTGTCTCCGTTTGGTCTACTTAATGAAATCTGTATCAATGTTTATTTATTTCATGATTGTAAATATTTCAGTTGGATCTGTTTCTATGTTTGCGTGTTTTTTGTTTGTTTGTTTGTTTTAAACTTTTTAAAAATTTTTCTTTTAGAGAAAATGTTTGTCGGCAAAATAAACATAAAGAAGGAGACATCTCGTTTAATTAAGTAAGTACGCTTTTCTCCTGCACTTATGTTCGCTTTAGAGCTCAAATCAACGTTAATATGCCCCTTCACATCGCCAAGGTGCCAAGACGCTGAATTCAAAAATTTGGATGGTTGACAAAGTAAATAACGCTATGAATAGAGTTGCTAGAACTATTCCGCTTTCATGTGTAGATTATCATGTTGGGGACAACTCAAGGGGTAAATTACATTTCAATCCATTTTTGTAATAATAAACCTAAAAATCATCAAAAAAAATTCGAACTAAGCAAGGGCAAGTGAACACTACAGCTAAGAAACGTAAAGATCGAGTTAGATACAATTTCGTACATTGTTTTTGCATAAGAAGTTACTGGCCCATATCAAATTTTAACCTAATTCCGTCGGAGGTTTGATCATTTATCGATCTGTACATTTGCATGAAAACGCGATAACTCAAAAATGCAATGTCTTAGATAAATTAGATTTAATCTATACTTATAAAAAAGCTCAATGTGTGTGTTTGTTGACGCTCTACAGGCCAGACCGTTTGACTTTCAGCGCCCAAATTTGGTACATATACTTTGGAGGTCGGGAATGCGCACCTGGCGTCCCTTTTTTGAATTTTTATTTAGAATTTTAATTATTAATTAAAAAGTAAATTTCCCGCCAAAAAAATCTTCATTTCCCCACCGCCAAATGAGCAAAGCTTCAGTTTTTTTCCCCACGCTAATGAGGTTAGGCTAAACATATTTTCGATCGATTATTTCAAACGATTCTGTTTATTTTCTTAATGTTTGATGCATTTAAAATTAAACATTGTTAATTCATAGGTCTTTCAGATTCATTCTGAAGTACTTTTGAATTAAAATAAAACAGAATAAAGGAAATTAAAGATTTCTAATCTGCATAGCGTTACCTCAACTGGCGTAGAAAAGTCACGCATTTGCGTTACCACAACTGGCGTTGAAAATTCACGATGCGCATTTTGTTCTGATTGTTGACAACTATTTTCAACGGATTCGGACTTGATTTAAATTATTTTTAGGTTGGTTGTGTGCTTTTGTAATTACATTGTATTTATGTTAGTTATATATATGTTTTGTATATGCTTATAGTTTTAAGTATATCGTTTTTTTAAGTAGTTTTTTAAACCTGTTTTCGATCGATTATTTTAAACGATTCATTTTATTTTCTTAGTGTCTGATGCATTTAAAATGAAACATTGTTAATTAATCGATCTGTTCATGATGAATCTGAGAAAATTTTGTTGACAAATTCTTGAGATATTACATAAATTAAGAAAGATATTCTTTAGTGCCCATAAGGTTTAAATACTCAGCGACTCTGTTTTCAGTACTCATATTTAAAAAAAAATGCTTCATTTCAGTAAAAAATATATTTTTATTTTAATTGCAATTTAACCATTTCCACTTTAATTTAAAGCATAAATTCTGCGGGAGCTAACAGAAAATTAGAAAGATACATATTACGTTATGGCTGAAAGCTTTTATAATGTTATGAGTGAATTATATGACTATCAAAATTTGAAGTTTTAAAATATTTTGATGAAGAAGCTATTAAAATAGAAGTTACATAAAATATTTAATTATTAAAATTTTAATGAGCATTAAGATTGGCGAACCGGCTGGTCGCCAAAGGCGGCTAGTATGTAATAATATCATTAAAATTGAAGCTCTGTATCAAATTCTAGTTTCAAGTGAGTCGAGAAAAAAAAGGTGTTCAAAATGTATCCTAGGTTTTTTTCACTTTACTACTAAACACAAAAAGTTCATAGACGAGACTGAAAATAACTATTTGGACGCTGATGGTTTCATAGCCTCACCCAAGGTGCCTAATTTTTATACTAGAAGAAGGAGATACCGCCTTTATTAGAAATATTCATGAAAATTTTGAAGAGAGCCCCTCTCTGGTTTTTAATTATTTATTTATCTGAAAAATCATCATTAGTTATTCTTACTAATTTCAACTAAACACTTTATTATTGAAAGTTCATGAGTATTTCGGTAAATTTCCTCATACTAGCCGCCTTTCGCGACCAGTTTATTTGTGTTGAATTTTGAAAAAAGGGATCCCATAATGTGCACTGCATGGGGCCGCTAAATACCTAATTCTGCTTTTGCATAAAAGTATATTTCAGTTTTAGCGTATTATTATCTATCTTATTGAACAACTTTTGTACTGAAAAAAATTTCCTTCCACTACAATCCCATAAAAGTTAGAAACTCTGAAAAGTTATTTCCTACCCTTAAATTGTCTTTTAATTGAAGAAATGCTTCATGTTGGAAAGGTCTTGTATTCACTTTCACCTTCTCTCATGCTTTCAGCTTCACTCCTTATGGCATTAGATGTAAAACAGGATAGTGTTCTTTAAGATATTATAAGGAATATAAGAAAGATAAGTGTTATATAGGAAAATAGTGGCAGTGATAAGAAATTTTCTTTTCTTCGTATCTCTGGAGAAAGGGAATCTGTGTTCATCTTCTGATTTTCTTACTTTTTTTTAATCTACGAAGCTACAAAGTTAGATATGAAAATTACCACAATTCTATTTAAAGTATGCTCATTTTTCACCCTTATCCTTATGTTTTTTTTATAAATTATTGCTAATTCAGTGAAATGATTTGCACTATCCCGGTTCATAATTACAATATATTGGAAATGCGCAGGCATTATTAAATGTTAATTACATAGCTTTGAACTAAATTATAAATCTTAAAATTAACTAGCGTTAATGGTTTCTCTTAAAAATTGTAAAACTTCAATATGTTCACGAGTGCAGAAATTTTTATTTTTTAAGTCTCGTACATCAGAATTTTGTGTTTCGTTGTGTAGTGGTATAGTATGCATTTTAGACGTTTCAGCATCGACCCATTGAAGCCAAATTTTTGTAATGAGAAAAAAATACAAATATAAAATTTCATTTATTTATATTTTATTGTTTTTGAGTTAATGTGTTTACATTCTTGCAAAACTATAGGCTGACAGACGATCAACCCCTTGACAAACCCCTTGGTTTCAAATTTGATCAGTATCTATACTTTAAGTGCTATATGTATGTACCAAACTTTATCCATCTGGCTTCTGTCGTTTGGTAGTTATCGCATTTTCTTGCATTCCTACAGCTGGACAGATAGACTCCTTCTCATTGGATTCCGTTCAAAATTTGATAGCAATTTGCACATTTGGAGCAAAGATTACATACCAAATTTCGAATTCATTTAGTTCGAACTGTTTTTAGGGCTATCATATTAACAGGTACATAAAGCAAACAACCATAATTCCAAAAATATATTTTTCGGCTTTAGGAGGTTTGAAACATAGAAAAATTTCGTGTTCAAAGTTTTTTACTATTACAAAACTCTATCTTTAAATAGTTTACGAGAAAGTAAAAACATTATTTGAATAGGATTTTAGATTACAATTTGCTTAATAGCCCCCTAAAAGGCATTAAATCTTAATACAATAGAAAATTTCAATTTATTTTCAATTTTCTGTTGGAATAACATAGGGTAGTACCAACCTTCGAGTTTGGATTATACTAACAGACTTGTAGCATGTTAATTTTGTTTCACCGCTCTAGTTTGGTATATATTTGAAAAATAATTAACGCGTTTTTATTCAGTTTTCTTGATTTAATGTGCATACTTTTTTTTTTAGAGAATTGTCATCTCATTGGCCTATTGGAAACCATTTAAAAAGAGTTCGATGGACCGAACAAAAAGGTAGAAATTTCATTATAATTTATGTTGCTTTTAATTAATTTCAGAATAACAGTATTTTTATATTATTTAAATTTATAAATAATTGTTTAAAGTAGCAAATATTTTGGTCTATTTTGTAAAAACAAATTAATTAATTGAAAAAAAATTAACTGTTATAGAATGCTATCTGTATGTATTATGTAAGTTCCATTAGAATTTTTTTTACGTATTGATAGATTTAATCACTGCTAAGAATTTTATTTAAATGAATTTTAAAAATATCTTAGTTACATATTTTTGTCTCTTAAGTCACCAGCATTATGTTGATCAATTGCAGATAAGTAACGTATTCTACCATTGACGTTGACAAAAAATTAACTGTTATAGAATGCTATCTGTATGTATTTTGAAACTTATATTTACATCCAAACAGAAGAAGTACCCAGCATGCACATTAATTAAATTTGTAACAAGACTAGCTGACCCGGCAAACGTTGTTCTGCCATATAAATTACTTCTAGTGAATATTTTGGTTGTTAATTAAAAAATAACGAATATATTGTAAGTGTGTGGGGATGGGATCTATGACAGAAAGGGGAATACAAAAAAAAAACCGATACAATAAAAATAACAAAACACCAACCATTCATTTTCTCAATACAATGTATTTCATTAACGTAACTAATATATACATTGTTTGATCTCTTAAAAATTAAACGTAAAGTGAAAAAAGTAATATATTTTTTATTCTAAAGTATAAAAATGAAATAAAGAAAATCAATATTCATTTCGAAGAGCAATTGAGTGTACGATATTTTTTGTCAGTCCGTATTTAGTCAACACAAATAAGCTCGATGGTTTGCCCACGCCAGAACATGCCACGTATTATTGTGCGTGTGAAAAGCATGCTGTGCCTAATCTAAGCCGCAAACAGACATCGTATGGCCTTGCGACTTATTGATTGTCATTGCGAATGCCAATCTAATAGGAAATTGAACGCGTTTGAATTCAGTTTGCACGTCTGTGAGAATCATTGGAATTCGTGGCAGCAAAACATTTTCGACTTGTAATCTGCCATTCAAAATGGTGGCTTCGATAACGTTTTTCATCAATTTTTTAATGACCAATCGCGTGTCATTGCATAGCCGTGGTGGGTTCAAATTCCGAAGTAAAATAACCGGAGATCTAACTTCCAGTCGTAGAAGGTGTGGTGACATGCCTGGCAAATCCAGTGAGTTCAAAAACTCTGTTGGATAATTTACAGCTTCGTTAGCATCACAAACTGTATCGATCGATTTGTATGATACCAAGTCGCCGCAACGATTGCTGTATCTTGAAGTTTAAATCGTCGACGTCCACATCTTTTGCTGCCAAAATGGCTCTTTCTGCCAACCACGCATGATTTATGTATTTTGTGCGTAGATCGAGAAATATGCGGTCAATGAGAGCATTTTGTGAATCAACGATAGTGCAGAAATTAGTCGGCAATTTTATGCATCCAGTATTTTCATAGACAGCAACTTTTCCAGTATTTTTTCAGTACTGCTTATTATTATTGATTTTTGCAAATCATTTAATGTATAATATTTTTCATAAACTTATGTATTTTTTGATGACAATACACTATTTTAATGTTTTCAGAACTTGATTATCAATTGATCATTAATTAAATTAAATATGGAACCTGATATGTAGCATCATCTGATCTTGAGTTTGAGACCCAATAAGATTAAAAAGTATCAAATAAAAATATAAGATTTAAAAAAAAGTATAAAAATTTTTGTTTAATGTTATAATAAAAAACATTATCAGATATTTTTAAAAATTGTTTTCAATTGAATTTATTAGAATTGAGTTTCAATTGAATATTTATTTTTATTTTTAATTTATATGATCTCATATCCTCTAAACTAGCTTTACTAGTTACGTCAAACCAGGATTTTTTTTCAAGAATTTTTTTATCTGTATCCTGTATTGAATTATTATTTTCATATGTATTTACTTATCAGATATTTTCGAAATACTGATTCGGCCTGTTGGAGAAGATGAATCCTTACATCTCAGTTCTATATCGTCCATTCTGAAACGGACGGACATCAACACAACTGGGCTGATGGATTCTGTGATCGTTCGTGAGGTCCCTAAATATCCAGTATTAACTCATCAACAATACAAAGAGGCTAAAGAATATTGGCCTGTACAATTCAGAGAAGATAAAAAGTATGCAATTTTTTATTCTTTTTATTTTTGAAATCCATATTTATAAAAAAAAAAGTACTGTGAAACCTCACTTAACGATCACTTCACATAATAAGTTTTCTAAAATGTAAAATAAATAAATTAAATTAATGAGCGATGTTTCGCATAAAGAGTGACGAGGAGATATCGTGACGTCACATACAGGATATTGTCTGTTTTCCTTGGTTTGTGTTTAACGCTTAGTCTGTGTTTAACTCTGTGATAATTTCATTTTTTTTATAAGTTAGAACTTCTAAAATATTTAATAACTAAATTGTAAAATATTTAGTTAACTAAATCGTCAAAAATAAATAAAAAAATAAAAAATAAAAGCATAAGACATGTCATGATTTTACATTATGAGAAGGTAATATTTCAGTAATATAAGAGCAAAACAAGTGAATTAGTACTGGAAATTACGACATTTTCATTTAAGAAAAAAATCACAATCAAACCTCACTTAGCAAGCATCTCTAACAAGTGATTCTGCGATATTTCGTAAAAATAATGGCAAAGAGACACCGTGACGTTACATGCTTGAATGGCCCGTATCTGTCTGTGTCGAGTTCTTGCTTGAAGAGAACCCTTATATCTATTTGGAAAATTTTTTAGAAAAATAGCGCTGCCGAATGAGATTCCAAGGGGGTTTCTGCAATTCCCTGTGGACCTTAATGACGAGACTGTGTCGATGGCCAAAGTTACAGGGTTAACGATGAACAGTAAGGCCATAGATGAGTTTCGGATTGAATAGCCAGAATTACCGGTGAACTTATAAATCTACTTTGTTATTGTTGTTTCAAAGGGCACTTGCCATAGGCAAGCCCCGCTGTCGGAGACAGCCGATTAAAGCCTCAGGGGAGCGCCTCTTGTTTTCAATAGTAGCGCCATCTAGGGCCAAGAGAACGACTTAGCTACATGCACACACGTCACAGCCCTTTTTACGGGGCGGACTACATTCACGCATTTCATACACTGATCGTAATTTAGACCTGAATCAGAGAACGACCACCCGTGATCCAGTACCCCCAGTGGTATTACTCTCGACATGGAGGACTTTGTGACCACGACAGATTTAACACGCGTCAGCCACCAAGCACGCGGAGAATCCGGCCGGCGGGTTCGAACTCGCAGCCTAAGGGACTCGAATTCGACGCTCTACCAACCAGGCTATCCCGGCCTTAAATCAACTTTCTTGTCACAGCAAAAGAACTGCAGTGGAGATTTGGTCAGGAGAGGTGAAAATAATAAACTCAACAAAGCAATATTTTCCTGTATCAGTCTGTATTGAGTATTTGCCCTTATATCTATCTGGAAAATGTTTCGACCAGATAGAGCTGTCGAACTAAAGTTCATCTTCCAGTGAAATAAGAAAGATGCTAGAAGCATGGGAAATTATCCTAATATAAGTTGAGAAACGAAGCCCTGTGACGTAGCGGTTGGGCTTCTCGCTCCCAACGCACAGGTCCGAGGCCCGATCTTTGGGCTGGGCAAGGTCGACTCAGCCTTTCCACCACTTCAGTGGGTCGATAAGTCGAGGACCAAGCATGCTTGGGGAAAAAAACGCTGGGGATTCCGCGTAGACTGCCAACCTAACCGGGACATATGTCTTATGTCTCAGGGCCTTCTGTCAAGAAAGCAGATATGGGCACGGTAGACCTTCGCTCACATGGGCTGTCCGGGAACTGAGTTTGGGGGGGGGGGGAGGACTTAAGCTTTCGAAAAAAACGCGACAAATAATTGCCATTCTAAAAAAATTTGCTTTGCATTTCTGTAATAATGTACTGACTTTTGTGGAATTTTTAAAAAATAGCTTGCTTTTTCCGAAAAATTGTAAAAAATTGAAACTAATATTTCGGCATCCGGCATTCTAATTCCGTTATTTATTTATTTATTATTTTTTTTTTAATTTCTTTGATTATTTGAACATTTTTTTCTGTAATTTAGAACAAGAATTTTTGTCGAATATGCACCATGACCTCACTGAGTCCGAAAAACACATTTTTGTTATTATATTTATCTGTCTATCTATGAACACAATAACTCAAAAATGTTTTGAGCTAAGGAGAAGGAAATTTGGGTTCTTTACACAAAATTTGTATATTTCTATCAAATTTTGGACGAATTCCATCTTTGGGAGATATATTTGTCTGTCGAAAATCAAATGAATACGATAACTGCAAAATGCAACTAGCTAGATTGAGTACATGAATTGTACACATTTTTCAGGTATTGTGTACATGAATCTTTCTAATGGAGACAGTTCCATAACATCATAGTGCAATTTAAAACGTAATTTTGCAGTTCCCATCCATCGTCTAAAATTCGCAATATCATAATTTCACTTTTTTGTTTCTTCTGTAAACTATTCAAATATTAAACAATCCTTCTTCTTTAGCTTTTGACAATGTAAAAAAAAAAAAAAAAAAAAATCGGACGGTTAAATATTTGATGAAACAATGAACAAGGTTTGAATTTCAAGGTAAATATGTAATATATTTATTGTTGGAAATTAATTAAAATAGTATTTTTTTAAAAAAATGCCAAAATTTAGCAAAATATTACGAATATTAAATTGATATCGTTAAAAATACAAAATTTTATATTTTAAGATGATGTAAAAAAAAAAAAAAAAAAAAAAACCATTTTTGTGCTGTTATATGTTCGAGAAATTCTGATGGAAAAATATCAAAATCTCGCTTAATTTTTAATTAATTAAAATTTCAAAAAACTCACTCTGATATTTCATATTTCTACCTAGTACGATATGTATGCGCGAAATTTGATAGCTGTAGGTTAAACGGTCTGTCTGTAGAGCACAAACACACATATACATGTACACACACATTCATCTTTATTATTGTTAGAGATATTGTGTGAGTATTACCATTGTTTTCTATATATATATATATATATATATATATATACTTAATACTAAAAGTAAATTGATTTTTTATAGCGTTGAAAATTTGTTGGCGGACAGTTTTTTTAGTACAGATGAAAAAAGAAAGATATCTGTGTATTTAAAAATGGCTTTAAACGTCGCATGTTATGGTGATGTATGAATAATATTTTATTTTTGCTAATGCATTATGATGTTATTATAATATGTTTCAGTAAGTTTAGTTTAGTTTAGTTATATTAACGTCCCGTTTGAAGCAACACTTGGGCTATTTTGGGACGGACCTCGTAATTTTGAACCGCGGTCAGATGACGAGGACGACAACTGAGCTGGCACCCCCCTCTCTACGCAACACCACACCAACGGGAGGACGTTTGGTCAGGACGGATTTAATGTGTAACTGACCCCTTTACACGACGGTTCTTCGGTGGAATCGGGTCTCGAACCTGAAACCCTCCGGTTCCGAAGCCGAGACCGTACCACTAGGCCACCGCGGCCCCATGTTTCAGTATGCATAGTGTCTATGAAGTATTTTTAGAACTTAAAAAAGTACTGAAAAGTAATTGCTGAGATATTTTAATCAAATTTTTCACGTTCACCAAGTTGTTATCCCATTACTCCAGTTATAAGTTTGTGATTTGCTTTCCTATATGTAAAGTATTTTATTGATAAATACATATTTAAATATTTTATGAAACTAGGCAATGCAGATGATGGGATCTCTTTTTTAATAAAATAGTTATATTTTAACATATTTTAACTTTATCAACATATTAATGTTCTTTTTTTTTTTTTTTTTTTTTTGTCTTACTGAAAATGAAACAATGGCTGAAATATTAAAAGCAGCAGCGAAAACGATTTGTCTTTCACTTCAACAATGAAATATTGTTATAAAATTTTTTTATTTAAGATTTTAAGATTTTTAAGAAGTGAATTTTAGGATCATTTTTGAACAATATTTTTTGAGAACTATTATATAAAAATGCAAAAAATTTTCTTTATCTTTAATTAGTTAAAATTCTAATTAGTATTTCAAAAAATCCGCATCGGGTTGAACATTTTCACCCTCTAAGATATATTTGTGCTAAATTTGGTAACATGTGAATGGTCAAGCCTATAAAGTGCCACTATACAAATACGCCACAATATTATTCGCTTTTATTATTAGTAGATATAAATTATTAATTATACTTTTATTTAATATTTGTTTAAATATTTTGTGTAAATATTTTGCAGTCTAATCTTAAAATTCAACTTAATGTGTCTTTAGAACATCAAAATCTTTAATGGCATCGTCAGATTCAACACTTTAAACAAGTTCTAAAGTCAAATCAAAATATACCGGACTTGAAAGTATATCGTCTGTTGAACTGTTCCTCAAATAATTCTGTATTCTAATGTAAAGATATTAAAAGATTTTTCGCCAGATATTTTAGTAGTTGTCATTGAAAGTAGTTTCTAAGTAGGGAAGAAAACACGATAAATAACACGATAACGTGATTCGAAATGATCCCTTTCTTTTACCTGAATTTTCTTCTGCATTTCTAAGATTGACTGACATTTGTATCCATTAGCTTTGTGTAGATTCTTTTTCATTTTATTTTTATCTTACTGTCACTTAATAAATCTAATTATGCCTTATAGGATGTTATTGAAGGAAACTACACATTTGTCTGAAATATAGCCAATAAAAAAATCCTATATCATCATTTTATTTTTCATTTTTGATGTAATAAACTTGTTTTATTATTCACTAGCAGATTATACAATTCAGATGAAGTCAAAATATAATTAAATAAAAATTAACTGATAATTCTTGAAAGTATGAAAAAAAGTGTACTTTTTCATTAAGAACATGTAAGTTTGCAAAACTTGTAAATACGATTACATCAAGAAGTAAATAGCAAATCCATTATAAAATACCATTTTGACAAACATGAAATAAGTCAACTAAAATTAAATTATGTAAAAATGAATTTTATCGCTGCATTATTTTACAATAGAAACGTTCTTTAGCAATAGAAACCAAAGGAATTTCAGGGTGAGTCAGCATAGAATGCAAAATACACATACAGGAAACATTCTTAAAAATACTGTGAAAGACCCTCCACATCGAATTTCCATTTTTCGAAAATCTCGCTATATCCAGCTTCACCCCTCCCCTTCATAAATCTATAATTTTCACTTAGATAAAAAAAAGTTTCTTTATATCGAATAAAATTTCTGTATATCGAATCCTTCTTAAAAATAAGAGAGCAATTTAAAAAGTAAGGTCACAAGTTCTCTGAGAGTAAAAATTTATTCACGAAATCAAAGATCAATGAAGCTAGAAAGGTATTATACATATTACTTTTCCAGATTATTACCATGGTTATTATGATGATTACCATTTCCAAGTGATTATCATAAAGCATTTGTGCCATTGGTAATGGATCTATCGAAACCAGCACTGAAGAAATCAGTTTCCAAATCGTGGAGCCACGTAACGGGAACTTCCTGAACTTAGCTTAATTTCTGAAATAGCGATCTGCCAAGTGCTTCTCTAACAGCTCGAAGAGAAAAAAATAACTTGGTGCTAGATCTGAGTTGTAGGGAAGGCATTCCAATACATTCTAAATTATGTGTAACAAGTCAAAGAGTGGTTGAGTGTTTTCATACAATAACATGATTCTTTTCGAGAGTAGTTCCAATCGTTTCTCGCGAATTGCCTCATAACATTTCGCACTTCATTTACCAGTCATATATCCGTCAGTGCCACCATCTTTACAGAATTTAATACACGCAGGTAATTTGTACACTTACTTTTTTAACCTTACCTTACCTTACTTTTTACTACTTACGAATGTTAAAGCAGGTTTGAAGTGACAAAACTCATATTTTATTGTAGGATAAAGTCGGTTGTGTTATCGTGGATCCCATGACTTCGGAAACGATCGCAATAGCTCATGATCGAAGAAAATCACATCCTATTCAACACGCCGTGATGGTTGCAGTTGATTTGGTGGCACAAAGCCAAGGAGGTGGATCTTGGAATATTGATAGTAAGGTTTTATTATTATTATCATAATTATTATTATTCGTACATGTTTGTTACGAAACGACTACTTCATTCAATATAGAAAACAAAACGTATTACTTGTTTAAATTGTAAACCTTATTTCTTGTTAAAATATTTTCAAAGTAAATCTATTTAAACTTTTATAGCAAAACTTTTCATTATGCTAAATGCAGAAAAACTATTTTGATTATTTCTTAATGATTGATTATTTCTCATGCAGCATGTTATTTATTATGCTGTATACTAGTTTCCTCTGACAGCCAGCCTGTTCTTCTAGATTACATCGTGTTTCAACGTCAATTAAGTATTTTATGTAACTTAATTAGCAAATTGCTTTTTAAATTTCAAATTTTGATAGATGTGAACTCATATTATTTACGAAACTTTAATATTCTGTTCATTATGATAAATAAGGAATTAAGTAATATTTTTAATGTTCTGTCATCTCACCTAAGATTTATTCTTTAATTTATAATAGAACTTCAACTACATCTGAAGTTAAACTTTGTTTTTAAGTGCAATAAAATTACAAAAAAAAATTATTAAAAGCATGCTTTAAACAAATAGTTACATGACATGGGAAGATAAATTATTTTCGTATTTTCATTAACAACAATGGATGAAAAATCAGATGAATAGAAGAATTTCAATAATCGAATGGAAGAAAAATTTAGGATAAAATATTTGTAGCTGCAGTGGCAACGATTTGAGATTCATTGAGTTTTACAACAACGGAATATATCGTTGTAAATTTGACTTAATTTTTTTTTAATTTCACTAAAATTGAAAATATATATATATATATACGGCAATAAATGTGGCATCATTGAAAAGATAATCTTTTGAATTTCAAATGACGCAAAAATCGTTGTGATGTAATACTTTTGCAAGTTGGAGAAAAATCCAAACAATTTCGCTTAATTTTTTATTTATTGAATTTCTGTTTAAACTTTCAAAAAAAAATCGTCTGAAATGCATATGTTCATTTTCCAAAATATGCCTATGCAGAATGTGGCAACTGTAGGCTTAGCGATCTCTTCTGTTGAGCGGCAAAACGAATACTCTTATTTTTATTATAAACTTAGTTTGGTTACTTTCGGCATCCAGGTATTTTGAAATTATTGCTGGTAGCAATATTTCGCTTATGTTAATAAATTTTAACTTTTACAATTGAAAACATTTATTAATTATTTTTAATCAAATCTATATTATATAATGACTGAAATTACGTAACTAATAATTTAAAAATTCTATTTTGAAATTAATGAATGATTAAGCAATTTGAATTAATTAAGATTATTGCAATTGCCAATTTTTTTTTATTTTTTTTATTTAATTAAAAATAAATCTGAAGCTTCAAATTAATAAAAATTATAAATGAAATTTTTAAAAAATCGAAAGCTAGATTTTGAATTATTTATTAAAATTATTTATTTGAAAAATATTCTTATTTTACTTTTTAATGTATTAACATATTTGAAAAGAAATACAATCACTGTCAAAATGAATCAGAAAAATTCTTAAAAGATCTATCTAAATTCAGTCGGCAAAAATAGATGATATTTCACGCTTAGATTTCAGTTCAGTTTGCAATTTCTAATTAGAATCTAATGTTAGCAAAACAGCAACTACATACAACTGTTTGCTACGTCATTTCTAATATATCATCTGAAAGTCTTGCTCCATTACGGGAACAGTTTCATAAAAATATTAAATTCCAACTAACATTAATATAAAAAGAAATTCTCTACATCATTTGAAGTGGAAGATATTTTATTCAACACTAATTTTAATTAGAGATATGCAAATAATCGATAATAATACAAGACAGAATAGCATATAAAAATCGTTTGGTCTGCAAATCTCTAATTAATCGTTTGGTCATCCACATAGCTCTCATAAAAATGTCGAATTCTTTTATTATGTTTTATGTTAAAATACTCATAAAATAATGCAATATTTTATACAGGTGACCATGTATCCCATAAGCCCTTTTCAAAAGAAGAGATGGAAGATAAAATTGCCAAAATTAAGGAAAGTAATCCTGACAAAGATGCAGTGAAAACTGCACTTCCATATTTATGCACAGGATACGATATTTATGTTTCAAGGGAACCTTGTGTTATGTAAGCATCTTTCATCCATCTTTTTGCATTTATTTTCAATATTTTATTATTTAATTAATGAGATTAATGAATAAGGCTTAATATTAATATTTTTATACTAATACATTGAAGGCAAAATTAACAGTTTTAGATTAATATCATACAATAAGAAACAAGCATCACGGTATACATTTTTGGATAAAATTATTTTCAAAACTTTAAAGGAAATAATTCTAATTAGCTGTCTTTGGCGACCAGCTTGTTCGCCCAGATTATTGACTTTTTAGGCAATGAAACTAATTAATATAAACTTCATTTTTTTTAAAAAATCACATTTGCTATTTGATACAACTAATAGACATGAATTTAATTGAATAATTCAACTACAAATTATTGGTATGCAAATAAAAAATGCATATACTGCGAAGAAAAAATGGAAGTGAAAACCCTACTTCGGAGATTATGTCAAAAGAAAGAAATGTTTTTAATCTTAATTTTATAACTCTGGCAAAAGCCCGCAATTGAGCGTTTTGATGAATGAGTTTGAATTTCTTTTTAATATTTTTTGAGACTGGATCCGAAGTAAATTTTAAAAAGTAAATAAATAATATAAATTAAGAAAAGAATTGTACGAATATGAAATTGATATCATTAAAAAGATAAGTTTTCGAATGCAAAAATCTTTTTTTGGAAATAATAAAGAGTTGTGGAAGATATGAACATCAATTTTCAAAAGCAAATCATAGCGGCTATCCATCTGACGATGGTAAAGCCTATTTTTGGGATTAATTAAACTTTGTTTCACGCTTGTTCATAACACCTGGAATTTTTTACATATTCTTTTCTCTGAATGAAAGAAACTTTTAATGAAACAGCAAGTCTACACTCAAAAAATTCTAATAACATTTTGCAGCACTATCAATTAATTAACGAAGTGTTGAATTAAGTGCAGCCTTGAAAAACTTCAGTGAAACGTTTACATGAAGTTTTGCTTGTATTTGACTGTTGCCATTCGGTAATAAGAAATAAGAACGATTTCTGGCCCATTATAATATAATGTTTCTTAAATTAATTATTGCTGAATAAGTAGACTGTAGCTTTAAAGATTTTTTTTTTCCTGGGAAGAAATGTTTAGAGTGTTTTTCTCCTCTAAACAAGCATAACCATTTTTGGGAAACATTAGTTCCTAACGGTCCGAAACAATTACTTCTTGTTTTGCTCTTTTGTAATAAAATTAATAGGAGTTGTCTCCCAAAACTTTCCCGCATAATGTTTAATGAAAATATTGTCACTCTTTTCACCAGAATGCAAATTCTTGCTCAGATTTTTAATTGCAGAGTCCTACACATGAGCGTTTTGTTCTTCGGGTTATAATGAGAAAACCTAATTATCCATCATGGAAGCCTTTTTTTTTTTTTTTTTTTTTTTTTAGTCTGATTGAAATTAACAACTGTAACATGACATTTTCATTATCATTTATTCATTTCAGTAACATGACAAATTCATTTATCTAAAACATTGCGATTTCAAGTTATCGAATTTACAAATAATCATCATAAATCATCAAATTTACAAATAATCAACTTCCTGACAAAGCTTAAAATCTGATACATATCTACATTTTAGATGTTAAAACTGTCTACTAAATTTTACATGTTGGCAATTATATAGATAATCAACTTCCTGGCAAATTTGATTTAAAATTAATACATATCTACACTTTAGATGTTAAATGTGTATACTAAATTCTTACATGTAAGTAAACATATAAATAATCAACTTCCTGGCAAATTTGGTTTAAAATCTAATACATAACTACACTTCAGGTATTAAAACTGTGTACTAAATATTATTCTATTATTCTTTATGTTTGATAGCAATTGTATTTGTTTTCAGATAGACAAATTTCGTTCAAAATTGGTTAAAAATCTACGAACTTCATATATCTATTCATTTTTCTAGTTCAACGTGTTTTTGATATATTTATTAAATCAATCGCGTTCACAAATTGACAGACAGGCATAATTTCAAAAATATATTTTTCGAACTCAGAAAGGTCTGTACCTTGGAGATCGTTCAAATATCGATATTTTTTCGTTCGATAAAGGTTCGTTCGATATTTTTTAAAGGTTATAATGCTTTCTCTTTGTGTACGGGAAAGTAACCAGTTGGAATGATCTCCCTAAAACTTTCCAATAAAGGCTTTATCCTCCCCCGACATGACACTATGAACTTTAGGTAAGACCAAGAATGCCTTGCATGACATTGGCAAACAATAGCTACGAAATACAAATGTTTGGCGTGAATTTAGCATTTTTATTGAATCTATCGTATGATCTTTGCCGATTTTTTAGCGATTAATCCCTGACATACGGTTAATAGTACCTGAAAATAGAGAGGTTTTTTACCCTAACCTGTTGAAATCAAAAGTTAATACATAATTACAACTGTAATCAAAAACATCAAGGGCCTGGATAGCCTGGTTGGTAGGGCGTTGGATTCGCGTCTCTTGGGTTGCGAATTCGAACCCCGCCGGCCGAAGACTCTCCGTGTGTGTGTGTGGTGGCTGGTGCACGTATAAATCTGTCGTGGTCACAAAGTTTTCCATGTCGAGAGTAATACCACTGGGGGTACTGTATCAGGGGTGATCGTTCTCTGATTCAGGTCTAAATTACGATCTGTGAATGAAATGCATGAATGAAGTCCCTCCGTAAAAAGGGTTGTGACGTGTGTGTAGCTAAGTCATACTCTTGGCCCTAGATGACGCTACTGCAAAAACAAGAGACGCACCCTTCGCTTAAAATCGCTGACTTCTAAAGTAAGTGGGCTTGTCTATGACAAGTGCCATTAGAAACAACAATAACATATTTAAGTCAGTGTGCTTTTTAGTAATCGTGTTTAAATGCATGTGAAAGAACAGAACGACAGACAGTATACCCCTTTTTAGATTCAGTTTTGCATTTTAGATGCTAAACTTAAGTATTAAATTTCATCTGTTTAGTTTTTTTACGTGTTGGAATGATTGAGTTCACTTGTAATCGAACAGCGAGACACACCGACTTTCTATGAGTGGGTTTCATTCAGATGCAAATTTGGTTGTAAGTTCATATACAAGAATTCATCCACTTAACTCTTATTATTATGTTCAGAGACATATAGGCATAATGCCAAAAGTATGTTTTTCGAATGCAGAGAATTCTGAAACGTGGAGATTCATTCATATACCGATGTTGAATTTTTTGACGATTACAGTACTTTCTCAACGCATATTGGGCATACGTGAAAGTAAAAAGGGAAAAGAATCATTCTTTATTTAAAAATTCTGTTTATAGAGTTTTATTAACATCCAAGGCATCTGAATGTTTTTACTAGTCATGGGAACGCATGTTTAAAGATTTCTCAGCCTCTTCTATTCATGTTTCCACTTCGTTAAATCTGATTTCAGATCCGTAGTTAAAGATGAGTACTTTTTTTAAAAAAACTTTCTCTTATTCGAAAAATATAAAATTTTATAATCGTCAGAAATTTGTTCTAAAGATTTTGACGAATCTTCACGTGTCAGACCTCCTTGAATTCGAAAAACATATTTTTGGCATTATGTGTATCTCTCTATCCAACTTTCTGTCTGTGACAAAAATAACTCAAAAACGCTTTGAGCTAGACGGATGAAATTTGGTATACGGTCTTTATACAAATTTTGTAGATTTCTATCAAATTTTAGGCAAAATGCGGGTCTGAGGAAATCTGTCTGTTCAGCTGTTCGAAATGAGTTAACACGAAGAGAAGAGCTTTATAAATCGAAAAACAGATTTAACATCTAGAGTGAAGACTTTTATCAAATTTTGAGTCAGATTCAACAAGGAGTTGAGTGTCTGTGCTTTCAGAAACATGTAAACGCCATAACTCAAAAACGCAACGCCTTAAATATGTTAAATTTGGTATATGATTTTATGACTGCAATCGTAGTATTTTGTCAAAATTTTATTGGGGTTTGAAATCAATTGCAAAAAACTGTCTGAAACATAAATTCGATTTTTGGATACTATTAACCCTATGCCAGTGATTAATTGCCAAAATATTCGCCTAGAACGCATAATAGTTTGAGTAAAAATGTTTAATTCTAGGTTCTATATATCAAAGCTAAATTTTTCGTAAGTATTGTATGCCAGTGCCATGTAAAATGTTCTCCGGAATAACACTTTTATTAGAAAATATGCGAGAAAGTTTTGTGGAAACCACTCCTGCTTGTTCTAGTCCAAACTCGAGGTGATGGGAAACGTGGTCTTTTTCAAATATAAAGATTTTTTTACCCCATTATTATATTATTTTCTCTTATTTTACTTCATATACAAGTGAGAAAAGTGTTATTTCTTTTCTTAATTTTATGTTTACATTCATTATAAACATAACTGTTTCAGGTGTGCCATGGCTCTTGTCCATTCACGGATACGGAGAGTGTTTTATGCCCACCGGTCACTGCGAGGAGCTCTAGAGAGTCAATGCAAGTTGCACCTGCAGGACGGCTTGAATCACCATTATGAAGTGTTCAGAGTTGAACTGAAAACTACGACAGAAAAGAGCAAAGAGTCCGAAATCGACTGTGATTCAGTTTCTTGATAAAAAAAATATTTCTATTACTTTTATTTAATTATTTTTTAAAGTTAAATAAATATAATTTTTTTTATCAACTTGCAATTTTTAAGATGTGTGTCTTGTCCTATAAAGTCATTTCCTTAAAAGGAAGGTGGATTAGTGGTTTAGTAATGAAAGCTAGGCCTCAAAGCCATAGAGTTTTAGGTTCGAAACCCGATTCCTATTTTTTTTTTTAATACAAAACTATTTTTTTTTTTAACTCCTTTTGATTCTTTTACGGTTCGTACTTCCTAGGGAGGGGGAGGGGGGGAAGAGAGCATTAATATTTGTAGACATTGATTCTGCATACACATTGCGAATCTTAACACTTTTTTTAACTCCAGAAACCAAATGATAATGAAAATGCTCAGTTTTGTTCATTTGATACTCTATTTTAATAAAATAAAAACATCAAAAATCAATACAATTTTAAAAATTAAAATATATTATCTTGTAGAACATTAAATATATTTTTAAAAAATCTCTACTTATAAAAACAAATAAATGTGCGTGCGCCTCTATGGGTGCTCTATAGGCCATACATTTTATTAGTATTTTACTTAGTTACCAAACTTACCACATATATAAAGCGTTAACACAAGATTTGAATTAAATAAAAAACACAGTTTCTTTTCTTTAAATTGTTATATTTTTGTTGAATCATAAAGTACACAGGATAGGGTTATGTATGGAATAATACTTAGGGCAAACGATCTCCATCGGTTTACTGGCAAATACACAATCTTTTGTTCGAAATTTTCCACGACCATTTTGCATAAATGTAGCTAAATTTCGTTGATGCAGAATTGAATTTCCTCCTTCAGTACATGCATGCTTGCGGACTATCTGGCATAAAAAAGAAATCCAATAGCTTTAACTTCAAATAACCGCATAAAAAGAAATATAATGGTGTTAAATGGCACGATCTAAGCGGCAAATTCTCAAATTTTCGAACTGTGGCCGTCAGATTTTCATTATTTAAAAAATATTATTGAACAATGAAACCACTTTGTTCTATCGTGTAACGAACGCTCCATTTTTACTAAACCTACACTATCAGCAGCCAAATGGGGGGTTTTATACGGTTGCCAACACTTTACTGCACGAATGATGACAAATTCAAATTTTACATTAATTTTGGGACACCCTTTACTTTGAAGGATCATATTGTGCATCTAGGAGCAAATACTTTGAAATATTACTTAGATTCCTTTAATGTAAAAATAAAAACTCATTTTGTTAATCATTCCTTTTGTGATACGAATTGATTTCTTCCCCTAATACCAATATTTATTCTCTTAATAAAACAACTGAGCAGCATGTTTGCCAAGAACAAATAAATTGTGTATATTCTTTAACAATTTAACAAGCATTTCATATAAAAGAAATTACAATATATGTACAACTTGTATGTATATCCAGTTGCAACATTGCATAAAAACAGACACCATTTTATGGAAAGCTTAAATTTGTTTTTAATATTAAACAAAAATGATGTATCACAAAACATTGCCATGCAATGTCAATAGTGCATCTAAGCAAGCAAGGCAGATACCCTAGGTGACCTTATTAGGGGTCGTAAAATAGTGAAATAAATTCGTTGCATTAAAAAAAAATACTTTTCTTCAACTCTTAATTCCCAGAATTAAAATAAAACTTATTAAAGGCAAAAATGAAGATTTTCTTCGTTCAATTTAATAACTCAATATATTGAGTTTTCTGCAAAATTCTCTAATTCAAATCACTATTTGAGTTCCATATATAAACATTATATCCGACATTGACAATGGATCATGAAGGTTTAAAAATACTTTTTTAAATTAATAATCAAAGGCCGATATTAGATAACTTGAAGTCTATATTTTTTATCTGCAACCCATATCCTTCACGTAACTACAACTATTTTATATTTTCTTTCAAAACTGTTATGTCCAGATGTTAAGAACTTCGAGTTCCAGTACTTCGCGATCAATCCCACAAATCAGCATTACCATAATATAAATGAATCCTGCGAGAAGTATTTGATAAAATTAGACTCAACTTGGAATCGAACTTAGGTTCAGAATATCAAATTTCTATACGCCAAATATTCTTATCAGCAAAAAACATGATTTGTGCTTTGAAATAAGTAATAAATTGTTAAGAATTTCAATAAACTAAACTAAATGAGAAAAATCGGGCATTAAAAGTGTTATTATATGCAGAAAAAACAATGATTTGATGAAAGATGTCGTTTATAGTAAAATAATGAACTATTCTATTTTGAACGCCATCTTCAATCACATTTTTTTCAATGAATAGTGAATAATTCTATTATGAGTATCTTCTATTCTATTATGAAAGTATTTCCAGTATCTGAGGCTGGGACGAATTTATTTTATTGTAAGGTGGATCACAGCAACCAAAAAGAAAACTTGACATTCCCTCCCCCCCCAAAAAAATAAATTATATCAATGCTTGGGCTTGAAAAGGAATTTTTCAAGCCCAAGGCATTACAAATTTGTTATATTGGTTCAGTTTGAGTTTAAAAAAAATAACCATGTAATTGTTGCCCAATATTTGGCATTTAATAATTAACTGGACAACTTCTCTACATATATGCATAATCTAATTGAACATAGTACAGATATAAATTTCATAAACGAAATAATAAAATTCTAGTGAGTGCTGTTTTGGTATTTGCCCTTGCTTCATTTTATGTAGATACGCTTCTGTGCACTGTAAACCAAAACATAATCATATTTTTTCAAAGATAAAGAATAATACCAACAATATTGGAAAAGTATTTAAAATTAGACCTAGAATTTGCATACTTTTGAGGAGACTAGCAGTGTTGAATGACGTCAACTGTCCTCTCATCTCTGTCGGATCAACAAGTCAATTTTGGAATAACTTCATCATCAACAACCAAGATCTCTTGGAAATGAAGCCACACAATATCAACTTTTTCCTGAACCAAAAACCTTCGTCTGAAAAGAAATAGAATAGACAACCCAGACGCTGAAACTTCATCCCACCTTGTAAAAAGAAATTGGAAGCCCTGCCTTGTTGATGAGGGGATTCCTTCCAAACTTCGTGTTTGAAAATTGTATCGCTACCATTCTTGCGGCACGGGAAGGAAACATTAGACAAAACACCTTTTAAAAAATATCTGAAATTTTTTATACCTTTTATGCATTAAAAACTTAAAAAGTGCTAACTTATGGCAATCGTGAAAAAAGTTATAAGAAATTGCAATCTTCGTCTGAATTTAGATATTTTTTTTTGCCCTTAAATGTTTCCTCTCCGTAGTTATTGTCTTCCGGTCTCTTTATTCTTGGTTCCCGTAAAATGACATAAAGGAAAAGGCAAATCAAACATTGTCAGAGGCATCGAAACCCCAAAGAGAGCGACAAGACCCCAAAGATAAGGTTTACAACATCTACAGCATGAGCAATAAAAAGGCCTTGGGACAGATGGAATAATAGTAGACGTCGTTAGGCACGCTGATGCTCGCAATTGCCAATTCTTCAATAAATTTTTCAATGGTTGTCTCAACTCTGGATACTTCCACAAATGCTGAAAGAAAGCACAAATTGTGCTTTTCAGCAAACCCAAAATGATGACAATGACCAAGCCTATCTTCTTGTTGGACACATTTGTTAAATTCCTAGATAAGTTTGTCTCCCAAAGGATTTTTTTTCTACATCCTTAGTAACAAACCCTACCCTGTCACTAGTACGGCCGATAAAAATGCTCCTTAAGAAATCATCGAAATTGAAAACTAGATAGCAAAAGCTAGAGCCAATTCCCAAAACAGTGTTGTCGTATCGCTTACGTCAAGTGTGTTTTCAGCCAGATATGTGACCAATAGAATACCTTTAAATGTTCTAAGAATATTCTTGAACTTTATGACAAAGAAGTTTATTTCTCCTATGGAGACCAAAGCTTCACCTGAGCTACGACTACTTACAAGGTTCCAATCCTATTCCATTCTTTTGGCTCCTCAGTGCCAATGATGTCCTCAGCACTGACTTACAGGAAGACATCAAACGGTTTACGCTGATCTGTTTGGTCTTAATTTTACCTGTTAATAAACATGATACGTGAACATACGTAAGCAAGTTAAAAGAGTTCTCAAGCATCTAACTCAATTAGAAGCCAAGTTATAACAAATTATTGACACGTAAATGATGCCTTTTTATAAGCATTTAAAAACTTGAAATGAATTTTCTGAAGAGCGAGTTTTTTTATTATTTTACTTTACTAGCATCCTAATATTTAAAAAAAAATAAACAAGATATCTTTATGAAATTTATAATTAGCGCTCGTTATGTATGAATTATGGATTTGATGCTGAATGCTCTAGAAGTGGATTTAAGATGGGTTAATGTAAATATTGTTAAAAAATTGCAAGATTTCATAGATAATGTAAGGCAAAGGTCACATATGCACACGAGAAAATTAAACTCATCCTACTAAAAACAAAAATTTTAAACTCTACCATTGAGCTCTTTTGAAGAAAGGTCAAGCGCTTTCCATAACGACTTACGCTAGAAACCTGATCAAGCTGGAAAGAAATCTCAAAATGCAATGGCTCATCTAAATGATTATCTTAATAGAATGTTCCACCCAAATTCTGTAAGGTATAAAATGCTATAATTCTTAACAGGTTCAGCTCGCCAAATATCACAAGGGCCTCACTGGTAGGGTTGCCAAAATCCTTTACAAAAAATCCCTAGAGGGAATCATCGTGTGTTTGAAATCCCAGATTACTGGTTGGGTTCGACCAGACAAATCTAGACAATCAACAACTTTAAATGCCAGGCTTTTCTCGCAATTACGGGGATCTTTCAAATCATTTCCAATAAGCGTATGTATTTTAAGAGCATCAAAGGAAAATGTTGAAATTTTGAGTACGACAATATAACACTCCAGGATCTACTTGGCTAAAGATTCTCTAACTCGATTAAGTCAATATTCTACGGTGCATTAGGATAACATTCACTCCACAGCTAACCTTTCCTTCTTTACAGAAGGCTCCAAAATGAACTGTCAAATTAGAGTAGTGATATGTATATCATTGATCACAACTTCATGAAAGAGTTTCAGACTGAGCAACCATTGCTCAATAGTCCTCCCCATCTACAAGGCCCTGCTTTGGAAAAAACAAAATAAACCAGAAGTATTAGGAACAGGACAATTTTTCATTGACAGAAAGGCTATACTCCAAACATTTCAACCTATAAACGATATGGTAAAAGATGGTAAGATGAATATATTTCACTACACTGAGTGAAGGGGCATATCGGAGTTGTGAGGAAAGTAGCGGCTAATAGAGCTGCTAAGTTTACTGTAGCTAAAAGCTAAAAAGAAGGGGATATACACCTTTCAATAAACATGAGCCCGTGGTTTACCCAAGTTATGAGTAAAACTTATAGAAGGGGGCAGGGCAGAGATCCATTCCAGCACACCAAGTATTCAAAAGTCTCAGCATGGCCTTGGACAGATTTATTGATAATAACGGAGACAATACATACATTACTTTAAAATGGATAGAATTTATCAATATAGTTCGTCCTACTGCATGGAGGGATATAATTTTATTCTTGGTACACATTTGTTTGATCCATACACTGTGAGGCGGGATGTACATATAACAGATTGCCTCAGCGTGGGTTAAAATAATTTAAATACATATTTTGTAATACAAACCTATGAGGTTGGTCTAGAGGTTCCATTGGAACGATGCCAGAGGAAAATATCTCGAGTTTGATTTTCATTTTTTATTGACTTCTTGATCATTCCTGAAATCCATGACTTCACCTCATTATTCTCATGCAATACCAACCTCCCCTGATATGAAATTGTTCTATTTATTTTATTATTTACTATTTTCCCTCGTTTAAGCTGAAATCCTATGGGAAGAAGCAATGAGAGGGACAGCCTCTGGAAAAAAGTTTCCTTTTGTCTTAATAGTAATTAATAAATTAATAACTCCAATAAATTAATACAATTTCCCACCAAGGCAGGCCAGTGGTTGTCATGTCAAGGGAACAGAGTTTTTTTTAAGAAAATTTTATTGTCACGAGTTCCAAAAAAAATTCGAATTCCCACTATTGAAAAAAATTAATTAAAATAAGGAGTTTCACTATGATTTAAAGATAAAAATTCCTCAGTTAAAAGCTTGAAGAATTCTGAGTGAATAATTACTCTCTAGGCTAAAATTTAGCATTAATTTAAATATAAATCACTAGATTTCCCCCAATCGAGTGAAAAATACCAGCCATGCATCGATTAAATAATTTCACGGAAATCACAATTAACCATGGAATGTTCCCTAATACATGCGAAGGTTCAATCGCCGCAACTGCTGATGTGGCGATTATGATAATGGCATTTGCCCTCTTACCGACCACCTCAGGAAGAGGATCTTCAGCCAAACGGGCAGCTTCTCCAACAACTGAATTACCTCCGAAACTAATCCATACTGGATTTTATGATTTACTAAGAAAACAACATTTTTCATTGAGGTTAGTGAGTTCCATCCTTCCTTCCATGAAGATCTTTCTACGGTTCCACTTTTTCGCAAACTATGCCTCGATCAGGGACCTTCCTCTATTAATGAGAACTTTGAAGTTAAATTCCTCAAATTACACCTATTATTTTTGTTATATTTTTATATTTCGTTTTTCATTCTGCTTTGCATTTTGTATTGTATTATGCGCGTACTGTATTGTCGATTTTTTCTTTCAACAAAATGCAAAATATTCTTCTTTTATGCTTTCAGATGACATCATATGCTTCTTCAAATCTTGTATATGCATTATTGTTGTTATTTAGCATTTTTTTCTGAACTCAATAAAGTGTTGTCTGAAGATGTGAGCACAGACGGCTAAGGTAAGAATGTTTAGATCTTCTAGTGGTGCCAGCCCTTCTGCTATGTCATTCAGACATTTTCACTTCGTTTTTTGAGTTTTACTTTGATATTTTTTTAGCTGGTGATTTTTGGCAGCAAAATTCCACTTCTCACCAAGTACATGTAACCCAAGTATCACTGGTTATTTTTTTGTAAGGTTAGTACAATCAAACTGCAAAATTAAACAAATAAATATTAACTGTTACTGAGTTTTTTATTAGCGTAACACCAGCTGTCGGTTCACACTTCTCCAACATAAATTTTATGACACGTGAGGCCAGACTCAGTTTCAGTCCTTGCTCTAACGCAAATAATACGACAATGTAAAATCAAATATCATCAACAACAAATTCGAAATTTTAAAAAAAACAAAAAAACACCTGGCATTCAACGTGCAATGTCTTCAAGGAAAAAAAAAAAGAGAAAATACAGCGAAAATGTTTGGAAAAACAGTTGAAACCCTGTGTTACGTCATGGCATGCAAGAGCGCCACCTACAACAATTGTGATGTTGTACATTTGAATGCTGTAACCCGTTGAGAGCGGTTGCACAAAATAAAGCCTGAATAATTATAACGTCATCTGTATTTTTTTCTATTACATCCATTTTTAATCGACGATAACATTGGTCAAAAGCGAGCCGGAGCAAATACCATGGATAAAAAAGTTGAAAAAAGCGATGACCAAGAAGCGGTTTCAGAAAAGAAACTAAATAAACTGAAAGGCTCGGTAAAAACTACTTTGAAAAGAATCGAAAGTTTTAGTGCCGAAAAATCAGCTTCCAAGGACATTAACGCAATGGAATTAGAAGTGAAATTAAGGAAACTTGGACAATTGCAAGCACAGTTGGACAAGATATCCGAACAATATTGTGGTATTGAAACGTCGGAAGATATAGAAACCATCCTAGAAGATATTGATCAAATAAATATACGGATTGAAGAAATAGAGGTAGGTCTGAAATTGTTATTAAATTCAATTAAAGATGAATTGAAAATAAACCCTGTTTCAAAGGATAATGCAGTAACTAAAATCTGACTTCCGAAAATTCCATTACCAGAATTATCTGGAAAAATAGCTGATTTTGCAAATTTATTTGTTAATTTAATTAGCAACAATGAGCAATTAAATGATTCTAAAGCTGTATTATCTCCGTGCATGCTTAAGAGGAGAAGCTAAATTATTAGAATCGTCTAGTGATAATTTTCACTCACTCTTTAAAGCATTATCAGATCGTTATGAAAATCAACGTCAATTGATAGACTCTCATATACTAGAAATAATAAATTTTGAGAAAATTCGTAGCGAATCTGCTAAAGAACTGTGCTTTTTAATGGACTGCGTTAATAAAAACATCAGAGAGTTAAAGGTTCTTAAATTCGGTTAAAATAAGCTATCTGATTTAATGCTAGTAAACATCATTCTACAGAAAGTAGACAAAGAGACAAGGAAGCAATTCGAGCTTTCTCTAAATACGGCAGAAATTCCTACATTTGAAAATGTGATGAAATTTCTAGAAAAGCGAAGTTCCTTGTTAGAAAGTATTAACCGTATTCCAAGTAAATACGAACGTCCACAAAATACGAGCATATTTAAAAGTGCGAAAACACTTATAGTTAATAATAAAAATACCAATGCTAAAGCTTGTATTTTATGCAAAAACTATCACGCACTATTTTAGACTGCGTTACTTTTCAAAATATGTCTATCGAAGACCAAAGAACTTTGTTAGGAATAAGAAATTATGCATTAACTGTCTTAAACCACACCCGGGGATCTGCAAATCAAAATATTCTTGCAACATTCCAAGTTGCGGTAAAAGGCATAACTCGCTCATACATGATGAGTCAGCTGAAAATCACGCTACCACTTCAGATTCAAGGGCCCGGGCGAGCGAAAGCCAAACAGATGCAGAAACGAAACCAAAACTAAACGCACTAACCGAAGTATCTGCTTTGACATTGAATCCGAGAGAGACTAAACAGGCGATAGAAGGGAATAAATCAGTTATATTAAACACTCTTCTTATTTATGTGAAAACTGCAGATGGTCGCAGAGTTCAATTAAGAGGGCTCTTAGACAATGCTTCGACTTTATGTATTCTTCGAGAAGATGTAGCTAGAAAATTGGGAATCAAATTAAAATCAATAAAACAAGGTGTAACTGGTATAAATGGAATTACGCAGTTTATTAAACATGCTGCTAAGATTGACGTATCAAATCGAGATTATTCATTTTCACATATGGTGAAATGTTCTATTCTTCCTAAAATAACCGATGAGATTCCTGTATCGAAATTAAATATATCTGCATTAAATATTTCTTGTTCAATTGAACTAGCTGATTTCAATTTCCACACAACAGGTCAAATTGATATACTATTAGGAAGTGAGCTATTTTTTGAGATTTTAAAACCTGAACAACTTCGTCTGCAAAATGGAGATGTAATATTACAAAATACAAAGTTTGGTTATTTAGTTACAGGCATTCTTCCCCAGTTACCTCAAAAAGCCAATTGTTATCTCGTAAGTGAACCAAATTTAGATGAAGCAGTTAAACAATTTTTTGAATTGGAATCATTGCGGGGTAATGCTAAAGAAATGACAAAGAGTGAAGAAGAAATTTATTGTGAGGAGCATTTTGTTAAAACCTATAAAAGAGATAAAACGGGAAGATTTATAGTTCAATTACCCATAAAGGAAAATGCCCAATCATTATTAGGAAATTCCAAAGAAAATGCAATCAAGCACCTAAATGGTATCTGGAATAAATTAAACAAAAATAATAGTATGGAAACCTTATATAAGGAATTTATGCGAGAATATGAGAGTTTAGAACACATGGATGAGATTAAAATTGAAGATGATAGCAATGTGAAATATTACATTCCGCACCATGCGATATATAAACCTGAGAAAACGTCAACTCCCTTAAGAGTGGTTTTTGATGCTAGTGCAAAAACAAGTGGATATTCTCTGAATTCCATTTTACTAAATGGAGGTATTATTCAGCAAGATCTTTTTTCCATAGTAAGTAGATTCAGAAAGCACAGATGTCCATTTAGTGCAGATATTAAAAAAATGTACAGACAAATACTTATCGATCCCACTCAAAGAGACTTACAGTGTATTGTCTGGAAATCAAGTACTGATGCTCCAGTGAAGATTTACAAACTGTCTACGGTAATCTATGGAACAGTTTCTGCACCATTTTTGGCTACCAGGACTTTAAAAGCTTTAGCAGATGAGGAAAAAAAGAACTTTCCTAAGGCTGCAGATGTGATTTGTTCTGATTTCTACATGGATGACATTCTGTCAGGGGATGCAACGCTAGAAGATACTAAAAGTCTTCAAACCCAGATTTCTGAACTCCTTAGAAGAGCTGGATTTGAGCTTCACAAAAGGGTCGCTAATAACTCTAATTTACAACAAAACCTGTTTACCACATCCAATTCATTTTCGAAAGAACAAGGTGTTAGTTCTGTAAAAACATTAGGTATGTTGTGGGATCCAAAAGAAGATTGCTTTACATATAAGGTAAAGATCAAGCCTCTTTTTCAAAAAGAGAAGTGCTATCAGAAATAGCGAGTCTTTATGATCCACTTGGACTTTTAGGCCCTCTCATTACCAAGGCAAAAATATTTATCCAAGGACTTTGGAAGATAAAATTGGACTGGAATGAAAAATTACCATCTGATGCAATGACAGAATGGAAAAGGTTCTACATAAAACACTCGGAAGTAAACAACTTCCGAGGTTTATTCTACTTCCCGATGCAGTTCGCATTGAGATTCATGGATTTTCTGACGCATCAGAACGTGCCTATGCTGCTGTTGTCTATTTAAAGTGTTTCATCCAATCTGGACAGTTTAAAACTAGTCTAGTGTGCAGTAAATCCAGAGTGGCTCCATTAAAATCACTTACCATTCCCCGACTTGAACTGTCTGCTGCATTGCTGTTATCTAGATTAGTGAAAAAGATAGTTCCAATTCTGCAATTGCCCATTGATGTCATCTCATTGTGGACAGACTCTACTATTGTTTTGGCGTGGATCAAGACTGAGCCCTATAAGCTAAAAACATTCGTTAGCAATAGGGTTGCGGAGATCCAAACGCTCACATCAGATTGCCATTGGAAACATGTAAGTAGCAAAAACAATCCTTCTGACATTATTTCTAAAGAATGCAGTGCAGATGAACTCATAAGGAATAAAATGTGATTTTCTGGTCCAGATGAATTTACTGATGAACCAGTAGACAATCAATCCATGCAGAATTTTGCTTTGCTGATGAACTAAAATGTGTTATGACTATGAACATTTATGACTTTCCTTCAAATTTTTATGATGAACTTTTTAATCTTACAAATAATTTCATAAAACTAATTAGAATAGTTAACTTTATTTTCAGGTTTATTAACAACACTAAAGCTAAGGAGTCTCGTAATAAGATAAGTAAATATTTAACTACTGAGGAGCTGCTAAGAAGTACTGAATATTTAGCTAGTGTAGCACAGTTGATTGAATTTAAATCAGAAACAGATGCACTAAATAAAGGTAAAAATATTTCAAAAACAGGTAAGTTAAAATCTTTAGACCCATTCTTAGATGAAAAAGGATTACTTAGAGTTGGCGGTAGACTTAAAAATTCAGACTTGCCATTTGAATCTAAACACCAAATAATTTTACCCAGTAAGCATACATTCACTAAGTTACTTTTTGAGCATGTACATAAAAAATGTCTACATATTGGCGCACAAGGTTTGTTACATCAAATTAGATTACAGTACTGGCCTTTAAATGGTAAAGGTATTGCAAGGAAAATTGTCCATGATTGTATTAGATGATTTAGGCAAAGGCCTAGGGTGTTAGACCAGTTAATGGGAAATTTACCTTCAGAGAGAGTAACACCAAGTTCTCTATTTTTAAATTCTGGGGTAGATTTTTTTGGACCTTTTCAAATAAAGTTTAAAAACCAAAGAAAGGGAATATATTTAAAGGTTTATGTAGCGATTTTTGTATGTCTGTCAACTAAAGCTATTTACCTAGAAACGGTAACAGATTTGACGACTGAAGCTTTCATTGCATCTTTAAAGAGACTCTGCGCCCGTAGAGGCCGCATTGCAACATTGATGTCGGATAATGCATCTAATTTCAAGGATGCAGCTTCAGAATTAAATCGCTTAAAAACACTAGTTTGTCAGACTAATGAGACTTTAGCCTATTACCTATCCGCAGAATCAATCCAATGGAAATTTATTCCCCCTTGTTCTCCCAATTTCGGAGGCTTATGGGAGGCAGGAGTAAAATCATTTAAACACCATCTTTATAGAACTTTAGCTAATAGTAAAATAACTATTGAAGAATTTGAAACAATAGTAATTCAGATTGAAAGTATACTTAATTCACGTCCCTTAATTCCATTATCAGATAATATTAATGAATATGAAGTTTTACTCCTGGACACTTTATCATTGGACGCCCAATTACTTCAATACCTGAACCAGAAATTGTAGACATTTCTGACAATAGGTTGTCGCGCTGGCAATATACTACCAAATGTGTTCAAACAATTTGGAAACGCTGGAAAATTGACTATTTGAACCACTTACAACAAAGAAATAAGTGGCAATTAAAAAAATAATAATAATAACGTTAAGGTCGGATGTCTAGTATTGTTAAAAGAAAATGATTTGCCTCCTTGCAAATGGGCAATCGCTAGAATTTTAGAGATAATTTATGGAAATGAGGGTAGAGTAAGAGTTGTTAAATTAAAAACTAACACAGGTATTTTTACACGCCCTATTTCAAAAATTTCTCTCTTACCAATAAAGGATAACTTTGAAAATTAAATTAGTTAAAAAAGATAGTTGTATATATTGTACGCACTTACTTATTGTATTTATATCATGTTTAGTAAACAATTTGTATATATTTTGCAATTTTATTGTTCATTTGTAAATATTTCATCTGAATAGTTTATTTACTTAATTTAAGCAAATGTAAGCTAATTGTATAATTAAATGTGTTTTGAAATCTTGCATATTTCAACACCGGGCGGAATGTTACGTCATGGCATGCAAGAGCGCCACCTACAACAATTGTGATCTTGTACATTCGAATGCTGTAACCCGTTGAGAGCGGTTGCACAAAATAAAGCCTGAATAATTATAACGTCATCCGTATTTTCTTCTATTACATCCATTTTTAATCGGCGATAACACCCTTATCCAAAGACTTTTCAAAATAGATGAACTATCTTGAAACTAACACCAAATCACTTACTAGAAATATCGTTATGAAAACTCTTGTGCAAACTTTTAATTCACAGATGCCTTTTAGATGCAGAAGAGCATCAATGCTCTTCTGCATCTAAATGCATGGGAATGCATGTTTGGCTCTTAACGAGTTTTTTTCCCTCACAAATTCGTAGTATTTTTGTCAAATGCAGGTGCTTATGCTTTAGCAAAGTTTTTTCTCCTTGTTTTTTTTTTTAATCGTATGGTTGCCTTTTAACTTTTGTTTTTGAAACTATAGAAGTGTACAAAATAAGAGTATTTAGCTTCAACTTCTAACTTTTTTCAAATACCTTTTTACCTTCTTTTTTCATGCAACTTTCATCTACCTTCGGATTTTACAAGAAATATTTTTAACTAAATAATCATCTTCGCGATTTCAATATGAACATTATTTTATTCTCACAGAAAAGGCCAGTCAGGAAATCTTCTTACTAGCATACCTAAGACTGTCTTTTAAAGAATCCCTTCAATCCAGATTTCTTGAAGAAAGACTCCTTTCCAGACTGTCTAACTAATCTCGAAAAGTTAGCTATTGAAATTCACTTTAATAACCACAAAATCATTAATGTTAAACTATACGCTTCCCCGGGTTTTGATATTGAACATGCAAAAACTTTGATTCTCTTCCACCTCCAGTCACTATTTTTGGTGATTTTAATTTTTATTATTCATTGTGAGATTCATCACATAGCAATAACATTGCTAATTAGCTCCAAATTTCTTATTTTATTCTATTCAATGCTTCCAACCCAACACATATTTCGTACAAATTCTCGTACAACTAATACAACTAATTCCTTACTTGACCTTATATCGCGTTCTACTTCATTTTATCATCAGACTGATTATTTCGTTCCGGATTTCATTTTTTTTTTAATATCACAATCTGCTCCCTCTTGAGACAGACCACAAAAATCATTAAAACGATTAACTGGAACTCCATCATAAAATACCAACAGATCCCCCCCCCCCCAACAATCTGTAAGCAACATATTTCAAAGCGAAAAATCTTTGAGGAGATGAAACAAAACACAGTTATTTGCCAGATAACAGCTACACACCTGGTAAAACATCGCCTGCCACAATTTCCAGATGTTGAAGAAAACATTAAGAATCAAGGCATTTCGAAGAATTTCTGCTTCAGATTGGATAAAGTATTAAAAATGTACAACAATACTCTGTTTTAACATAAAAAAAGCCCAAATTACTGGGAGGAAATGGGCAATATTATTTGGAAACATAATAATCTATATATTTCGAATATTATTTACATAACCATTACGTTTCGAATCCTCAGCAACTGAATTATCACTTTGTGAATTTTTTTTCTCCTCTATTACAATTCACGACTCCATTCCTTTGCGTTTTAATGACGACAGAAGTACTTATCTAAATACTCTGATCCATCTCAGGAAGTACGTAAAGGGAGCCAGAAAACGAAAAATACTTTCCAGGTGTGGATTGTATCCTTGTAAACTAGTTCAAAAGAATTAAGCGCCTATAATTTTTTGAAATCTGATAATTTCCAAGAAATGCTTTTGACAACTAATATCCCTGTGCAAAGGAAACTTTCCGTTATAAATCTGATCCCTAGACCAAATAAAGACAATCTAAGATTAATTCATGTGAGCTCACTGCCCACAATTCTGTCTGTTCCGTTTGTATCTATAAAACATTTACTTTAATATATAGTTTCATACTCATCAACTTGTAATTAATGGAATACATTTCGCTATAACAGATGCTCATTAACAGAAAAGTTTTTTTATTGGAATCGATGTAAGTACTAAAAGTCCTTACGATTCTGTATACATTGATGGCGTTATTTTGATACCACAAGGAATCTTTCCAAATTCACACATCAATTTTTATTAAACAGATTTTTACAAGTTCTTTGGTGAAACAATTTTTCGAAGAAAAAGTCATTCAGAAAGAGTTATTCCATGGAAATTCTTTATCGTTTATTATATTTGTTATCTTTATATTTGATTTCTATGTGATTTGAACGAAAGAAGAAAATGTATCATTTTCGCAGACAACATTCTTATTTATTATTCTCATAACTCAACGGCATACAATGAAAAAACAAAATTGCAGATTATAGTGGAGAATGTTTACGAATGGCGAACCTATGGAAAGCTATCTATCTTACCTGAGAAATGTTCTATAGCCAATTTGTCCAAAAGAAGACTGCTTTCATCGAAATCCCTTTCCTTCGAAGGATTTTTTTCTAAAACCAGGATGATGTCATCATCAAGAATGTTTTAACAAAAGACATTTCGAAAAAATTAATGCCCTGAAAAAGGAGCCTGTAAAACGTAAGGCTTAGAATAAAAGACCTGTTTAGCATCACTAACAACAGAAGATGAAAGATAACCGAGTTTTGCTTCCGAAAATCCTCACTTTTCACTAACATTGTTTGGTGATTAGGAGTAAAGCCGATGTACAAACTAGAAAATAGCATCAAGTGACGAAATAACTGCAACTGCTATAAATATCAAGTCGTTTGTCATAAAACTTATAAAACCCATTCTACTGATAAACAGTTTTAATCATATGAAAATAAAAGTTTTTAAATTCATGAATAGCCGACAAAGCAGGTAAATTATCAACTTGCTTTGGTTTTATTATAAGTGGTTCAAAGTTACATCTTGTATTAATTATTCAATGACTTATACCTAGTAATAAAATTAAAAATCTGCCTATTTTTTTATTCTGAGTTTTTTTCAAAATCCTGGTAACAGTTATGCAAATATATCATTTTAAAACTGAATTCAATTGAACTCTTTAGCATAAAAACAAAAAAAAATCATTGCTTTGAAGTCAATTGTAAACATGAAAGTCAATAAATATTATTTCAAAGCTAAATTCGATTTGAGTTTTTAACATAAGTAAATAAAAATCATTACCGAACTTCTCATAATAGTGGGCATGAAACATTCTCTTACTGCTTGATGAAAGGAATTTTTATATAACCTATATGATTTATAAACCTTTATGGCTATTATAAATATCTCATTAGCCTATTAACAGAATAAACATAAAAAATAAAATAAACATAAAGGTTATATTTTCAAAAAGTATAGATCAGTTTTCAAAAGGGACATTTTTAGCTGAAAAATCTGGATGAATAAAAATGTCTCCAAACTGTTCTCGTATTCTGTTTATGTCAAATCTTTTAATTATTCTACTGTGTACTTTTCTCATTAGCTCTTTTCTTATTACTATCTAAGGTCATTTTAAATGGTCTTATAATTTCTTATCAAATATTACACTTTTAAAATAATGATTCTTTCTCAGGCTATTTCTTAAAATTTTCACAAAGAACCTGAATTTGACATTGTACACACAATGAAGGGCAATTATAATACTATTAAAACCTATGATTATTGGTTCTTCAGAATGACTATTAAATATATTCCATTCAGACGAAAAAGTTTGCTCCTCATAAAACACTCGGCCACTTCATCATTGTTAGCTACTCCTTTTGTAGATTAATTATTCTCCACGGCATGAAAGCATACAGTACAACTATAAAATTAATCATTTCAGAATTTTTACTCATTTTTCCTAAAGATGTCCTTTAATAACTAGTATATGTAAGAAATAGCTGTTGCACTTGCAAGTTCCTTATTTGACAGTTAATCAAATTTAACATTGGTTAGCCATATATCCACTTTCATGATCTTTTCACTATAAGATTTTATATTTAAACATGCAGCTTCTCACTTATTATTCTTTGAATTACTTGATTTTTGTTTAAAACACATTTTTTTCACTTATTGATTTTTATTAATAGCTGTTTATTAAATCTTATCAGATTTGTCACATAATTATTACTTGACAAATGAGATAAGATTAGCTTGCGATTTCACTCCAAGCACGATAAAATTGGGCCATCCATCCAAAAATATCAGAAAAATCTGCCAACTTGGTCCAAGAAATAGTAACAAATGACTCTTGAAATATAGAATTGACAAGGTTAAAATTCTTAAAAAACAAACAAAAAAAAAAACCTGGTGAACAGTTATCGTTCTTAAATTAAGTCACAAATTAAATGAAGATTTGAATTGCATATACTCTGAAGTTGAAACAAAACAAAAATCAATTATTTGAGAATCAATATTCAAAAGTTGTTAGTAACTGAAATAAGTTACAAGACAAATAACTGTAGTTAATCATACCATCTACATAAAGTATAATTATAAAAATAAATTATTTATATTTTATGAATCAATTTGGAAATAGATATTTTTTTTAAATTAAATTTGAGGAAACAAGAAAAAATTTAGAATAATGAGAATATTAATGTAAGACGAAAAGAACATGAATTTATATTTTATTATAAGATCCATAATTATTGTTTTTTCATTCATAGCATGTTGTTAATATAATGGTAAAAGAAAATGAATCAAAAATACTTCAACCTCTTTATTCTAAAGCACAAATTCTCACTGCAAGTTCAGTGCAAAGGTCTAATTTGAAATTTTCCAGAAAAAAAAAAGTAAAAAATGAAAATAAAGAATGCCTTGATTCATTTAATGAAGAAATTTGTATAAATGATTTCTATTTTAATGTTTTGAAGTCCAAAGATTTTCTGATTTTTGCCATATGAAAGTACAGGAATTATTGTAAAAATAATTCTTGTATTTTCACATAGCAATGCAGCTACAGAAATTGAATTTAGTTTAACGAGGATATAATTGTTGAAATTCTGAAAGAAGATTCTTTAATCAATCAAATTATTATCATAATGCCATAAATGCTGCTATAGCCATATGATGTCATTATGTTTTATAGAGATATCTTAAATATTTCAATCTCAAGAAATTTGCTACTGTAGGAGATTTAATGCACATGAGGAATTATGAAGCTTCAAAAAAGTAGAAAGAAATACAGAAAAAAGAAAAGAACCTAAAAATGCAAAACAGCTTTGCAAATTAAATTGTTGCGAAAGAGAGAAAAGAAACTGATGACTGAAAAATCTGCAGAACTTACAAATTGATGTTCATATACATAAACTGATTTTTTTAACTAATATTTTTATTTAATAATCATTAAATGGTTTGTATCATGAGAGCAAGAATGTTATTTTATGTTTTGTTATCACCTAGTTCTTAATGTTGTAAGTTTTTAAATCAGAGAGCTTGAGGAAGTAATTGCCTTTTTTCCCTTAACATGTGAATTTCTCTTGCTAAATTCTAGGCAATAATTAAACATATGAAGGTGTGTTCTCCAGCATATGCTCCAGAATCGTTCTTAGCTTTTGTTCTTAGCAATTTTTTTTTCTATATGTAAATATAAACATAATTTAATATACTATTATTTTATGTTGAGTTTTTGCTTACTTCCCTTTGTTTTTTTTTAACTGATAAAACTTAGAAGAGTAATGTTATTCTGCTACAACTAGTGCATGAGTGTTATTCACATGTTTCCTCTTACTCTACATGCACACACAGGGAATTTAACTTTCCTGATTTGAATGGCAACATGGCTTGATCAAGTCCCATGACATCATATCACTTACTAACCATTTTATCTATTTTCTAGCTTTCCTGCTCTGTAATTTCACTTTCTTTTTCATAATATAAATTATTCAGATATTAAATAATGTTATTCATTAATATTTTGTATTTAATTTCTTCACTGTGAAATACAATAAAATACTATTTATATGATTATTTCCTACAAATTATGTGCTGCCATTCTCATTCAGAGGAGGGGGAAAAAAAGATATTTATGATTGTGAAAATTAATTATGGAATCAAAGCAAAATTTTGCAAAAATAAAACTTATGCCATTAAATATATAATTTTATGAGTATGTTTTTGGTTTAAAATTGTTTTCATTAGATAAATTGTCCATCCTAAACTTTTTTGTGTTAATTTTTTTAATGAAAAGTGAAGAGTCTGTCTTGTTTTTAATTTAAATAAATAAGCATCAAGAATGATAATTTAAATTAATAATCATGATAAATGTTCATTTAAACTAATGATCATCATGAAAAAATTTTTTACATAATAACTTAAATTGTACTAAAATTACACTTTCTTCACTAGATGGCTTCCTAAGATGACTAGATACAATGAAAAGAAATCTCTTTCTTCAATCGAAGCAAACTTTTATCCAGATCCTGTACAAATCTCTTTGCAATAGCTACTGCTTATTTTTTGAGAAAGTGTATGCAAAACCTAAATAATGGATATAATCATGGGACTAAACTGAAAAAAATCATTAGCAATCAATATATGGAAGCAGTTAGTACTGGTACGAAAGTCAAAAGCACAACTTATGTAAGTAAGAAACCATTTATGTACAATATTTACAACAGCTAACATTTCCATATGGATATGAAAGAAACCTTGCATACATGTAATATTTGCAGTAAGGAGTTTTCTGAAATGTGTATTTTAAATGAACATCTCTGTTCTCATACAAATGAAAAACCACATTCTTGTAATGCATGTGGTGAAGAATTTCCTTCCAATGATACTCTTCAGACACATCTTCAGACTCATAAAAATGAAAGACCTCATTTTTGTGATGTGTGTGGTAAAGACTTTTCACGAAAAATTGATTTAAATGTACATTACCGTTCACATACAAATGAAAAGCCCTATTCGTGTGATCTATGCAATAAAAAATTTGCTTTGAAAAATATTTTAAAGCAACATTATCGAACTCATACAAATGAAAAACCATATTCTTGTGATGTATGTGGTAAAGTTTTTTCTGCCAAAAATAATCTTAATACGCATTATCTAACTCATTCAAATGTTAAGCCCTATTCTTGTGAAATGTGCAGTAAACAATTTTCTAGGAAAAGTTATTTAAAAGAGCATTATGGAACTCATACAAATGAAAAACCTTATTCATGTGATATATGTAATAAAAACTTTTTACGCAAATATGAGTTAAAAAGACATTACTTTGTTCATGAAACTGAGAAGAATTATTCCTGCGATGTATGCAGTAAAAAATTTTCTGGGAAAATTAGCTTAAGACAGCATTATCGAACTCATGCAAATGAAAATCTTTATTCATGTGATGTCTGTGGTCAAGGATTTTATCACAAAGGTAATTTCAAGAAACATCTTCTGTCTCATTCATATTCATATGAAAAACCTTTTTCTTGTGAAATATGTAATAAAAAGTTTTCGCAGAAAAGTCGCTTAAGTGAACATTTTCTAATTCATTCAAATGAAAAACCTTATTATTGTGATGTATGCAATAAAGGTTTTTTGGACAAAGGTAATTTAAAAAAACATCAGCGTACTCATACAAATGAAAAGCCATATTCTTGTGATGTTTGCAGTAAACAATTTTCACAGAAAAGTCACTTACGGCAGCATTGCCGAATTCATACTAAGGAAAAACCTTATTCTTGCGATATCTGTAGTAAGGAATATGCACAGAAAGCTAATTTAACTATACATTATCGCTCTCATACTAATGAAAGGCCTTTTACTTGTGATGAATGTGGAAAAGGGTTTTCTTCGAAACGTTATTTAAATAAACATCTTCATACGCATTCAAAGGGAAAAGTTGAATCTAGTGCTATATGTGAAAACAATTTTTCTATAAAGGTGACTTAAATGGACATTTTAATGATCATATGAAGAGAAAAGATCCTTTTGGGGAAATATGAATTAATAATTTTTTCATCTAAAAATATTAAAATTGCAATCTGTAAACTAAGCAGCTAATGCTCCTATTATCTCCAGTCGCATGAAAAGGCAGAGTTGTATGAAATATTATTTATTTTTTCATGTGTATAAAAAAGACAGAGTTGCTCACATACTGCCAATATATTTTAAATTATTTCTCTTTAAAATAGCTAACATGCATTATTTCATTCCTGTGCTCATGCTGATAGTCCTTAATATATAAGTAATAGCAATGACATCATATTAAAATTCCTGATTAGATAAAGTTGTTATAGATTTAACATTTATTAATTCACCAATGAAGGATAATTTTAATGTATTTTATGTTGATCAGTTTAAATTTCTTTGATTCTACAACTAACTACTTCAATTCTCCTACACCAAATTATGATGTGGAGATGTTAAGGTTAAGATCATGTTAAGATTGGTCTTCATAAATCATACATTTTTGAAAGTGGCTTTATTAAGTTTGCAGTCATTAAGTTTTCAATTAAATCAACTTCTTGATAATATCAAGTTAGTGATGCAATTGATTCAGAAAGACAAAATAATTGCTTTATTATTTGAAATTATTTCAGAATGAAAAATATTTTAGTATCCATTGCTCTTTTATCTCTTACTGTTCATGAAAAAGGTTTCTTTTGTTTGTTTATTTGCTTTATTGGTTGGTTCTTTTTATGTTTTAAATCTTATGACATTTGAAGGAACAAAGAAAGTAAAGAAAAAATTGAATTATTTTTGTATTTGTA
>JAPMOR010004681.1:66974-112076 GCA_026543865.1 Argiope aurantia
TTAAAAATTGAATTTTATGCCCCAGTTTCTTACTAAATTGTAAGATTCTGCACAAAATATGCTTGTACTTGTGATTAATGTCCTACACATTCTTAATTTAATATTTTTCAATCTGTTTTCATCTAAAACTGTAATCTACATTATAGACTTTTAAGTAGCAGTAATATAATTTACAAGAAAGTGAATTACACATTTACATTTTTTTTTAACTTTAAAATAACAGCAAACTTATTTTTATTACTTTTTCATAACATTAAGTTTTTAAGATTTTAAATTCTGCATTTGTAGAAAATTTCATATTAAGAGTATAAAAGAAATTACTGTTTATGAAGAATCATACAGTTTAAAATTTAGTAAATCAGTGATACTATCTGAATCCGAAATTTAAATAAAAATACATTTGATTATATGAAAAAGCAGTTATATTATTTGAATGCTAAGATAGATTGTTATGAATGTAATAACAAGTGAAACATTGCTTATTTGTATTGAAAATAGAATTAGGTTTTTTTATTAGCTGATAGCAAAAGTGTAGAACATTTTACTGCACCAGATTCAAAATTAATAAATAAAACTTCAAGACTGCTTTTTTTCTGAATTAGTTTTGAACAGTCAGTTATTCAGTAATAAATTATGCATTAAAAATATCATTTTATCTTTCATGATATCTTCATGAAATGATAATATATCCTCTTTTTTTATCAATAAAACAATATTTTATGCCAATTATGTAATATTCTAAATGATGAATTGTCATTGAAAAGGCCACTGCTGATATGTTAAGAAATTGCACATGCAGACATAAAACAATAAAATGATATGTTGAAATAAGTGACATGCATTTGGTTAGTAATCAATGTATGAAAGAAAAATCTCATATGATATTCATAAACTTATCGAAAATACAGCTCTCATAAAAACAAACGTTTCATATGCAATATCTGTGACATGGAATTTCCTCACAGATGCTTTCAAAAACAGTGTGAAAATGTCACTTCATATGTGTCATGTATTTCAGGATATGAAAAAAAACCCTCATATTTGTGTTAAAGAATTTTCTGAAATAAGTATTTTAAATCAGCACTATCACTCTCATAACAGATATATATACAATAATTATGCATATTTGTATAAAATATGTATATTGTAAGAAATAAAAAAAAAAATCTAGTAAATTGGAATTTTTTGTTTTCAAATTGAATTTTTTGAATATTTTAGTTTTATGAAACAAAAAATTGGATTTTTGTGATGCACATAATGAAGAATTTCCATGCAATGATGCTTTAAAAATGCATTTTTTAATTTATACAAATGAAAGGTCATATTCTTGAAATGTATGTAGTAAAGAGTTATCATACAAGTGTGTTTTAAATAAATATTGCTGTTCTCATGTAAATGAAATGCACTATTCCTGTGCTATGATATATATATATATATTCAGAAATCACAATTTCATATTATCAGACTCATATTCAGAAGACTAATTTATGGTTAAAAAAATCAACATTGTTATTTAAATAGACACTTTCCTGCTTATGCAAATGATGAAATTAAATCTAGTAGTGAATGCTAAAAATAATTGTGTCACAAAATTCACTTTTACATGCTCATACAAAGGTTTCACTGTTTCTTTTGTAAAAGAAGTGTAAAAATAGTTTGCAAACAATTTCTGGCAAGATTAGTAAATAATGATCTTGAATTTTGTTTGAATATCAGAAAGATTTGCAATTGATATTAACTTTGGTCCTGATATATCTCATAATCCATTTAACAAATCAGTGCATTGATGATCATCTGTTTAAAATTGCAAGAAGAACATTTGAGTGTTTTTATCAGCAGCTAATGGTTATTCCGGAAGGGAAACTCTTTGTTGTTTTCCTAATGTAGTGACTCTACAGGTTAGAACAGAATTCTTGTCGAAAAATAACATGCTCATTTTTTTTATATTTAAATTTTTATTGTGTTTTAAAAGTATAATCTAGAATGTGAGAAGATATTTTTCAAAGTGGATAAAAGATTTGAACTATTGCTGAGAGGGGTGAATCACATTTTTTTTAAATTTTTTTTTTATAAAAACAAAGCAATGTCATTAAAAAAAATTATAGCCTAAATCGAAACTTTTATTTAATGTATCATTTTACTAATGAATTTTATAATAATATTTCAACTATGTTTTCCTGACGACTATGTGAGTTGCAATAAAAGAGAATTGCACCATTTAAATTTCATAAGGTTGTCATATATTGAGGTTCTGCAGAAATTTCAACACTTTATTAAATAAAATGTAATATTGCAATGCAGTTCCTGTTATTTAATTTTAAAATGGCATTTTTAAATTGTAAAAAAAATATTTAAACTCATTATATTTATTATTCAGAATAAAGAATATATTTTTTAAACCAGTGTTCTATGTTTATTTGTTGTCCTTACTTTGATTACGATGTTTGATTATTAAATAATTTTAAAGATTTTAATCATTAAAAGTAAATTTATTAGAAATCAAATTTATGAATCATACTTTTACTGCAGCGTGTCTTAAAAGTATTAGGATGTCCCATAAGTTTCTTTCCCTTTTTTGATATGATTTAAATGCACAGTATTTGTTGTTTAAGATTCATTTATTGCATTATACATGAACTCTTCTGCATTATCACTGATGTTGAACCTTCAGGAAGCTTCATTATTCCCTCTTTCCAAAATTATTGGGACTTGTAAAATATTCCTTGAAATGCGATTTTGTTTCCCTTGCTTATTTTAATCCTTTGAGGCATAGTGGCTGGCTTCCTTTGAATCCAACTATCCTTTTATTTTTTCTAACCCGAGCATGTCGCTAAAATTTGCCTCAAATGAAGCCACACCCTAACTTGCAGATGTTCGAAAAAAAATAATAAATTGCCTTTTTCATTTCCTATTGTGCATTTGATTTAATTTAATCGTTTTCCACCTGAAATTTTGTAGTTTTATGCCTCGAATGATTAACCACTTATCAAGGAGAGTTTTTAAATGACAGAACAAGTAATATGCAGATGAACCAAGAGCTGAAAGGTTGGAGAGATGCAATAGAATATCCCAATCAAACTGTTAAGCAGCGTTCTGACAATGCCACCTATTGCGCAGAATGGAAGGTCATGCTTTCCCCAGGAACATCACCTCATCCCAATGGGATAAGGCAAGTTTAGTTTAGTTTAGTTATATTAACGTCCCGTTGTAAAGCAACACTAGGTCTATTTTGTGAAGAACCTCGTAATTTTGAACCACGGTCAGATGACGAGGACGACACCTGAGCTGCACCCCACTCTCCACGCCACACTACACCAGCGGGAGGACGTTTGTCATGACGGATTTAACGTGCAACAGACCTCCTTACATGTTTCTTCGGTGGAATCGGGTCTCGAACCTGAAACCCTACGACTCACAAGCCGAGACCTTACCTCTAGGCCACCGCGGCCCATGGGACAAGGCAAATGCTTGTCTCGATGAGACAGCTATTTGCCATTGACCCACTGTTGTACACCCTGACGTACATTTTTCGCTTTTAGTGAACATTTGTGAAAATATTTCGGATATATCATTGAATGCATTAAAGGACAGATGTGGCACAGCAAGTTTCATCCTTATAAAAATTGAGCTTTAAATGATTGTACTTTAACTAAAAAGTTCGAAATCTGTTAGTTTCGGATTTCGATTTGGCGTTTTTGGATTTGACATATCTTTTTCTGTATTTTTTTTTTTTTTTTTTTTTGAGGTACAAAGTTCTTCAACATCAATGATGACTCTTTTGAACTGGCATGCAGTCATGTATGTTTTCTTCTTTTTTTTCATGACTAGTAAATGCCTTAGGCTTATTTTTAAAAAGCGAGCAGTATGCAATAAATGGATTTTGCGGAACTCCTCGAAGCCATTCAGCAAAATATCATGATTGATTTTTTTTTATCCGACCGATTCAAATTAAATAACGATTTTGAGCAGTTCATTGTTTTAAAATTTTTTTAATCTACTTAGAATAAGCTTACAGTTTCACAAATATTAAACAAACTCTCCAATAAATTTAAGTACGGTAGACTAAACGCCATCGCGCTGCTTCTGCGATTGAATGTTCCCGCCAGAAAAATGTGTTCTATTCTTCTATTCTTTCACACAGTTACAGAAGTCTCGCGCCTGCTCATTGGCTGCAATTCAGGAAGCTTATGGAAAAAGAGCTGTCTCGCAAATCCAAACTGGGCTTATCTATAAAGGAGAAAAGAAGAGAGCGTAGAAATGGGACGAGGTTCCTCATTACACTATCACGAATAGGGATGACGAATATTTCACGAGCGGTTATTACGTAACCAATATCAAAAAGTCACAAATACAAGTGATCAATACTTTTCAAAGAGGGGTGTGATTCAAATCCTTGATACGATCTTACTAATGATATTTCGATTACAGGTTTGGATCCCGATAGAAAGTAACAATCGATATGATATCACTGAAATTTGCCAGAGCGGTGACTTCACTGGAAAGTAACAATCGATACGATCTGTCCAATGGAAGCTCTCGAAAGAAATCTGTGAATGGATTGAAAAGTGAACGGCCCGGTTATTGAAATTATCGTATCTTTGAATTGCATATCACTGAAATTTATCGGAGCGGTGATTTCACCTGAAAGTGCGAAGTCACCGCTCCTCTTTACGGGAGTGACTTCCGATATGCGCATATGATGATGCACTATTCCATACAGATCATTTTTAATTGCTCGTGACATGATTGACTTTGATTACATATATTCTGTTTACTGCTGGCGCCATCTATTGGTAGAATATAAAACTAAAGTAAATATTTTAACGAAATGACATATATTTTTAATTCACCTGTTCAAGAAAATAGTTCACTCAAATAAAGAAATTAAATAAATGTTTTGAGAGAAAAAAAATTTAAGAAATAAGTTGAATACAGATAAATTAATTCAATCACACGTTATTTAAATTAGTAAATTAAGTATTAATTACAATTAATAAATTTTATATTTAATATTAAGTAATGATTTTTAATTAATAATATGATTGAAATAACAGATATTTGGAACACATATTTAAGAATAACAATAGCAATATTATTTGTTATTCAAAAAATCGTGGATTATGCATCTCTAATCACGAATAGTATTGTTTCGTTTTTGGAAACTTATGTCTGTAATCTTTTATTCTTGCAATCTTTATAGATCGGCATTTTTTAAATATAAAAAAAATAATTTACTTAAAATACCCTGTATTTTTTCTGGTTTTATGAAATTTTTCAAAATTCCCTGTTTTTTCTGTCGATTTTTCCAGTGTTTTCTCAGTGGCGTGGTAACCCTGTAAATTAAATTAGCTAAGAATTTTTCATTTACAATGCAATAGAGATATTAAAACCTGAAAATACCCCCTCCCTCCCCTTCTCTTTGAAATCGCTAATAACCCGAGTTTCCAGTTGGTACATAAACTGTTTCATCTTTTATTTTTTAAAAACAGAGTAGTACATATAAAATCACACCAACAGGATCCAATAATTTTTCAAAACCATAATCACCAGAATTTTCACCAAGAATTACTTTCTTGTCTTTACAACATTAATTATAATAATCATAATGATTCTCTAATACGTAATTTGCTAATCGTTTTTATTTCAAAAAAAGAATTTGAACGAAAATTCTAAAGAGAAAACGAATTTAAATTTTGTAATTTTTTTCCCAAGAAATCTATTTGTTTCTGCTTTCATAATTTTGCCATTTAACTAAGTCTATCAATTGGCTTGAAATATATCATCACCGAACAAATTATATCGCAAACATTTTGCTACCTTAGTTCGACATCTTATCTTGTCTCATAGATTAGTTTAAAATCAAAGTTAGTTAAATACTTAATCGAGTATTTTCACAGAAAATTCTTGTGTACAAATATACACGTAAACATATATATTATCATAGCATCATCATTTAATATTAAAGCATCTAAACTTTTAGCAGAGGTATTCACTACTTAAATCAGTGATTAAGAACTACTAAGTAAACATGCTCCTGCATTTAAAATTTGGAAATTATTTCCAAGCATGTATGCCATTTTTTTTTTCATGTTCCTGACGTTTTCTATTTTTGAGCCTGGAGATACCATGTGCTTTTAGTTTTAGAAGTGAAAAAAAATAAAGAATAAAAATTTTTATTGAAGAACATATTTCTAAATTCCTACGAATTTATTTCAATTTAAATAGAAATTATTCTATTCTATAAAAATAATTCTATTGCATAGAAACAATTTTATTATAGAGTGTCAAAATCTCAATATCACAACAAAAAAGAAGGAAGCATAGTATACAGTTTAAAACGCATATTTCTTATTCAAATAATAAAAGCTGTGAACTTATGAAATTTATTTTTTTATCAATTGACAGGAACAACATTAAAAAGCTGTGATTTATATGATAAAGCAATAAAAATCGTTCGAAATCTTAATACATGAAACTGATATAATTTTCATATTTGAAGTATTAGTATATTACGCAACAGTAAAATGATACATTAAATAAAACGTACATTTTTGATTATAAAATCTTTTCAAAATGATTTAAATCTCTTTTTAAGAAAAGCACCAAAAATGTTCTTTTTGTCGAGAAATGAAGGTTCGGGTTTTGAAAAAATTCGGAAATTTCTTTTCTTATTCTTGCTTATACTTTTAAAACATTCGGGGGGGGGGGAAGCATAGCATTTGCAAATATGTGCAGTCGCGAAATAAATAAATAAAAAGGAGTTTCCCAAAGAATTCTAAATTTCCGCTTAAATCAAAGGGAAATCCCATTTTATGTGGGCGTGCAAAATATCAGATCATTTCTACGAGTAGCTTTTTCGTTACGTTAAGTTTTCTGTATTTACTCTTAAAACGATGTTTTTAGGGGCGTATTCAAATGTTGCTGATCCTGCATATCTTATATCAAATAATTTTTACACTTATTATAATGCCAGAATATATGTTTAAAAAAATGGCGGCGACGGCAAAATAAATAAAAAACTGGGGGGGGGGGGGGTAATGCCCCTAAAACTTTCTCGCATCTTCTGTCATAAACTTGTAACGCCAAAGAATAAATGCTTTGTCCTAGAGAACGCCTTACATACAATAATTGGCGTACAATAATTATGAAATACTTTTTGGCGTGAATTTAGCATTTTTACCGAATCTATCGTGCCAACCTTTAAAAATGTGCTAGTTACAGAGAAAAGATTTTAAACGTTATTTTAAACATTTAAAGTTTTTTTTAACTCAATTAAATGTCGATGCGATTCGTCAAATAATTCTGTCACGAATTAAAATGCCGTTCTTACTTTCTTTTAAAAATAATTTTTTCGAAAAATTAAACCTATACATATTCTCAAAATTTTTAAATATTTTCTATGTCAATGTAACTGAATTCATATTATTGAATTTCAAAAGAATTTTAAAATAAACCTTTGATTATTATGCTAGTTACTTTTTTAAGACCACTCGTGTAAAAATTGTTCTTATAACTATAGAATAATGAATCTTATATTTTTAAATATAATAATTATACCTAAAATTATATCAACTTTCAAGCATCTATTCATATATGAACAGAAAATATGAGATGAATCAATAGCTTAAATACTTAAAAAAATGTTATAATAAAGGAAATTAAAGATATGTAGAATAAATGAGCGAACATTTAGCCTGATGTTTTGTGATTTGCTTTCCATGTTTGTAGTTTTCATATATCCTGAATGCAGGCCTTTATATAATAAAATCTTCCGCAATTAAAAAGCATTTGTAAAGAACTCTAAGGTGCTAATATAACATGGAAGAAAACTGATTTGCTTTAATCAATGAATGAAATGTACATCTTTTTAATGATAATAACAGTATATGCTGATAAAAAATGCAGAAATAAAACACAAAAATATCATTTAACTTTTTTCACTTTATTAATAAGATATCATTTTTAACAATAAAAATAATATTTTGTAGCAGTTGCATTACTCTATCTTCTCTTTTGGATAATAGATGACAATGCCTGATTAGATACACATTCCGTAGAGCATTGCGATTGTTATTATAATGAGATGAGATGCTGTTCTGTAAGAGAGATGCGCGCGTTAATGTCTTGTCTTTCGTGTTTGTTTTATGTGAAATGTGATCATTAAAGAAATGTTCCTGAAAACATGGAGCCTCTTGCTTCCCCTGCATGGATCATAATGATCTTCATTCCACCATATTGGCACCCAACGAAAAGCTGCCGAATGCTGAAGCGAAAGTGAAGTCGTCCCGACAATCGCAATAAAATTTTTCCGCCAGAAGAAAATTATGAAACCTGTCTTCCTGACACGAGGCTTAATTTTTCCCATCCTGAGAATGATTCATCATTTTGTTCCAGAAGAAAGAAAATCCAAGTCCTCTAAAAAAAATTAGCGTCTGCCATCTTCGCGTCGATGATGTCCTAAGGAGTATTCCATTATTCAGTTTTAAATCCAAACTCGTACAGAACGTTCGGGCCCTATACCGAGTATAATTTATTGTTTGTGTATCTCCAGAATAGATCTGCGTTTAAATCCAGTGAAGAAAATGTGTTTTCAAATTTACAGCACGGAAAAATTCATCAGTTTTGTTTTTGGCTTGCTCCTGATCGATACCAGACTAGTGTCATAACACTTCTGCATTTTTTTGTTCAACTTCAACCGCATTCGTTGGAATACAACTTTCCTTCATGTTTGAATACACGAAAATTCTTTGTCTTCTATGAAATATTTTATACTATTTAATAATTTGTAAGTTACTTCTGTTTTCATAGCATATTGTGTTGAATAGCTTATAAGGCAGTTAACAACTACGTTGTCCGAGCAATTGCTTTTGTACCATGGTCATGTTACTGGGCTGCAAACCACAAGGTCCAGATTCTATCCTCATTCATAACAATCTTCCGAACTGGTGATCTCGGACGATGAACCTTCAACCTTCATACAGCTGTTGTGACGCCATCTACCCGCAATCAAAGTCGTCAGACTCACTTGAAGCGGCAACAGCATCAGCAACCACTCACCCACACCATAATACTTGGCGCTACTCAAATGGGTACAGGCGCATTAGAATCAACAGTCATATCGTTCGTCTCACCTCCGACGAACGGTGAGACTCAGACTCTCCCTCCAAACTCACTGGAGGGAGACTCTTTGGTGAATAGCTTATAAGCCAGTTAAAAATCACGCTACCCGAGTAATTGCTTTTTTATCATGGTCATGTTACTGAACTGCGAACCACAAGGTCCCAGGTTCTATCCTCGCGCATCACAATCCGCCACAATATTCATTGTTGCAAATTTATATCTGTATTGTGTTGTTACTTGAACTCAATCATTGAAAAGTATCATAGCTTTTAAACATTAAGTTATTCCCTATAGTAATGTTCAAGTGCTGTATATTTCTGTATTTTATTTAGATTTATATTATCGTATCTGGTATGTTCTTCCTCAAATCGACATTGCAACGTTTGACTTTGGGAGACGCCATTCGTTCTCATTGCCCTTTCATGATCCAATGCTCTCAAAGTGGTTACTATAAACAAGTATTGAATATGTTTTCTTTTTTCCATCTGCATGGTATTTTCTGTTTTGATAGATTTATTTTATTTTCAAAGTAATGATTCAGCATTTGCCATATTTTAATCGCATAAAGTGTGTAATTTTATTTCCGATTCTCAGAATGTTATTTTATAACTAAGAATTCTGAAGAGCTAAATTTGTTTTCAGTACTTACGAAAATTTAATCGCAATTGTTTGCTATATCAAAATTAGGCATCTGCTTTTCTTTTATAAAGAGTGTATACATACTAGCAGTTAAAACTAACAACTGAAAAATTTTGAACTTAATTTTTGTCTTCATGTGTTGCTTTCATTTAAGTAAAATATAAATGCTAAAATTGTTTTGAATGTAAATATCTTTTTTTTTTTCATTGATGAAAAAATATATTTACCACCTACTTAATTTTTTTGCATTCTTAAAAAAAATGAAAATTTAAATCATTTGTGTTCTGCCTACTTTGTTGATTTTCTTTTGTGTGTGTGTGTGCATTCAAAAGAGAGGGTAGGTGTGTAACTCATCCTTCTTATTCAAGTTTTCTTGTTTAATTTCCTATTTCATTTCAGTAATTGCGGAAAAAATAGAGTTCCTATCTAAGGAAAAAAATATCCAAAATCACACCACCTCGCTGAGACGGTCTTCGGTGGTGTAGGGTTAGGATGTAGCAGTTGCATCACTCTATTTTCTCTTTCGGATAATAGATGGCGATGCCTGATTAGGTACGAATCCCATAGTGCACACCGATTATAAAGAAGGAGATGATATGCTATTCCGTTAAGATGTGCACATTAATGTCTTGTCTTTCATGTTTTGTGTGAAATGTTATCATTAAAGAAATGTTCCTGAAAACATGGATTCCCTTGTTTCCACTGCACAGATCATAATGATCTTCATTCCACTATAATAGTCCTTTCAAACAATAAAAGATCTATTTAATTTTATTTCGTTTCTTTCATAATGAGCATTAAGAATCAAGTGCAATTTAGACAAAGTTTTCAATGTTCTTGAATACATTTTTTCATGAGAAAATTCAAATCTTCACTCGAAATGTTCACTTTAAAATTTTGTTATTAAAGAAGCAAATGTGTCTAGTAAATTGTAATTTTAAAGATGCTTTTTAAAGTGTCACAAATATAAAAATACTATCATCAAAATCTGGAATATATCTAAATGCAGAAATAATTCCTTAAAAAAATGTCAAATATCTCATAATGCAATCATGACTTAATAACCAAAATTTATATTCTAAATATTTTTTCCATGTGAAATCTATTCATGACATCTAAAAACAGTGTTGCCGCAGGAAATTTTAAAATCAGCATAACTTTAATTGTGTAGATAATCCCTTGCAAACATTTCAGGCACAAAATATTTTAGTTTCCATACATGATGACTGACAGCAAAATAAAGTTAGGTAGGCTTTTTTTAACACATGGATGTACTTGTGGAAGTGAGCATTGGGTAGAATAGAACCAGGAACCTTGAGGTTCGATGCCGAGTAACAAGACCACAAGACAAAAGTAATTACTCATGTCTCGTAGCTGTTATCTGGCTTATAAGGTTCACCACATATTCTTCTTGTATCCCTTTTTAAAAAATTTAACAGACAAAAGAATTCAACCGATTCTTAACATGATAAATAACAAAAGTGTTTATAGAACGAGCAAAAACCATAAGTAGTTACTTCAACAACCACCCATCATCCTCATAATCATATATATATATATATATCTGTTAAATGAAATGGCAGCCTTGCCAGAAGGAATTTTGATACTTATAGAAGAAATTTGGATCAGAAAATTCATATCTCCATATTTCACAAAAGGAATATTCCCTTTGTGTGACCAAGAAAATGTCCTTTTAAAATCAAAGAACCTTACTAGAAAAATCTTTTTACCATTCACTGACAGATGTAAATTCTCTTATTTGTATGAGCATAATTTTTTTTTCCAAATAAATTTGTAGATATTTTTATATTTTACCACATGCATTAAAGGAATAAGTTTTTCATATGATTCAGATTAATAATGCCTGTCTAAATTACATTCCCCAAAAAATAAGTTACTACAAACATCAAAACAATCTTGATTTTTATTTGCATGATACTGATAATAATGTTTTAAAACACTTTAAATTTTTTTCCCTACATACATTACAAAAATAGAGTTTATCATTTGTATGAGAAAAGCCATTTCTATTTAAATCATACTCAAAGGAAATTTTTATTACATATATCACAGAAAATGTCTTTTTAATTAAATGATTTCAATAATGCTGACTTAGATAATTTTCTAAGAAATATTTTTCCATGTAGATTACAGAATATGGCCTTTCATAAATATGACTGTCATAATTGTGACTCCAAATATTGCAACGTTTTAGAAAAATAATTGTATTTACAATTTAATTAAAGAAATTAAACATTTGATTTTTATTACGAGTTTCACCGAGTCAGTGTGCGCGAGAATGTTCCGAAGAGACAATAGTTTTTTAGCAATACGCGGATGATGAACGGCGCAGCAATTACGCCACACTCAGTCTCAAGGGAGCCTGTAGTTTACAGATATCTGATATGATTTATGATAGATATACATGATTTATGATAGGCATTCACCACATGACTATAACAATGTACATAATACTGCCAACCAGAGAAAGATTTTAATCACATATCCCACAAATATATAATTTTTCTTTTATATTTATTTGATAATAATTGTTTAAATATGATTTCTGAAAATGTATTTTATTGCAGACATCCCAGAAATATAACTTTTCATTTAAATATGAACAGTAATATCTATTTAAAACACATCTCTACTGATTTTTAATATTTATTTTAAGAAATTTTATACTTTTAAGAATATTTATTTACTGCAAATATTTAAAAAAATCATTTTTATATCTATATGAAAATATTAATATAAAAGGCATTTTTGAAGTAATTCCATGCAAAATATATTGAACATGGAAAGTTTGTTTTTATAGGAGTTGTATTTTCAACTTTTGCATCATTATTATTTACTTTCACACATTAAGTATTAACCAATTATATTTCATTCATTTCAATATGCACCTCCACCATTCATATTCATTATGCTTCATTTCTTAAAAGTTTATCAAATAGCACTTGATATATTTTTTTAAATAGTGTAACAAGATTTTTTTGTACAATTTTCAGATTAGCTGATTTTGCTTAAAAGGTTCTAATGTAAATAAAAGTTTTAATTTGAATGAAAAATAGTGTTTGAACAACATATAAAATATTAAGACAAATAACACTGAATAAAAGTGCATTTAATGATAAATCTTACAATATAATTGGAAACACTCTTTCTTTTTTTTAGGAATCTCAGGATATGTACATGCACATAACGGCAAAATTATTCAAAATAAGTGCCACTTTTACATTAATAAAATAAAAATAGAATGAAATATTCCATTTAAAAAATGTTGCCTTTTATGTTAATTTTAACATAGTAAAATATGTTAAAAATTGAATTGTAAAATTAAAGCATTAAAAAATGCAGCATAAAAATAATTACAGACTGAAAAGCTAAGACACACAAAATAACCTTTAGCACAAGTATAAAAGTAACAATTGTATTAGGAATATATTTATCACGCTTTAAACTTTTTAAGATAAATTCCTTAATGGAGGATTACTTGTTGCAATTATTCTGAAAATATCACTTTGAAAATATTTGTACAGGTCATCACTGATCATGGCTCTAGAATCCTTCCATTTAAAGGATTGTGTAATTATCTTTCTCTACCTAAATATAAATATATCTTCAGAAATTTTTCATCCACACTTTATATAAATAAATATATATAGTGAGAGTGTGCGAGAGTGTATATAATACCCCAACATGTTAACTTATTAGCATGATCATTTGAATTTTAACCTCCCTGATATCAATGACCTCCTTGCAAGGTCAGTAAAAATCAATCATTGTTCTATTTGAAAAATGTTGTGAGATCTAGCAAAAAAATTTGGAAATGTCTACATAGTAGCATGTTGTGAATCTGACTGCAGTAGTTTTACAGGAGAAAATTATTGCTGCACAATATTTCCCAAAAAGGTTATTTTCCCTTTGTATGAGTGCAAAAATGTCAATTTAAATACCCTCTTGGAAAATTGTTTTCAGCATATATCACTAGATTCAATTTTTTCCTCTGTATGAATATGAATATGTTTATTTAAGGAGCGTCGTAATGAAAACTTTTTATCACATACATCACAGGAATAGGGTTTTACCTTTGCATGAGAGCGATAATGATTAGTTAATATAGATTTGCGTGAGAATCCCTTACTACATATATCACAAAAAAAGGGTTTTTCTTTTGTATGAGTTTGACAGTGCTGTCTAAAATTACTTTTCTGTGAAAAGTGTTTATTGCAAACATCACATGAATAGGGCTTTTCATTTGTATGATAACGGTAATGCTTTTTTAAATCACACTTGCGAAAAAAGTCTTTACTACATACATCACAAGAATAAGGTTTTTCATTTAAATGAATTCGAAGATGCATATTTAAATGACCTTTCTCAGAAAACTGTTTACTACATATTTCACAAGAATAAGGCTTTTCATTTGTATGAGATTTTAAATGCCTGTTAAAATTACTTTTGTGAGGAAATCCTTTACCACATACATCACATGAATAAAGAATTTTGAATGAATGGATTCGATAATGGTGCCTGAATCTAGTTTTCCCAGAATATGATTTATTGCAAATATCACAGGTATAGGTAGTTTCATCTGTATGAGAACGGTAGTGCAAATGTAAATCATTTTTGCATGAAAAGTCTCGATCACATACATCACAAGAGAAAAGATTTTCAATTTTATGAGTCAGATTATGAGTTTTAAAAGTATCACTGCAAGAAAATTTTTTACCACACATATTACATGAATATGGCCTTTCGTTTGCATGAGACTGTTTCAAATCCATTTGCAAATATTGGCTTAAAGCACTTTTTGAGGAAATTCCATATCACAAAAATTGCAAGTGAAAGGTTACTTAATTACAGAAGTTGCATTTTTGACTTTGTCAATACCAACTGCTTCCCTTTATTTACCACAAATCAACTGCATGCTTTAGTAATATATTTCTATTATTTATGTTCAGCATATTTTCTTTCTCGCACTCTAAAAAGAAGCAGTAGATGTTTCAATGATAACTGTCTACCTAGTCTTTTGCAGAATCAACATACTTTCTGATTTCAAGAAACAGATCTTTTGTTGCTTCTGGTCATCCTAGGAAGAGAATCTAATAAAGAAAGTGCAATTAGTATTGCTAGTAGATTTGAAAGCATTTTTATCTTAAAGGGCACTCAATATATCAAACAATTTCAAATAAATAAGAATTTTAATTATGTGTGTAAAATTACTTACACATAAGATGAAAAATGCCCCATATGTAATCTATCACACATACTCTAAACAGAACTTTTTTTTTATTTCTAAATTTATTCTATAAGAGAAAATGATTATTTGCTAAATTGATGTTGATGCATTTGGACAAAGCCTTAGTTTTTTATTATTATTATTATTTAATGAAAAAATATACTTTTTATTTGATAGAGGTAAGTAAGTTAAATTGTAATTAAACAACTATAAAATTTCATGTTGATAAATTATGAAATATAGCTTCTCTATCCTCTATACTCGTTTAGAAAATTGATGCAAATGCTGTTAAACAGAGCAATGAATACATACAGTAATAATGTTAAAATACATATACATGTAGGGATGATATATTTGTTTATAAAAATAATTTGATGTTAAAGTATTTTATTGTAATTTTCATTTATTGCCAATTACCATTATATCCTATTTACTATATAAAAGGCATTGGATGTGTAATTTTAAGAATTGCAAATCTGTAAGTTAAAATACAATTACAATGCATATAACTAATCCTGCTAAACTAATAAGAACAAAAATTTTGTAGAAGTAAGTATTAAAAACATTTTCTTCATTATCAAAATTATACAATATGTCTAGATTTTCTATGCAATTACAAAACAAAACAATGAAAAAAAAATCCCAATTTCTCTTCGAAAAATATATATATTTATTTTTATTAGATACAGAAAAAAAAAGAAACTATAAATATTGTTCTGAAATATATGATCTAAATAATTCTCGAGTGCAGTGTCATTTATTATCATAGGAACAAATGTAATTTTCCATTTATACAAGATGTCCATTTTAATTCTGGTTCAACAGTTATTTTCTAAATTGTAAGAGAAAGTCAAATATTTCATATTAGGTAAGAAAAAAAAAACTTTAAATGATATGAAGAATTATACTTTATATTGTTTGAGTAATGCCAGAAAAATTATGTAGTTTAAACTTATTCTTGCAAGATCAAATTAATGAGTAATGAAGTTTTGAAATCATTATTTTAGACAACTTGAGATTATTTCACTGGCCATCTTGAAGATTAGCAAATTAATTTCTATTGATTTTCAAAATTACTGAAATTCATAACTCAGTAAATCATGGCTTCAAAACAATTTTAGTGTCCATAAAAAAAATTTATAGAGGTTTCTAATTTATGAGAATCAAATATACATTTTCATTTATGAGAGGTGTTAAAGACTTTTGAATATGGATTTTCAGATAACAAATTTTCTTTTGTTTCAACCTGAGAGTACATGCAATTTAAATCTTCATTTAACTTGTTTAGTCTATACATTTATTGTTGGCATACATTTTATTGGTGACCAAACATAATATAATACATAAATTATTTTTAATTTCAGATTTAAGGGTAATTTGAAAAGCATACGACAAAGCCAGTACTTTTAGGAACAAACTGGATTCCAAAAGGGACCAATAACTGAAAAAGAAGCTGATAATTTGCTTTTTATCTATCAATAGTTTTACACTCATTATATAACATATTATTCTATATCTCAAAATGTACAATCAAAAGATATACAAGAAGTAAATTTACATGTAACATTTTCTCAATTATATTATTATGTGCAGAGTTTGATCACCATTATTATTGACTTTTAATAAAGTTTTAATTAGAATTCAATTTTGGAATAAGAGATGGAGTCATGATTTTTTAATGCTGTGTCTAATTATAGAAATTTTGTATCTAACTATAGAAAAGGAATATTGGTTAAATAGTTTGTTTTTTTAATTCAAATGGAAAAGGGGAAAATTGGATACAATTATTAATTCCATGAAGTAGAGGTAATTATTCAAAGGTACAGTTACAAAACATTACAATTACAAAGTTCTGGATCCAGAATTTATCTAATACCAGCAGACCAGAATCTATGCTGTAACCCAGATGCAGATAATACTGAATCTAAACTAATTTCAATGGAAAATTATTTTAAATTTAAATGAATTAGATAAACAATTATATGATGATTTATTCAAATGATGGTATATAGGATTTATTTAGATGATAGCAATTATGAGGGATATGATGAAGAATATTTTACAATAAAAAAAGTATTGGAAGGAAATTCAACATGTAAAATTTCAAGTGACAATTATTCAAGAAAGACAAATTATATTGGTTTTTGAAAAAACATACATGATAATGTTGAATACATTTGTTTAAATAATACAAGATTCTCTCAAAATGAAAATAATGTGCACTAGTACAGTCCTGAAGGAAAGATATCTGTAATCAACAACTATCAAATAGATATTTAAAACAAAATCAGAAGCACAAAGTACTTCTTTTACAGAGTAATTCTGGAATGACAGTACTAGGAAAAATTAATAGAAATTTCAAATGATTAATTTTTAATCTCTATTGTAACTACCCTTGAAGTGGAGAATAAATAATGCAAAAAAAGAATGAAATCTGAAAAAAAAATTCTTGCTTTTGTAGAATGATTATTGAAAAACATAAAATAATAGTATTAATGAGCATACCAGTCATCCAAAAAAACATTCAGGCTAAATAATTGATATATAAAGTTAACTTTACATTTTAGTCTTACTTCCACTGTTTCTTAAATGCTAACTGAAAGCATAAAATAACACTTTTAAAACAGGATTCTTTCTTTTTTTTTTTTCTCCCCCTCTCCACAATTTCTGATTCATAGAGAAGTACTTATTTCAACAGTTTTTTTAAGCAAAGCTGAATATTTCAAAAGATAATTAAAATATCAATCTGATAATGTAACCATGCATTCCTTTTTGTGTAATATAAAATTAAGCAGATTTTTTTTTTAAAATGCTCACATTCTAAATAAAAAAAGTATTTTTTTTCAAATTTGCAGGGTTTTTTTTTTTTTTTTTTTTTTTTTGCTCCAGACCTAAGCTGCCTGAACCTCATTTTACAGATCTTTTTAAATATCTATAAGTTTGTTCATTTTTAAAAAAATTTCTACTTAGATTAATAGTTTTTTATATAGATATCAATCCCCTTCCCTTTCTCTTAGGTGACATAGCAAGAAGCAAACTTACAAGCCAATTGAACAACTGAAGCCTATAAAATTACTGTTAGGTACTTTTCTTCATATTAATGCTAATCAAGATAAATCAAAGTGGACTACAATGTCTTATAAGATTTTCATAAAAAATCAAGGTGAGAATGAATCAAATCAATCAATCATTAAAAGGTGGGAGAATCAAGCAGAATTTTTTTATAGTTATACTATTATTTACAGAATTTGGCAAAGGGATTTTTACTGAAATTTGGCAAAGGGATCAAAAATTTAAATTGAATTCTGTTTAGAAACAAAAAAAAAATCGAGTCTTGTTATCTTTATGTATCATTTTTATAACTATTTTAAAACAATCAGAGAAGAAAAAAAAATCAGGCAGAGACTTGATTTTACTACTCTGGATAAGAATCATAAAAGATTAAACTAACACAAGATGTAAAGACACCACATAAAATAAAAGCAAGATGGGATAATTTACTTGCATACAATCCATAGTTCTCTTAGCTTCTGCTTCAAACTATAAAGTAATGATTGGCAGAATAACAAATGATTTGATTTGAGACTAAATTCAATACTCTAATGGCATTAAATGACAATTCATTAAATATGAATGAAAGGAAAGAATGGAGGTTTGCTTTCCAACGTATGCTCCTAAACAATTTCTTAGCTTGTGCCGGTTAACAAAATCAAAACACGAAATTAAATATGACAATGCAACCGGAAGTATCAAAAGTAAATACATAACTTTCCATCGCCAAACGTCAGGATCATATCAGAAGAGTTTGAGAGCAAATACTGTTGTTAACATTACGTTTCAATGGCAGCAAAGAAAGCGGATAGATAGAGCGGTGCTCCCTGCACGCCCAAAATGTTATTAGCCAATCAACATTCAGAGTCAAACTTTCACTAATAGCATTGAGAAAGAAACATTTCTTATTGTTATGTTTAATTGAATTCAAATGCTAATAAGTAGTATCTTCGAATCCTTCTCCAATCTCTGAAATTTTTAACTTTTCATTGAATGTCCTCTTTTGGCTTTAGGGAATAATGGCCTTTGCTACCCAAAACCTCCTTCTCGTACCATTTCAATCAATCAATCAAATTTGTTTAATAGAAACTTTTTGGTAGATTATTTCGAAATAAAATAATTCTTTTTTTCATTTACCAATTACTGATTCTTAATTCCATTAGTTACTTTAGATCTCTTCCTAACGGCCCTTTAATCTTCCAATTTAAATCTTATTATATTCGAAAATTTATAATTGATCACTTCTATAAGTGAGTCATAAAAGTATCAAATGATTTTCGTGCAATAAAAATAAATAATTTTAGAATTTTTTATGCTCATCATTTAATTTTACTGCAAATTAATCGTACATGAACACATCATTTCAGTAACCATTTTAAATTGAATACTTTTTAATTCGATTTTATATTAAAAAGCTATTTTGCATTTATTCTACAAAAATGAAAAAAAGAAAGATGTAACATTTCTTCCAATTAAAGTTGATAACTTTTTGTGTGTGTGTGTTTGTGAAGGATTTTATATTACTATTATAAATGATCAGTTAATATATTCATTCAATACCTTAAAAACTGAAAATTGTGTGGTGTGACTTGAATAGTGGAATTATCTTTCAGTAGAAATAAATTACACAATGGTAATAATAATTATCTTATTTAATTAATAGTTTAAAATGATATATTGACATATTTAGTTCTTAAATTATTTTTCTATAGTATTTATAAGTTTTTTAAGCTAACATTTCAAAAAATAGTTTTAATATCAATATTAACACCGGTTTAATAACTGAAGAGTTTCTAGGGCAAAATGCTAATTTATTGCTTAATATTCTATAGAAACTAGTTTACAATGACTAGATTTTACCTTTAATTTTTTTTTCAGGAAAAAAAGTTAAAAGCACAGAAATGATTCCCAGAGGGCTTAGAAATTTACCGGGTAAGGCCTTCTAAATTCAATTTGCAATTCTTAATATACTTGTGGAACATAACATACAGTTTGAGGACGGCCTGAAACACTTCCTAGACAGTTTTCCATCTGGTTGTTCCATTGTATCCTATATAGAAGCAAATATATATAAATTTTATCTAATATTTGAAAGGTCTTCTAAAAGTATAAAGTAATTTTACTTTTAATGTATTAGATTTTTGAGTTAAACAGTTCTATATACTTACCACTATTAAAGAAACAGTGCATTCGGTTTTCAAAAAATTGGGATTGGCATGAAAAAATATTAGTCACAACTGAAACATATGATTTTCACCTTCTTTCCACTTACTATCATCATGTTTTACCGTTGGGGATTTCAGCTTTTAAAGTATAGAATGCGTAATATTCATAAATTTATGAATGGCATTTATCAAACAATTGATTTGTTTCTGTTTATTTTCATCAAATAGACTATCAGAGAAAAAAATTTATATAATAATATATGCTGTTTTAAATATTTATACTGGGATATAACACTATCAATGTTTGTGACTTTTTTAAAAGTTTGTAAAAATCTCCTGAAGATAAATTTGTTACTTTTATCTTTAACATGTTACTTTAAAGCTGAATAGGGAAAACAAGCATAAAAATAAATTTAAAGAAAAAATTATTTATTTTTAGCAATATAAGTTAAACAGAAATTTAAGACAAGAGTATATGAATAGAAAAGTCAAGCTTTCATTTTAATAATTTTATTACTTTTAAAATATGGAGAATATGATCAGTATATAAATTGAATATAAAAGTTATGAAGTCGGATTTTTTTTTTTTTTTTAAAGCAATGTAGGAAAACTTTCAAGTTTTGAAATGAGTCAACAAATGTCAGTTTGATTATGAATGCTGATTGACTAATAATAGTTTGGGTGTGTAAAGTGCGCCGCTCGTGTCAGTTAAGCTTTCGTTTCGTTTAATTTTTTCAAAGATTGACCTTAACATTTAACTTTTATGTTTTTAATTAATATTGAGTATTTCCAAAATTCTCATGTCGATTTATTAATCATGATTTCTAAAAAATGAGAACTAATAAACTAAAATACTTTTTATCTTCTGGTATCAAATTTCACCTAATTATTAATGTTCGTATATTATGATTTTAGCACAATCAACTACCGATTACTACTTGTGGGCTATTGTGTGTTTTAGTGTGCTGCTGTGCGTTACCTGTGTTAGTCTCGGCTGTATATTTGTTGTCTGCGTATTCTTGGCTTCGTGTTTCATAAAAGTCGTCGTTCATTATTAAGACTTTCTGATTGTTTTCACACCATACACCCATTACAAGCGAGCCCGGTGAATTTAAGGACTTAGTGGAATTGAAGTTCCATAACAATATTATACATACATTAAGTAATTAATTAGAAATACGAGAAAGAAATTATACGACAAAAAAATTAGCATGATGTCTTATTATCTAGCTCATATTATTTAAATGATTCCCGATACTACTCGTGCTGATATCATGTAATTTTCAAATACAATTAAACAATGTAATTTCTTCCCCTTGACGAATCTTCAGCGACTGTCTGCAAAAAAAATATCTTTTCCCCAATTTAGTTTAGTATCTACAGGAACGATAGCTCTAAGGTCTGGATTGCCTTTAGTATTTTTTGAAGATGTGACAATTCTTACCAAGCATTGATAAATACAAAATAGTATTCAAACGGTTCAGAAATACATTTTAACCTCAGATATGGTTCGTGGACAAGAAAGTTAATCCTCGAAATATATATTCTCTTTTGTTAACCAGAAGGTATAAAATGGCTCTTTTAATTCCACTCCGAATTTTCTACCAACCTGTCCCCTTTGTAAATGAGTAAAAAAACTTATACTTAATTATCGAGACAAAATTATCTTTTGATTGATTAATTGAAATCGGATGAGAATGGGATTTTTGGCAACAAAGACCGTTATCCCCTAATGCCAAAAGGATTCCTTCAATAGATGTTAAAAAAACTTCAGAGATTGGAGAAGGATCCGAAGATACTGCTTATTAAAAACAGCTTTTTGAATAAACGCTTTGAATGAAAAACAAGAATGAAGATGAATATTAAGTTTTGCAAAAAAAATTTAACCAAAGATTTGCGTATTTGGAACAACATAAGATGATATGTTCAATATTAATTTCATGATTACAAACTTGTAAGTGAGGGTAATATTGTGGACCAAATCTATTCAACAGAGCTGGAGCTATTCAATCATCCTGGTTAAAAGACGTGCAGTTATAATATCTTCTCTTCTATTTTTGAGCCATGAATTAAGGGAAAACATGGTGAGAACATCGCCAATAGATTCTTGACATTTGTTATTTTTAAAAATGTGATTCGTTTTATGTAGTGAGGTTTCCGGATAGTGAGAAATTAAATCTTCTGAAGCAATCCACTCCAGCAATGGTTGCGACTCCGTGAACGTTTTTGCGGGTATATTTTGATTATCTTATCAATCACGCCATCAACAAAACTCTGAAAGACAAATTTAGTCTAGTGGCTTAATTTGTCATGAAAGTAAGCTAGCGGGGCGATTAAGAAGCTACTACAACTCTACATTTTTCATTTGCATAAGGTATTTTTTTTAATGGCTTTGAAGCATTATTACAAAGAATGTATTTTCTAAGTACATTACAAAAATATATTTGTTTAAAAATACTGTTGTTTAATCACCCCACATTTTGAGAAAATCCTTTATTAAATACATCTCCAGAAAAATGTTTTTCATTTTAATGAGATTGATAATACTGACTTAAAATACTTATTTTAAGAAACTTAACAGTAGATATTACAAAATTCAAATTTTCTTTTGGAGTCTTACAAAAATAATAATATAAAAGGCTTTTCAGAGGAAATGCCATAAATAAATATTGTACATGAAAAGTGTGTTCTTTCAAGAGTTGCATTTTTGACATTTGCATCAATATTAACTGCTCCCACATATTGAATACTAACCAATTATATTTTATTCATCTTAGCATAAATCTGCATTCTCCAAGTTTTCAATACTTCAATTCGTAAAATGTTTAAAGTGGCCATTTCTTTTTTATATTAAAATTTAAAACTATAATAATTAAATTTTTTCTAAAAAAGAATTTTTGAATGATGCTGTTACTTGAAATCAAAATTTCAAACACTATGATCTTATGAAATTGCTTTTGAAATAATTCTTGGATCTAGAAATAAAAAACATAACACTAGCTATTCAAGGATTAAAACAGAAGTAATTAAAAATATGTTTAATCCTTCGTTATCATAAATTGAAACTCATACAATTCTCAATCTTTTCTTCAGGCCAAGATAGTATAACCATTAGTTGGTTTGGCAGTTCATAGCAAATTTGGGTTTAAATACTTTTGGATACTGCATAATATTTCACAAAACAAATATATTTCCTTTGTAGGAATACAAAAATGTTAATTAAAATTCCTTTTTCAGAACATTCTTTCAACATATATCACTAGATTCAATTTTTTTATTTGCATGAATACGAAAATGTTTATTTAAAGAACGTCGAGAAGTAAAACTTTTGCCACACACATCACAAGAATAGGGTTTTTCATTTGTATGAAAGCGGTAATGAATAGTTAATTCAGATTTTCGAGAAAATTTTTTACTACATTCATCACATGAAAAAGGTTTTTCTTTGGTATGTGTTTGACAATGCTGTCTTAAGTGACTTTTCTGTGAAAACTGTTTACTGCATACATCACAGGAATAGGGCCTTTCATTTGTATGAGTACTTGAATGTTTTTTTAAGTCACACTTGCGCAAAAAATCTTTACTACATATATCACACGAATAAGGTTTTTCATTTGAATGAATTCGGCGATGCTCATTTAAATGACCTTTCTCAGAAAATTGTTTACTACATATTTCACAAGAATAAGGTTTTTCATTTGTATGAGTTCGAAGATGCCTATTTAAACAACCTTTCTGAGGGAAGCTTTTACCGCATACATCACATGAATAAAGATTTTCATTTGTATGAGTTCGGTAATGCTGTGTTAAGTGACACTTTTGAGAAAATTGTTTACTGCATACATCACAGGAATAGGGCCTTTCATTTGTATGAATAAAGTAATGTCTTTTTAATTCATATTTGCGCAAAAAGTTTTTATTACATACATCACAAGAATAAGGTTTTTCATTTGTATGAGTTCCATAATGTTCTTTTAAATAACTTTTCCTAGAAAATTGTTTACTGCACATTTCACAAGAATAGGGCTTAACATTTGAATGAGTTAGATAATGCGTATTAAGATTGCCTTTGTCAGAAAATGCTTTATCACATACATCACAAGAATATGGCTTTTCTTTTGTATGAGTTCGATAGTGCTGCTTTAAAATATTTTTCAGAGCAAATTTTTTATTGCACATATCACAGGAAAAGGGTTTTTCATTAGTGTGTGAACGGTAATGAACAGTTAAATCAATTTTACGAGAAAAGTCTTTACCACATACATCACAACAGTAAGGTCTTTCATTTTTATCTGTCAGAGAATGCATCGTCAAAGAAATTCTTTACCACATATATTACAAGAACATGATTTTTCATTCATATGAGAATAATAATGTTCATTCAAAGTACAAATTTCAGAAAACTCTTTACTGCAAATATTACAAATATGTAAGGATTTTTTTGCATCCATATGAAAATATTGACTCAAAATAACATCATTTTGTGGAGATTCCATACCACAAATATTTGTATGTGAAATCTTATTGAAAAAAGTTGCAGCTGTGACTTTTGCATCACTAGCAATAGCTTTTATATATTCATCAATCCAATTGTATGCTTTTCATCAAGTGATATATCTCCATTATTTACATTTCACATGCTTTTTTTTTTCTAAAATAATGAGCAGCAACTGTTTCAATGATAATTGTACACTTAGACTTTTACAGAATCAGCATTTTTCATTTGAAGAAACAGATCTCCTTTCATTGCATCCAGTCATTATAAGACAATCTAGTAAAGAAAATGGAATTTTAGAATTTAGTAGATATGATATAATTTTTATCATGAGTAACACTGAGTATATTAATAAATTTTAGCTAAAATAGGGATTTTCATCATGTGTGTAAAATTACAGTAGAAATAAGATGAAACATGCACCATCTGTAATCTATTACACATACGACTAAACAGAATTTTTTAATTTTTTAAAAAAATTTGATTCTATGAGATAATAAGAGAAAGGGAATATGTGCTAAATTGTATATTGAGACGTCTTGGCATAGCTTTGGTTTTTTTTTTAATCCCATATTATTAACTTATTATTTAGTTTTAAAAAAACACTTTTGAATTGATAGAGGTAAGCTTCAAGTAATAAACTGCAATTTAACAACTACAAATTTTTACTTTGAAAATTCTGAATTACATTTTCTGTATCCTTTATAAAAACCAATGCAAAATTTTGTATCCTCATTTATAAAAATTAATGTAAATGCAGTTAAACAGTACAATAAATAAATATAGGAATAAGATTAAAATATATACATACACACATATATAGGAATGATATATTTATTTAAGAGAATAATTTCGTATTACAATATTTTAATATATTTTTCATTTATTGCCAATTTTTGTTGCATCCTATTTATTGTATAAAAGGCATTGTATGTGTAATTTTAAGAATTGAAAATATGTAAGTTAAAAGCAACTGCATAGTCACATCATTAATTCTACTAAATTAGTAAGATGAACAAAAATTCATAAAAATAAGTAATGGATGCATTTTGTTCCTCATCAAAATTATAAGAAATGCTGATAATTTCCATAAAATTATTAAAGGAAACAAACAATAAAAAGTTCCAATATTTTGTCAAAAAGTATTCTTTAGATATACACAAGGGAAGTACATACACATTATATATGAGAATGCATAAATATTGCTCATAACTGCAGAATCTAAATAGTTCCCAAATGCAACAATATTTATTACCATGTGAACAAATATAGCATTCCTATTATACAGAGTGTTCATTTTAATTCCAGATTATCACTTAATATCTAAACAGGAAAAAAAAAATCATATACTTCATATCAGTAATAGATCAGAGGGGAAAAAAAAACTTAAATAATGTAAAAAAATTATGCTTTGTTTCAATAATGCTGAAAAAATTATACAGTTTTCACTTATAAGACTAATATTAATTCACTAAATTTTGACTATCTTTATTTTAGATTATCTCAACAGCCAACTTTGAAGAAAATAAGTCAAATAATTTCAGCAAACCAGCCACTGTTGGACAAAATTATTGAAATTCATATTTCACTTATGAGACCAATCAAATTAATGAAATTTTGACTATATTTATTTTAGATTATCTCAACAGCCACCTTTGAAGAAGATAAGCCAAATAATTTCACCAAACCAGCCACTGTTGGGCTAAATTATTGAAATTCATAAGTCAATCAATCTTGGTCTAATTTTTTTAAAATTTTATTATTATTATTAAATGTAAATGTATCAAGAATATTTTACTAAATAAGGAAGGATAGGACTAGACAACAACATGAAAATTTAGATTTCTTAATTTGGTTCTCCGTTGCTTTTTTTTTTAACTCAAGCAAAACTAAGCATAATTTTTTACTTCATTTATAGCTAGTTTCCAATTGGAAGCATATCATTAGCAGTTTCAAAAATATCTATTAGATCATGATTAGAGTGGACACACTGCACAAGTAATGTAATTTTAATTAATGTTACCATTATTTTATGAATGTAATACTTTATAATTATTCTTCGTTATAATTATACTTTCCTCCATAATTTATTTTTAGCTTTTATATTGTAGAGGTTTTACGCTATCTATAAAATAAACAAGAAGAATGTTGGTAGCCTTTAAAATATTTCGAAGAGTTTAAATTTCTTAATAAAAAATCTGAACATAACTTGAATATAATTTTGCATGTGACATTGCTGTTCAAGTTGGTCATGTGTTTGTAATAATGGATAACATAAAGTCTTAAGAAAGAAATAGAAAAATAAGAATAAATTTAAAATAACAATTTTAAATTTAATTATTTTTTAAAATAAACATGGAAATAATTTATCTACAATTTAAAATAATAATGAAAAATCAATTAATTAGTTGCCACATCAATAAAACTGGCAAAATCAGTCCAATCGTTGAAACTGAGAGCTCAGTCAAATATCAGACTTCATCTCTCAAAATGGAAAGGAAGCTAAACTGCAAATGGTAGTATACGAACTTCCACTGATGGCATTGGTGTCATGAGCATTCAAAGGTAATAAAAATTTTCAAATGATTTGTCAAAATTTTGTTCCTATAGAATTTACGATGAAATAGTGCTTCTTCAATTTCTTTCTAAAATGGAGCTGGAAAACTATTGATGATACATCTATAGGTCATGAGCTCTCATTAGAAATAAAAATTATTGAAATCTGTTTAGTGGTTGCGACTAAGTAATTTCATGATGGAAAAATATTAAGTTTCAAAAAATAGAATTGAAGAATTTATAAAACTACATTACTGTTGTCAACTAAATCAACTAATGAGATTATTATTATCTTCAGCTTAAGAGCAATAAGAAGGACACATGCCAAAAGATAGTAAGGCAGCTCACCAAACACATACCTTAATTACATGCTTGTATCTATTGTCATACCAATTGACAGCTTAGTGATTAAGTTATGAATGCATATAAGAAGCAGAAATAACTACATAATTACTGCAGAAATACAACATAATTATGAATACTCTGCAGTGGATTTGCCTAATAAAGATGTATTTTGGATTTGATTCAAAACTGGAGGAGCTCAAGCTAACTTTGATGACATAATAAGGAGCCAACAGCTTTCATATAAAACAAAAATTGTCAAAATCAGACCTGCAGTGACTGGGCCCTGCCCTTTTTATTAGTAGATGTATAGATTCATCCACTTATAGATTTATTCACTATAATTATTTTCATCATTTGTTTTATAACTCTGCCGACAAATTCATTATTTTCTAAATTACTGGAACTTACATTTAGCATATAAAAGTGCTATAAATTTTACAATATAATAAAATTTATCTAACAAACAAACAAACAAATAAAAAAAACGAGCGATTCTTTTACTTGAAGCAGATTAGAGAAAGAAAGGGTGCAATCAAAGAGAATTTATATAAGATTATATTAATTCATAGGTTTTCCATGCTTTTATATTAAGCACAATTACAATATATATATACATATATGAAATGCATATTTGTTTAAGAAAGAAAAAGTAGACTAAGATTTCCTTAAAGTATTTTCAATTTTTTCATGATTACTGAATATGCTTTTTCAAAAATTTTATTAAATTTATATTAAAATCATGACAAGTGGGTGACATAGTTAAAAAAAAAAAAGAACTTAAAAAGCAGGAAAAATAGGGCAAAAAAAAAAAACTATAGGAACTTTTGCTTTGAAAAGAGATCTTGCTTTCAACACATTAAGTCAATATATATACATATATATATATTTTAATTAATTTAAAACTAAACATAATATTACTAAGAAACCAGCTGGTTTCTAATGATGGCATAGCATGAAAATTTTGACTCTTTTTATTGCCATTTAAATTAAAAAATAAAATTGCTTTTTCTTTACCATTTGAATTAAGCAGCCTAGCTTTTTTTCCCCTCGATTGTCTCTCAAGGCCTAATTATTGTAACTTTAAAGGTTGATGATATAAAATATTCATTTAACTTTACATGTCTCAAGTAAATGCCTATTTCTTTTTTGGGGAAAATTTCCATTTAGCATATATAAAAATGATACTTGTATATGAGTCATGCCAATGATTAATTTCTATGAAAATGAAAAGTAGCAGATGCTAATATGCTATTTTGTTATTAAAATTTACCTATTTTCACCAATGGCATGAGGTTAGTAAACAAATACCATAAAAATAAATCCTGTTTTAGTAACTGTTTTTTTCTAAATCAAACCTTCCCTTGCAAACATGGGTAGAGTTTTTTTTCCAATATTTATGGATCAGAAACACATAAAATATGACAAAGGATTTAAATTCATCTTTCTTTATTTAAAGAAACAGGCTTTAAGATTAATTTTTTTAAACCTCAAAATACTTTATATCATTTTAAAAATAAAAATTCTTTTTGATCATTCCAATTTAACTGCTTGCAATTTTTTCTTAAATTTTTATAAAGTTGTGAAGATAGATTTATGTATAATTTGGACCAATATTTTCATTACTGCAATAAAATTAAAAGTGTTTTATTTATTCTGCAAATATTCATACAGTATTAACATAACAAAATTTATACATTGCATACTTCATACCAAAAAAAAAACTATTTCATTTTATGGAACAAAAATTTTTATGTTAATATCTCAATATACATAAAGTCATCAAGTCAAAATCTAAGAAAAAGTTTATGCGTCCAATTTTTTTTTTTTTAATGTTATTCCAGTAACAGTGACGAAGTTACACTGAGTATGATTTTAACAATTAAAGGTGACAGAATGAGCATGGTCATCTTCATTTCATATTATTTCATAGTTATCTAAATTTAATCATCTTTACTGAGACAATTGGTTTTGTAATAATAATAATAAGAAGAAAAAGAAAATAAGATAAAATGTGTAATGAGATTTTAAAAATTTTATAAAAAGAAAGAATAAAGCAAAAAAAAAAAAAAAAGGAACTAAGGTTGAATTTAAAGCACTAAATGTTTGAAGTTTTGTAAATGATATTTGATCTTCAGAATGTTTTGCAAATCCTATTCTCTAATGATTCAAAATGCAATAAAGCAAAAAGATTAATGGATAGAAGTTGACTGTATAAAAGTCTGCTTTACAATAGACATTCTTTATCTTAATCTGAAGGTGAAGCAGGGAGATGATAATTCTCTTCATTATATATTCCAAATATCATATTATTTCAATGCAATTTTTTCATTTCATAAGATATTGATTTTAAACTAAATAAGGTTCATAGCATAAGCTATTTATAATTATTTGCTGTTAAATTGCATCTTTCATTCATTCACACTTTTGTCTGTTGATAGAAATAAAAGACCAAGTTGCATTACGTTCAAAATTAACTTGTAATCTAGTCAAAACCTCATGTGAAAAAAATTGTTAATAAAAATCAAATATAGAGATTGCAAATAAAAAGAAATATTGTTATATGAAGAAAATTTACTATGTTTTTTTAATAAGTGTTAACTTTCAATTACATTTTCTTAGAAACTGGATACATTATTATTATTATTATTGGGCCACTTTTCCTTATATTATCAAAGATATGCTGAGAATAATAGATTATTATAATTATAGAACTCCTTATTAAATTTGTGGTTTATAATCTTAAACAAATATTTTTTTTTAAATTTTCAACTTTTCTTATACCAAATAATTTTTTTTACCTCTAATAAATTTGACCTATAAAAAATATTTTTTATACAAGTGTATAATTTTGGTGTATCATATGTATATCTTCAGTGACACATTTTATTATTTATTTGAGCAGTTAGTAGCTTTTCAATATCAATTTTCAGAGAGAAATTTTTTTCCTTTCTTTCAATTTTAGAGTATATACAATTTAGTTCTTCATTAAACCTGCTATTTAAATATTAAAAAAGAATTAAAATATATACCAATTAAAGTCATTAAATTAAAAAGTTGTGATATTTTTTTTATAAAATAGTTATTTCTTTGGCCTTTATTCAGTTTATTGGAAAATTAATACAAAATATAAATTATTTTTAATTTTAGAGTTATTCACAATTTGAGAAAACAAGTGATAAAATCAATACTTTTAGGAACAAGTTGGTTTTCCAAAAGGAGCCGATAACTAAAAAAGAAGCCAATAATTTATTTTTTATCTATAAATAGCTTTACACTCATTAAATCCTACATTGTTCTATATCTCAATAAGTATGATGAAGAGATTTACAAGAAGTTAATTTACATGCAACATGTTCTCAGTTATAATATTATCTGTAGAATTTGGACACTATTATTATTGACTTTGTGATAAAGTTTTACTTAGAATTTGGATTTGGAATAATAGATGGAGTTATGATTTTTTATTCTGTGCCTCCTCTGTTATTTCAGAATTTTGAATCCATCTATAGTAGAGGAATATTGAATAGATTGTTCTTTTTGTTACTTGAAAAATAAACATAAAAATTAGATATGATTTTTCCTTATTTTTAAATGTAGCTAAGGATTCCATGAAGTAATGACAATTATTTAAAAATATAATGCATTATTTGAAGCTCTGAATGCTGTTACCCAGATGTAGATGATATCAAATGCACTATCTGGCCAAAAGTATCCAGACGCCCAGTGGCATGGACTTAGAGCGTACTGAGGCATATATTAATATGAATGATGTTGGCCCTCCTTTTGCATCGATGACAGCCTGCACATGTCTGGGAAAACTTTCCATCATTTTTTGATTGATGGCTATAGGAATTGACTTCCAGGCATCCATCAGAGTTGAAGTGAGTGCTTGCAGTGAGGATGGTTGATTAGGTTGGCTACATAATCTGCACTCTAATTCGTCCCAAAGGTGTTCAATGGAATTTAGACAGACTAGGGCTCTGAGAAGGCCAGTCCAGTTTTTGAATACCCATTTTGTCAAACCACCTCTGTGCAAGCCTCAATGTGTTAATGGAGCAGTTATCCTGTTGGAAGAGAAATTGGCCTTCCCTAAAATATTGCCATAGAGTTGGGAGTGCAGCATTGTCCAGAAGGTCCACATACATCTCAGAGTTCATGTTTCCAACCACAGGAACTGACATACCCAGGCCAAACTAGAAGAAACACCCCACACACCTTTATGCTTTTTATCCCCATTGTTTGCAAATAAACCATCACATAAAGTAAAATTTTAAAACTGATTTTTTTTTTATTTTTTTTTTCCCCCCTCCACTCTAAACAATTTCTGACATATAACAAAATACTCGTATGAATTTGAAACAATTCAACTTTTTCAATAAAAATGATATTTTGAAAGATAATACAAATATTAATCTGAAAATTTAACTATGTATTTCCTTTTGTGTATAATTAAGAATTTTAAAAATTTGCTGACATTGTAAAAAAAATTGTATTTTTCTAAATTTACGGGATTTTTTTAAAATTTACTCCTGACCTAACTAAGCTATCACAATATCTGATTTCATCATATAAATCTTTTAAATATCTATAAGTTTTTATTTAAATTTTTCCTCTCAGATTTTACTATTTAGACATGATTTTTAAATTTTTTATTTTGGCATGAAAAACTGATGTTTCTACTTCCCCCAATGGATAAAAAACTTATAAGCCTGTTTTGGGTAGGCAACTAAACAACAACACATAAAATTACTGTTATTCTTTACAGTAAATTTATGTCCTCATATTAATACACTTTATAACAATTTGATTGGACTACAATGTATTGTAAGATTTTCATAAAAATCCTTTTATCAAAGAGTGAGAAAATTTTGCAATAACTTTGTTATAGCTGTATAATTATTTGTAAAGATTGGCACAATAATTTTTATTGACTTTTAAAGTTTGCCAAGTTTATGCCAAAGATTTAAATTGAATTATCTTTAGAAATAAATAAAAAAAACGAGTCTAGTTATTTTTAATGTAGAGTTTGTTTAGTTATTTTATGACTTTAAAACCACCCAGAGAAGAAAATTTTGTCATTCAGGAAAGTGCCATAAAATGATTAAATTAATACAAGATGTAACACAAGACACCACATAAAATAAAAACAAGATGGGATAATTTACCTTCTTGTTGGCTATTGATTGATTGTAATACGAAATTTTTATTTTCAGATAATGAATTGTCTTAGTTAAATTAATATTATTATTTTGTAGAAAGTATAAGAGAGGTTAGGCATTTTATTAGCTACTCATCAAGAGTTGCAGTTACTTTGTCTCTTGCATTGTTTTTTCCCAAGTTCGCGTTTTGACATCGGTTTTACCTCTAATGACCCAATAATATTTCAAAATTTTGGAATTCAAAGATTACAGTTTGAAGGAATTAGAGATGCATAATCCAAGATTTTTTTGAATAACAATTCATTTTACTATTGTCATTTTTAATTATTTGTTCCACATATCTGTTATTTCAATCATATTATTAATTAGAATTATTAATTAGTATTAAATATAAAATTTATTAATTGTAATTAATACTTAATTTATTAATTTAAGTAACGTGTGATTGAATTAATTTATCTATTGCAGCTTACTTCTTAAATTTGATTTTTTTTTCAAAACTATTTGTTTAATTTCTTTATTGGAGTGAACCATTTTATGAAAAAGTTGAATTAAAAATACATGTCATTTCTTTAAAATGTTTCATTTAAATTTATATTCTACCAATAGATGGCGCCAGCAATAAACAGAATATATATGCAATCAAAGTCATGTCGCAAGCAATTAAAAATGATCGTTATGGAATTGTTAAATGCGAATATCGGAAAGTAAATGTTACTCCCATGAAGTGGAGCGGTGATATCATACTTTCCAGTGAAATCACCGCTCCAATAAATTTCAGTGATATGCAATTCTGTGATACGTAGTAGAGATGCATAATCCACGATTTTTTGAATAACAAATAATATTGCTATTGTTATTTTTAAATATGTGTTCCAAATATCTAATATTTCAATTATATTATTAATTAAAAATAATTCCTTCATATTAAATATAAAATTTATTAATTGTAATTAATACTTAATTTACTAATTTAAATAACGTGTGGTTGAATTAATTTATCTGTTTCAACTTACTTTTTAAATTTTTTTTCTCAAAACTATTTATTTAATTTTTTATTGGAGTGAACCATTTTCTGGAACAGGTGAATTAAAAATATATGTAATTTCTTTAAAATATTTAATTTAGTTCTATATTCTACCAATAGATGGCGCCAGCTGTAAAAACAATATATGTAATCCAAGTCAATCATGTCACGAGCAATTAAAAATAATCTGTATGGAATAGTGCATCATCGTATGCTAATATCGGAAGTCACTTCCGTAAAGTGGAGCGGTGACTTCGCACTTTCCGGTGAAATCACCGCTCCGATAAATTTCAGTGATATGCAATTCAATGATACGATAAATTCAATAACCGGTCCGTTCACTTTTCAATCCATTCACAAATAGGGATGACGTATATTTTACGAGCGGTTGTTACGTAACCAATATCAAAAAGTCACAAATACCAGTGATCAATACTTTTCAAAGAGGGGTGTGATTCAAATCCTTGATTCGATCTTACTGGTGATATTTCGATTACAGGTTTGGCTCACGATAGAAAGTAAGAATAGATACGATATCACTGGAATTTACCGGAGCGGTGATTTCACTGGAAAGTAACAATCGATACGATCTGTCCAATGGAAGCTCTCGAACAATCTGTGAATGGATTGAAAAGTGAACGGACCGGTTATTGGAATTATCGTATCATTGAATTGCATATCACTGAAATTTATCGAAACGGTGACTTCACTGGAAAGTGTGAAGTCGCCGTTCCACTTCATGAGAGTAACCTAGGGATGACGAATATTTTACGAGCGGTTATTACGTAACCAATATCATAAAGTCACAAATATCAGTGATCAATACTTTTCAAAAAGGGGTGTGATTCAAATCCTTAATACGATCTTACTGTTGATATTTCGATTACAGGTTTTGGATCACGATAGAAAATAACAATCGATACGATATCACTGAAATTTAACGGAGCGGTGACTTTAGTGGAAAGCAACAGTCGATACCATCTGTCCAATGAAAGCTCTCGAACAAAGCAGAAAAGGAGAAACCTGTGAATGGATTGAAAAGTGAACGGACCGGTTATTGGAAGTATCGTATCATTGACTTGCATATCACTGAAATCTATCGGAGCGGTGAATTCACTGGAAAGTGGGAAGTCGCCGCTCCACTTCCGATATTCGCATTTGATGCACTATTCCATACAAATCATTTTTAATTGCTGTGACTTGACTTTGCATATACTCCGTTTACTGCTAGCGCCATCTATTGGTAGAATGTAAAACTAAGTTAAACAATTTAAAGAAACGACATATATATTTAATTCAAATTTTTCAGAAAATGGTTTACTCCAATAAAGAAGTTAAATAAATAGTTTTGAAAAAATAAATAAAATTTAAGAAGTAAGCTGAAATAGATAAATTAATTTAATCACACGTTACTTAAATTAGTAAATTAAGTATTAATACATTTAATAAATTTTATTACATTTAATATTAATTACATTTAATTAATTTTATATTTAATATTAAGTAATAATTTTTAATTAATAATATGATTGAAATAACAGATATTTGGAACAAATATTTAAAAATAACAATAGCAAAATTATTTGTTATTCAAAAAATCGTGGGTTATGCATCTCTAGAGTAACCTTGACTTTCCGATATTCACATTTGATGATGCACTATTCCAAACAAATCCTTTTTAATTGCTCGTGACTTGACTTAGCATATATTCAGTTTACTGCTGGCGCCATCTATTTGTAAAATTTAGAAATAAAGTAAACAATTAAAAGAAATGACATATATATTTAATTCAAATTTTTCAGAAAATGGTTTACTCTATTAAAGAAATGAAATAAATAATTTAAAAAAAAAAATCTAATTTAAAAAGTAAGCTGAAATAGATAAATTAATTCAATCACACGTTACTTAAATTAGTAAATTAAGTATTAATTACAATTAATAAATTTGAAATTTAATATTAAGTAATAATTTTTAATTAATAATATGATTGAAATAACAGATATTTGGAACAAATATTTAAAAATAACAATAGCAAAATTATTTGTTATTCAAAAAAGCGTGGATTATGCATCTCTAGTGATACGATAATTCCAAGAATAACCGGTCCGATCACTTTTCAACCCATTCACAGTTTTCTTCGTTTCTCTTTATTCGCGATAAGGGGATGAGACCTTCAGGACACAAGAGAAGAATGTTTTGTATTTCTGGGATTTCCTTTTCACTCCTTGGAGGGTCGGGGATCAGCCGATATTTTTACTTTTCTTTCAGAGATGTCTACTCAGCCCGCTTTAGTTTTGATAGCATAATGTCAATACGGGGAGTTTTGCGATTTTAGATCGAAGGTAATCCGCGACTCGTTTTATTCCTTTTCCCCACAACATATTGGCCTATTGCCGACATTAAAATTTTACATTAATATCGTACATAAAATTGAAATCGATTGACTCCTTCGATGTCTTTTTGGTATATTCACCTAAGAATGGTCGATCGAGTATAAATTTGTAAGCATTATGATTAAATTTTTTTCTCTGCATTTTTCAGTATTTCAAGGTAAAAATATCAATACTGAGGAAAATCGAAATTCATTTTACTTGAATTTGTAATTGCAGTTTCTGATAATTCTATCTCATTTCTGCTGTTTTTGATAACGAAGCATGGTCAGTGTTTATCATGAGGTTTCATGGTACATTAACCTGATAATGATTAATGTTATACTAAAAAAGTGAAAAGAAAATTTCTTTTTTTAAATTATTTTCCACGTATTATACAACAAAGAGGTCTTATATTCTTTTTTGTTAAATATATTTTGAAGAAAAATATTATCGTGTAAATATTTCTCATTCAAAATACATGCTTTTATGGATGTGATTTTATAGATCTTTGTAAATGAAACCATTCATTTCTTCTATACAATTAGAAAGAATCATTAGATTAATGAATTATTCTAAGCATAACTAATTTTATTTTCCTTTTATAGACTTTTTTATTCTTTAAAAAGTATTTTTAAAAAATATAAACTTTTCCCCCCCTGAAATGTCTGTTTTAAATCTAATTTTTGAGGATGGATGACGTAATATATTTATGCATTGCTCTGAAATACGATTCTTTTAAAATTGAATTTCTCCATTTCGTACATAGTTTACTACTTTTAAGTGTCACAAATTGAGCAAAGATATTGCTTTCCCCTTCTGCAGATTTTCCGCCCATTAGGAATGCTATTAATTCCCAGCCACCTGAAGGCAATGTCAATGTTGCTTAACGCGTCGAATTTTCGTTATGTGAGAAGAATATATCCTTTTTTCTCCCGATTTCTGAGAAAAATTAAAATTGCCTTGTAGTTTCACAAAGCAGCAAATCTGAGAGGTAATTAGTAATCGTGTTTCATATAATACTGCATAAAACTAACATAAAAAAATATTTAAATTTTTTGCTTTGATAAAGTTCTAGTTGTTAATTAAATGTGTCCAAAATCATGAATTTTTTATAAATATTTAAATTTATTAAAACATTTTTATTAGATTAAATTGTAAAGTTATTTCACGAAATTAATGAGAAAGATTTAATTCCTGAAACAAACATATTTTTACGAAATTTTCTTTACCGGGGTTCGTTTGGATAGTGGGAGTGATATGGTGTGTGGAGAACGCTCAATCAGCAGGCAGAAGTAGAATAAAAACAACGACGTTTATTTACACGAAGACACACAGGACAGCACAAAAGCGTCAACTATATACAGTACAGAAGACGATTATTTTCACCCGAGACGTGTAGCATACAACAGCACACACAGCAGCATACAACCAGAATCTACTGCAGACAGTAGCACACAGCTCAGTTCAGCACGAGCTTGACTCCGTCGCTGCTCACCGTCGCTTACGACTCATCCGCTCCGTCTTCGGTCTACTCCGTCGTCTCCTTGGCAGCAGCGGTCGCTTCCTTTTATAGGTCTCAGGAGGCTGGGCTAGAAGCCTCTCAACCAATCAGGAACGTTCGAGGCGTATCTCGGTTCCTACTGGACGGATCGGGAAAATTCTCGAAGTTTCGGGTATTATCTATTTTGGCGCCAAAGTCGCCAAATTTGTCGCCAAGCTCTGGGACCTCCGACGCGCTAGTCCCATTCAGATGACTGTAAAACTTTCTTTCTATTGATGGAATAAACTATGCTGGGAAGCCGAATTGCAGGTTTGTAACATTGCTCCCCTCTTCAAAGACTGACGTCCCGGCAGTCCTACTTCAATCCAACAGCTGGCGTAGGCTTCCGTATGATGTTATGATGATGATTTAGGTGACCTCCGAAGATGACATCATTTACTAATCTGGCGGCGACTGAAGATCCATCCAAACCTTCTGAATGCTTTTGACCCGGAACTCTTCGTCGTTTCGGATTATACATCCAGACTTGATTCCGCTCCTTAAAATACAGGATGTTCCATGGAGCCAAACGCTGGATCGTAGTAGAGACCTCCGGAATGAATTCTTGCCAGGCTTTTCGGTTGGTCACTTTAAACTTCCATCGTACCAGCCGTGTATCAGGATGATCCCACGATGCCTTCTGAAGTCCACTCGAAAGCCAGGTATTCGCCTTCATCGCCAAAGCTTTCACGGGAATACGTCCACCTCTTCCCGGTCTATTCTCGATACTCGAGAATTGTCCGACGCCCTTCACACTGGATCTTCCGAAGAGCTCATCCGTTTTTGCTGGAAGGGTCCTTCTGAGACGACGTAACATGTCCGGATGCACAGGAGATTCATCGGCTCCTATTTGCATCACACTTCTATGCAGATCCACAGTAAAGATGAATTCTTGAAGGAAGTTGAGATCGTGACTACAGGGATCAGCGATTCCCGGCACGTAGTCTTCTTCCGTGTCACTATGCCAGGAGATATCAGGAGGCTTGTAGAGAGGTAGTTCCTTTAATCTTTGGGACGAATCCAATCCAAACAGGGTCGCACCAACTCTTGCATCCATAGGCATCGAGCATGGGTCGCCACCAACAGACCCGTCCGAAGAAAGTCCATCTTCTCCATCCCCAAGCGCCTGCACTTTCGGTTCCACTTCAGGGGACTCATTCGGAGAAGACTGTTTCAGTTCCGCAATTATTTGACATTCTCCCTGTTCGCTCCTCTTCTTATTGAAATTCAGTCCATTCTCCGGATGGCTAAGTTCCTTTTCAGTGACACCGGTCTCCATTCGGTCTTCAGTCTTTTTTTACACTTGGCTCTCGCTGCTTCCTTCAATTTCTTCTGTGATAACTTGGATGTCTTCGGTTTTGTTAACTTCATCTTTTAAAATTTCTTTCCACGATGAAATTCCTTTCTTCAATTCGCTCTTCATGTATTCAAATCCGGTTTTCATTTCTTCCGTGAAGGCTTCCATTTTTTGCAAAAGTTTCTCTTGTCCGGCTTTCATCTCCTTCTCCATTCTTTCTTGTCTTTGCTTCATCAAATGCTCCATTCTTTCTTGTCTTTTCTCCATTCTTTCTTGTCCAGCTTCCATAGACTTCTTCACCTCCTCTTGTCCATTCTTCATCTCAGCCAACAGAGCCCGTAATTCACCATTACCGCTATCAGCCATTTTTCCTTGAGATCTCGTCAGCACCATACACTATTAACCACTATCCCACTTCTGACACCAAATGTTACGAAATTTTCTTTACCGGGGTTCGTTTGGATAGTGGGAGTGATATGGTGTGTGGAGAACGCTCAATCAGCAGGCAGAAGTACAATAAAAACAACGACGTTTATTTACACGAAGACACACAGGACAGCACAAAAGCGTCAACTATATACAGCACAGAAGACGATTATCTTCACCCGAGACGTGTAGCATACAACAGCACACACAGCAGCATACAGCCAGAATCTACTGCAGACAGTAGCACACAGCTCAGTTCAGCACGAGCTTGACTCCGTCGCTGCTCACCGTCGCTTACGACTCATCCGCTCCGTCTTCGGTCTACTCCGTCGTCTCCCCGACTACTGGCTTCGTCGTCTCCTTCCGACTTGACTTCTCTGGCAGTGCAGCCCCTTTTATAGGTCTCAGGAGGCCGGGCTAGAAGCCTCTCAACCAATCAGGAACGTTCGAGGCGTATCTCGGTTCCTACTGGACGGATCGGGAAAATTCTCGAAGTTTCGGGTATTATCTATTTTGTCGCCAAGTCGCCAAATGGTCGCCAAGCTCTGGGACCTCCGACGCGCTAGTCCCATTCAGATGACTGTAAAACTTTCTTTCTATTGATGGAATAAACTATGCTGGGAAGCCGAATTGCAGGTTTGTAACGAAATTAATGAGAAAGATTTAATTCCTGAAACAAACATATATATGTAGGTTGTTTGTGGGCGTCTTAACATATAAAGGATGAGATGGCCAACTGATGATAAAATGATTATATTCCGATATTTAGTTACATTAATGGATGATGGACGGAACAGGAACAATACAAACACTGAATTAACAAAGTTATTAAGGTATTATTTTACGTCGTCGTCTTTCAAGTTGTAGAATGTTACGGCTATCGTCTACAGTGGCATCGTCAAAACACGTCTTCTTTCTAGCTATGCAACGAACGTCTTCCGCTGCATACGTCTTTCAACGCGTCCCACTCTCAACTGGCAGCTACAGTACTTTCGCCGCTAGAGGCGCTGGTTTTGGCGCGCTGTCATGACGGCACCACATTCTCGGCCGTCCTGGTCTCGGCTGGTCCTCCAGACGACACTGAAACAATAAAAAAAACAAGAAACAGAAAAAATCGAAAATTGACAAAAACAAATGTTTTGGAATTTGGTGTCATCATTCTGCTGGACTTCGTGGGCAGCAATGATCAGCAACACCAGGGTTTCAGAAATTCTGTACACGTTGTAGTACTATTAGGTCCTTCATGACTCCCTTCTTTGGTGACGTCATACGTGTTTCCGCCTTTGGCCTTGGAGATCCGGTAGGGTCCCAGATATTTTGGTTTCAACTTCAAGCCTGGTCCAAACTGGGTTCGCTTTATGGCGACAAGATCTCCTGTTCTATAAGATTGTTTCGGCTCTCTTCTTCTTAAGTTATATGTCTTCCGATTTTCGTCCTGGATTTTGAAGATCTGTTGCTTTGCATGTTTTCTCAATTCTTCTCTTTGAACTTCAAAATGGGCTTGAAATTCAGCCTCGACCATTTCTTTAAGCTTGTCAAGTCCTCCAATATTCATCTTAGTGCCAAAAAGTAATTCAAAAGGTGTAGTATCTAGGTGGAATTTATCGTTTGCTGCAGTTCGTTGGTGAACTTATACCACTTTGCAGGATCTTCTAGTGATAACTTAGAGAGAACAGATATGATCGTCTGATTTATGCGTTCGACTTGCCCATTTGCTCTCGGCAAACCAGTAGTAATTAAATGATGTTTTATCTTTTCTTTCGCACAATATTCGGCAAATTCGTCAGAGCTAAAAGCTGTTCCTCTATCTGAGATTATTTGAGCTGGACTTCCAAACGCAGACTTCTGAATTTCTCACTTTGATATCACTTCTGCAGATGTTGTACTTTTCGTAGGATATATCCACACAAATTTAGTAAAGGCGTCAATGATTGCCAAAACATGCTTATAATTTTTATGAGTACTTTGCAACGGTCCTAGATGATCAATGTGATATGTGTGTAATGGCGTATCTTCTTTTTGCAATGGATGTAGCAATCCTTCCTTCTTTCCTCTTTTGTGATTCACCAGAATGCAATGCACACAATTGGATATAATACTCTCAGCTTTCTGCCTCAGTTTGGGAATGAAAAAATAATCTTGAATATACTTCTCAGTATATTTAATTCCAGTATGGCCCCTCTCATGCGCATTCCTTATAATTTCCGTCTGCATGATATCGGGCACAACTACCAGTTCTTTACCCTCAACAAATTTGTATAGTATTCCATTTCTATCACAGTAATCTTCATAGTTAGCGACTCTCAGTAATTCTTTAATTGCTTTGATTGCATCGTCATTGTCTTGCGCAGTCTTCAACCTTGGTAAGATGTTATCAAATGAGATACAACATACGTTTATGGGAGATCTACTTAAAGCATCAACGTGAGCCATACGGGTACCTGAACGATGTTCAATAGTGTAATCAAATTCCTGTAGGAGCAAGGCCCAACGAGCTACGCGAGTTGACAAATCTTTCTTCTGCATTGTTTTCTCTAACGCGGAACAGTCAGTAATGATTTTAAATCGAATTCCTAATAAATATACTCGAAATTTTTTAATGGCTGTTATGACGGCAAGTGCTTCCAGTTCATAACTGCAGTATTTTTTCTCAGCATCTGTAGTTTTCTTACTCATGTAATAGGTAGGGTGAAAATATTGATCGTTAGGAGATTTTTGCATTAGGATAGCACCATAACCTTCTAAACTGGCATCAGTATGCAGTTCTGTTTCATAATTTGGGTTGTATATTCTTAATACAGGTTTCTCAGCTAACAATGATTTAAGTTGATTAAAAGAGCTCATTTCCTTTTCGCCGAATTTAAATTTACAGTCTTTTTTCAACAGATCACTTAATGGTCTAGCAACAATAGAATAATTTGGAATGAATTTTCGAAAGTAGCCTGTAAGTCCTAGAAAACTTTGAACTTGCTTTAAATTGGTTGGCTCTGGAAAATTAAGTACAGCTTTTGTTTTTAGGGTAGAAGGGAAAATTTTACCTTCTTCAACGACATGGCCTAAAAATTCAATTCGCTTCTTCAAAAAATGTGATTTCTTAAAGTTAATCTCTAATCCATATTCACTGGCAATACTTAGAACTCGCTTGACACGTTCGATTCCTTCTTCGTATGAGGAAGACAAAATTATGATGTCATCCATATAGGGCAGCATAACACCATCATTGATCAAAGGTCGAAAAATAGTGTTAATATATCTCTGAAACACAGCTGGGGAATTGCAAAGTCCAAACGGAACCTTAAGAAATTGATATTGACCTTCACTTGTGACGAATGATGAAAATTTTCTACTATCTTTATTAACATCAACATGAAAGAAAGCATTTTTGAGATCGATAGTACTAAACACACGTGATCCTTGTAATCTGTCTAAAATATCTTCGATTAATGGAAGGGGAAATCTGTCCTTCACAATTACTTTGTTTAATCTTCTATAGTCGAAGCAAACACGGGGAGTTCCATCTTTCTTTCTAACAATTACAACTGGGCTACTGTACTCTGAAGAACTAGGTTCAACAATTCCGTTTTCTAACCATTCATCTACCTGAGCACGGACAATTTCTTTTTCTGAAAACGGTAATCTACGGGGTTGATGAAATATAGGTTCATTACTTTTTACCAAAATATTTAGTTCAACATTTGTCGTTTTAGTTTTATGCGGTTTATAATTTGAAACTAATTGTACTACTTCATCTTTAACAATGTTAGGAACGTCAGGTTCAATGTTCAATTCAAATTCGTTACAGTTTACATCAATTGATAGGACGGATAATGTATCGCTTTCTTCTATACGCTGAAATTTATTTTTAATCGTAATTCCGTCTTCATTTATTAGTGTTTCACCTTGCATTAGCACATTAAGTCCAACAATAACATCATAAGACATAACATCATTTTCAACAACACATACATCAGCATTACACTTGAAATCATCAATTTGAATGTTACCTTTAAAATAACCTAATGGATTTACTTTGCATTTACCAAATCCACTTAAAGTAGAGTTCAATGGAGACAATGTTTCTATGTTTAGTTTATCAAATACTGATTTACGAAGCAATGTCGCTTGGCTTCCTGTATCGATAAGTGGGTTAACATTCACATTATTAATCGTTACCTTATTGTTAAGTTTTTGTTTGAAGTTAACATTTAAATTTGTAACTTCTGGTTTCGGATTTGCTTTTGGGCACTCAGCAGCTTTATGACCAAATTCTCCGCACCCAAAACATTTTAATCCCTTGTCCTTGTGAACACAAAATCTTGATAAATGAGTTGAATCCCCACAGTTATAGCAGACTTTATTCTTATGATTTCCAAAATCATTATACTTCATTCTTTCAGCACCACTACTAAATTTAACTTTGCTTTCGTTTCTACCATGAAATCGCTCATTATACTCATGCTTTGGTTTTATTCTATCCGAAGAATTAAATCTATAATTAGAATCATATTTTGGTTTTGTTTTATCAAAAACAATGGTATTTTTACTTTTAACAGAATCACTCTTTATTATTTCATAAACCTTAAGTTTTTCTTTAAATTCAGATAAACTTTTACAACCATATAAAACAGTTTTGTTTTCATGCCTATCATTAATACCTTTAATTACATAATGCATTAAAGCAGAATCTTCAATTTTACCCGAACTGCTAATTTCTTTCATTTTCAAAAAGTATTCTAAAGCAGATTCAGAATCCTTCATTTTTCTTTTACTTAACATCTCATGCAAATTAGCTGAATTTATCTCAAAAGAAAATTCATCAAGCAAGGCTTGTTTCAGTTTTAACCACGAATTTAAATCTGGTTCTGTGCGAACAAACAATTCCGCCGTTCCTCCAAGAGAACGCTTAGCAAAAACAAATTTTTGTAACTCCGACAAACCAAACAATTCAGAAATATTTTCAAAATTATCTACCCACACAGTTACATTTTCATGTGGTTCTGCTTTAAATTTGTTTATAGTACTTTCAATGTCAGCATAATTGATACCAGAATTAAAAATAACAGGATTTCTATCAACGTTACTACCACTTCTAAAATTACTAATACATTCAACATCATAACTCTTATTTTTATTACTTGGAACAGATGTATAATTTTTTCTTATATCAGCACATCTGTGATTAGCACATTGCATGGGAGAATCGTTTATTTTTTCATTTCCTGCTTCGAGCTGTATATTATTATTTTTATTCAATGAATTCGCATCCGTCAAATTTTGTTCGGTGTCTGACTCATCAGACGAAGCGTTAGAACATTCTTTTGCAAAAGCATCAAGGTCACAGAGCAGAGAAAGAATTCTTTTTGAAATCTCTTCTTTCGAACCATCAAATGAAATATTGAGCAAATTACAAACAGTAATAAGTTCATTCAAAGAAAATGCATCGTTAATGTTTTCTAGCTTCTTCTTAAACTCCTCGCTGTCTGTCTCTAATATGAATCCGCTGAAATCTCTCAATCGCTTTCGATTTCCTCGATCGCCGTCAAATCCAAACAACAATTTATGGAGTAATTTTATTTTTTCTGCGCGGCAATTCTTCAATGCAATGTTTACTACTTTAATATCATTCAAAATCATTTTGAACAAAATAAAGAAATCAGTACAT
>JAPMOR010004699.1:7288-27291 GCA_026543865.1 Argiope aurantia
TTTCGAAATTAAAAATTTAAAGGTTGAATATTGGCTATAAAAGCAATAATCTCGAATACTGATATTCTAAGTTATTTCCATCATGTTATGACTATGACGGTGATGATAAAAATTTTCTAATTGTTAATACGAAGAAGATGTTTTTAAAGTAAGATCCGTTATGAAATAAATGCATAAGCAAATGAAAAATAACCTAAAAAAATTAATTTCTGATATATATGATTCTCTATTTCCTTACATAATTTTCTTATTGGCTTAAACATTTACTATAAAAAATAACAACTTTTCTGGATATCTACCTCTTTGACATCCTCCAAGCAGGTCTTAAAATCGGGAATAGGTGATAATCACTAGACGTGAGGTCTGAATTGTGTTGTATTTAATCGAATGCTTCCTACGCAACATATTCAGGTTTTAGTTTTGGACCGGATTATACAGTCATCCTTTGACGTAGTTTTTCCAAACTTTCCTTGGTCTGTTTCGCCCATTTTCACATCATATCACAACTCATTGCATTGTAACCCAAAACTTAACTTTTGATGTATATCAACAATTTTCATGATTTTGCTGTTAAAAAACGCTTGACAGATCGTATTTCACAATCAGAGAGTTGCTCGAATTTCTCCATTTTCCCTATGGGGGATAAAAAAGAAAATCCATCCTGTTCTAGCCATAGGTTACGTGGAATAGTCTGATGAAATCGCTCGAATTTCTCGCATAGAGGCACAGGTGACACCTAAACATAGGAATTGGTTTCCAGTTCTTTCACTTCGACACTTAAAAGATCTTTTTTCTTTTTTTTTTTCTTTCTGACCGTCCCAAGCAGCAAAGCAATCACAGATCTACTTTGAACCATATTCCATCCAAATCGTTACCCCCCCCCCTTCCGTCCTCTCAAGTGCAAGGACTTTATTTTCAGGTTTAATCCAAAATTTGCAATTTTATTCAACATTTCAAACTGGAGAAAGCAGTGGTGTAAATAACGGGCAAGGGCAGTTCTTCCATCAGAATCATTATTGGAATTGTCTTAAAAGGAGAAAAGGTTCTGAATCAAGAGGTAGAAATCCTTTTTCTGTCAAATTTGAAAGCCAATTTAATCACTCATTAGTTCATCAAACATATTGTTTAATATCTATTCAACCACACCCTCCCTTAGTATACATCGGCAGATGGAGGATTTTCTAAAGAATCTATTTTAATTTTAGGTTAATACCCTACGGCCAGTATACTCCTGATTAATGAAAAAAATTACTTTCGATACGTTTTGTATCAACTCTCCGAACTGTTTTTCTTGTCATACTAATTTTTGTTGATTTTTGCCAACTCTCTTGCCATTCTTATAAAATTTGTTTATTCAAATTTTCTCTTAATTATATTTTTTATCTATTAAATTCCAAATCCCTACATGCAAAGCAATTTTACAACTCATCACAAGATATAACTCTTCCCTGAATGCAGCTGAAGGCCCCGGTAGATGGTCAATGTATTGCAACAAACCTACTTTATGACAATGAAATTACTAATCTATCTTAGATTGTTCCAGTGCCATCTTAGCAAGCTAATCAGCTCTTTCATTACCAAAAAAATGGTATACTTTTATATAAAATATACTGAGCCTCTCCCTCATTTCAATAATTTCTCATTTAATGCATTTAAAATATTTTTGTCCACTTTAATTGAATCTAAGGATATCAATGCTAAATTATCTACATTAATTCTCTAAATTCATTCCTTTAACGAGCTTCACCATTTAATCAATAGTGATCACTAAAGTCATCTCCCAATCATAATTTGTTACAGAAAAATGTATCAAGTGGATGTACAGTGAAAAAGTCCAGTAGGCTTAGTAAGGACAGACGAATGCGCATCAAACATCATATATATACAATTTTCTTTTTCACTAGCTTTGCCAAGGAATTTCTAAAGAATCATTTTTCTTTCCCATAAAGAAAGTAATTGTATAAAATCAAAATTTTTAATATTATTTGAAGTAAAAAGGTAAATGCTACAAATAAGCTGCTTCTTACTTAAAGATATACCAGATAAAGTGTACAATACAGGTTTAATGAATAGAGTTTACAACAACACAGCTGAATGAATAGTTGCATGCGAAGTATCTATCCTTTGAATATTTAAAGCATTCTAAAGATTTATTTTTGATATCACATCCTACTTGCTGATCAAGATTTTCTTTAGAAAGAATGGAGTCCATTTGGAAACAATACAAGTTGGTCGCCCTGATTTCCAATAAATTTCAGTTACAGGAGTTTCCCTCCCCTTTTCCCACATTTTCAATGAATTAAAAAATTGAAAGGAAGAACGAATGATTAAAGAAAGGAACGTAGATTAGAAAAAGAAAAATTATATGATCTCATAATTTCTTTGGCATAAATAATTTTAAAAAAACATAAGGCAAAAATTTGTATTAATTTATTTTTAGAGAACTGTATAAAATCTTCACTTTCACTGGGACAAATATATATATATATAAATAATAATAGTAATAATAATAATAATAATATTAAAGAGGTAGAAAGTGAATGTTACCAAGTCCCAAAATCTGACTATAAAAAAAGGACTGCATACCTTAACTTTTCCCAAGACTTGATTCGCACATTTTTTTAAGACTTTATGGAACTTTGAAATAAAAAGAAGATAGGAGAGATAGCTTTCTAAAATTCTTAATAGTTTTGAATCTCTTATAACGGTGCCTAATTACGCTTCCAGCTTGTCCCATAATAGTTACGCCATAGAATTGAAAAGAAAAGTCTGCGCTCCGACGCTGGGCACAATTGGAGGAAGTCAGCCCAATTGTCTAAAGTAGAATCTATTGCTAGTGTATTATTACAATTAGGATGGGTTTGTGAAATAAATGGACTTTAAGACGACACAAGCAGAAATTTATTTACAGTTGTAATTTACAAATATTTAAGTTGGATAAAAGCAAAAACAACCCAATCTTTAACAAACTATTGAAGTTCAAATTAGTTCGCTCAAGGGATACAAGAAAATTCCAGAAACTATGTCTTCAAACAGATTTAGAGTCTCGACCAAGCTCAGCAGTTTGGTTTCAGTCAAAAACACAGATGACAGAGTGTCTGAATTCTCTTAAAGAAGAGTAGAAAATTAGGAAAACACCCTCCCCAAACTTTAAAAAAAAAAAAAAAAAAAATTGCCAAATCGCCAGATTTTATGCCATAAACATTGCCAAGACAAAATACGTTAAATTAACAGAATTCATTTCTATCCTGCTGCTTGTAATGGTGATATTTATACAAATTTTTTATTATGCCTTTGCGAATTTCCATTTCTTTGCAAATATTATACATATGTTCCACATTTTGTCTAGTGTATTAATTTCTTTTATTTAATGCACTGTCAAAAAGGCAAAATAAACTCTTGTGATCCGATGTTCCATTTTAATAAAACTTATTTTTATATGAGTAATTTGCCCTCCAAATTTTTATCATGATTTTAAGATCACTTTGTTTATAGTTAGTTGCTTCCGGAACTGGGGGGAGGGGGAAAACCACGAATACGTGTATGAGAAACTACAGTATAAAAAGTAACTTACAGCTTCCTATGTAAGTTGAGAAATGGTGGCTGTGTTGTATCGGTCAAATATCCAATGACAGGACATTCTTTTTACGGAAGAAGTTATTAAAGAAGTCGATTTCGGCCACATATTAACTGTTTTATTAGACACCCGAATAATTATAGCGTTTGTGAGTTTATCGTTTTCGTGTATTGTTACTCAAGAAGGGTTGGAGTAATAAAAGTACAGCAATTATCATTGCAGGTTATTCTAGAATTTAAAAATAAATCGATATTATCTAAAATTCAAATAAAAGCAATAAATTAATATGTCAGAAATTTCCTTAATTACTCTTAAACTATTATATGTAAATAGTTATGTAATAGTTTACATTAATAGTAAACAGTTAGTCAATGTAAATAGTTACAGCCATTTAGCTACAGTACTACTTTACCATTAAATTATCGTTTTGGAGCAATAAATTCAACAATATTCTAATGTGTTTTAAGATGTTGGTATTTTAGAAGCTTGATTTGTGTAGTTCGAATCCATGATTTTGAATTGCAATGACTTTTTCAGCTCAAATGCATACAAATATTACTATGTGCAAAAGAATTATTTCTCAAAGGATAAAATATTATAAATATAAAATGAAAACATTTTTTTTTCTATGGCACTTCCTTTAACGGTTCCATTTGTTCTTCCTCCAAAAACTTAAATAAATACACGTTCTTCGCTTCTTGGTTCTATATTTAGAAAAAAAGTTTGCGTTTCTAATCAAATCAAAGCCAAGGTTGCAATTATGCAGATGGGAGCTATAAAAATTTCATCAGTGAAGTCTAGACATCAGAAAGCAAAAATATCATAAGCAGAAACTTGTACATTAAAGAATAATAGTATATTTTTGAATTCTTACGAGGGAGCATTGAAATAAAATGCAATAAAAGTTTTTCTTTTACTCAAAACAAGTTCCGGGGAACTTCTTATTTTTTTCTTAACTCTTTTGACAATTTTATTGAAAAACATGCAAGCATTTTCCTAAATCATTTTTATTTGCTCATATGTGAAGCGTAAGAAGAGAAAATATTGTAATCATCAAAAAATTCGAACACGAGATATTGACAAATCTTAAGATTTCAGACCTCTGGATGTGAGAAACGCATTTTTGTAATTAAGTAAGTCTGTTTATAAATATAAAAAAAAAATATTTATCGCAACATTTATCTTGTGTCTTTTCAAAGTTTGCGACCAAAAGTTGATCAATACAATTATAATATGCACTGCTAACGAAATTGTTATTTATCAGAAACTGCTATTGAATAATTAAGTTAAATTCAGTGACAGCACGCCTATTACGACTGTAAAAATGCAGCACCTTTAAAATTAATCTAAAAGCTTGCTTTTTTGTTTATTTTTATTGGTTACTTTTTCCTATTGAAAGTTAGATAAACAGCGAAAATGGATGAAAAATGATTAAAAAAAAAAAAGAAGACAGCTTAGATATATTTATGCCCCGTTTTTTTTAAAAACCAACATTAGGACCATTTTGGAATGGACCTCCAAACTTTGAGCCACGGTCAGATGACGGGAACAACATCAGAGATCGCAATTCCTCTCTTCTCCAAAATTGCGTCATACTAAGGTTATTAATTTCCATTTGACCAGATAGAATTAGCATGCACCGGACCCTCTTACATGGCGTTTCTTTGGTGACATAAGATTCCCCCCCCCCCCCGGTCTGAAGTGAAGACTACCGGGGACACAAAATGAATCAATAAGTAAGAGATCCACAAGCTGAGGTTATTCATAAATAGTCTTTGAAAGTAACAAATTTCCCCCCGTTGCACAGTAGCTAAATGACACATCAGAAGGCGAAAATCAGTTTCATCCAAATGAATTTAACATTGATTCATCCCAGGTTGTGGCATTGCCGATTGCGTTGTACTCTTTTTATCTTCCTCCTACATATAGGACCCAAACGGGGTTTTCCGGTCGCTATTTTTTGTTAACATTATTATCGTTTATTTTTATGATGCCCGACAAAAAAATTTCCTGTTAGATATAAATTCGTTTTCTTTTGTTCGAAGATACTCATCGAAAAACTAAACATATTTATAATTTTTTAAAGTATAATTCATATAATTATAATAAAAAATTTGACTGTTTGGAGGTAAAATCGTTTGTTATAAATTGCATTACCTTTATTTATTTATTTTAGCACTGCTCTTTTCAACGTTGATGAGCTGTCACTGGTTAATTGTAGAGTTGCCAACATAATTTTAGAATTCATAATTAGAATTAAAAACTGATCGTCAAATGACTTGTTCGAATTTTTCTATAATATATTAAATAAGCAAGGTACCCATTAGATAATTTTTTTTTCTTTTTGTGGAATGCACAGTAAAAGATTTTTGGTGCGATTAAAATAAATGCACAGTACTTATTTTGTGCATTTATTTTAACAATAGGAAATACAGCATACCAATAGTCATATTGCGCAGAATTATCCCACACAGAATCATTCAGCAGGTATTGTTTCAGTTAAAATTCACGACGAAATCAACATAAAAATGATTATTGCACTGGGAGACGCCGAGACTTACAATATTTACAGACGGAAATTATTTCTATAGCTTACAATAAAGAGGTTTATCTTAAGAAATTGGAATTTGTAAATCCTTTCATAGCCAAAAATGCTCTAATTAGAATTCGAGGAGGCTATTCTAACACATATCACTTCTGCCATATAGGTAGGTGGTCCAGAATCATTTCTAGTACTTTTTATATCGAAAACAACTATGTATGAAATTACCCACTACATAATACATTACCCCATTCTACTCTTTATAAAGTGCATATCGCATTGAAAAGAACAGCGTAAAGCTTTTAAAAGTGTATGTCTATCAAAATTTGTTTGAAAGTATTTCGTTGAGCAAGCTATTGAAATTAGGTTATACAAAATATTGAATTGAAATTTTTAGCTACCATAAATGTCGACGAATCATAACTGGTTGTTAAAGGCGGCTATTTGTATAATAAATTCAACATAATCAAATTTAAAATCTTTTGACCAGCCAATTTTGATAAGAGAAAACTTCTTATAAAATAACTTATTTTAACCATTTTTTCTTTGAAAAAAGAAAAGAAAAGAAACGAAAAAAAAAAAAAAAAAAAAAAAAAACGGAAACTTACAATCGTATTGTTATAATTTCTAAGATAAAAATATACTAAATTATATTAGATTGTAAGTACTCTTTCTACTCTACAAACTACAGACAGACGGATTGTGATGTTTTCTTTACAAATGCTATGAATAAGACTGAATGACTAATTTCGAACCATTTTGTAATAACAAAAGCTTTGTGTTTGTTTGAATGCCAAACGATAGATTACGCAATCAACCGCAACAACTACATTTCATCCTTCTACTACGATTTGAAAAAAAAAAAAAAAAAAACAGCAAATGATGGGGTAATAAAAATCTAAGCTCACAGAAATAAACCAGCATTCTCTGAAAAATAATTATGTACTCCAAGCGATCCTAATGACTGAATAAATCGAATCCAAGGAAACCAACTGTGAAGTTAAGAAGCTTATGTCAATCTTAATAAATAATGTTACCGTTACGCTTCTGTTTGTTTTTATTGTCTTTTATGAGCTAATAATCCTGGAAGTATACTGAGTTACAACAAACAAACGCGCACCGAAATGAGAAATAAAAACGTAATGATGGCATTTAATCTTAATTTGTAAGATGAAAAAAATATGCGCTTTAGAATATGGATTTTACTGGTTCGACACTGGACTTCACAAAGGCTTTATTTCATGGAAATCATTTATTTTAAATTTTTAACGATTGTCTATTATATTAGATAATGATGTAACGGAAAGCAATGATTAAACATTTATTTTAATATTTTCATTGAATATAATTGTAAAGATGTAAATAAATATCAGAAAATTTCTCTGAATCTATGAATTATTTAATAAGGTAATATATTAGTCCTGATAAGTAAGAAATTATAAAATAAGCCTTTTCTCTTAACAATAATTATCTTATCTCACTGTTGTCTGAAATTAAATTATTTCAATTGCTTATAAATACTAATTATTCGTATTTATTTGGTAGCTTCTATGTATATTGCAGTCATGGGAATTCTGTAGCTGTATCGCATTGTGCTACTATGCATAATTAAAACTTTTCCAGTTTAAATAAAAAAAATTCTATTTTAAATGGAATGAAATGAATTTTTAATGAACTTAATGAAAATTAATTAACAATTAGATTTTTGACTTGATGTAGATAAGTTTTAACCCTTAATTGGGGAGGTGAAATTTTAGGACTTAACTGGGAAGGTGCGGTCTACGAGACCGCATTTCATTTACACTCAAATTAAATTTTCTAATGAATGTATTAGTATGAAAAGCTGCCAACATATTTTACAGATAATTTTCTTAATATATAGATATGTTTTAGAAATTTTTCAAAATGTATTATCATTGAAAAAAGTAAATGCGTTGGAACATACATTTTCTTCTCAAAATACATGTTACAATAAATAATATTCTTGAAAAAGCATTTTACTTTTTAAATCATATTTATTTTTACAGTATATGAAGGTATATAGAAGAAAATATAATGTAAAATTCAACAATTATATGAAAAATAAAAAAAATTGACAATGGGTAAAATTGGTCCTTTTTTATCGGCTTGTGTGACTTTCATAGCACGGTTTTCTAGGGCATTTTAAACGTACAGGTTAAGAACTAGTAAAAAAATCAACCTATAAATTCTGTATGTATATATATCATGGTATATTAATATATTTTATAAATTTTTCAAAATACATTATCATTAGAAAAATTAATTATGTTTGAAAATACATATCAAAATTAGTTGAATGCGAACTTGAATCGAAAAACACTTCGATGCAATTAAATTTGTCACTAAAATCACTTTCTGTTTCATTTAAAAGTGTGGAGAACTGCTTCATAAAAGGATCAGTAAACTGGATGATATTTCGGGGTCCAAGTTTTAGCGCCATTTGCTAAGCCTTGTTTATCACTGGGACACTAACAGGGAGATGCGGTCTTAGAGACCGCGGTCGAAGAAATAGCTGAATTGTTTTAAAAATCATCTGCTGGAATCGGTTGAAAAAGTGCATGTGTATTGAAGGTCACAAAACAGGAAGCTACAGGGTCGATCTATTCAATTGAGCTGAAAATAGAACAGGGGTGAGCGAAAATCTATCTCTAGCGGTCTCACAGACCGCACGTCCCCAGTTAAGGGTTAATTAAGGAATTTTAAATATTCAACTATTATTTTTTAATTAATATAAATTAAAATTTAATTCCACAATTAATATTCTCATATAATATATTTATATTATTTGCTCTTGTTTAACGAACTGTAGACAAATAAATAAGGAAAAGAACGAAGTATAAAATTGAAATAAACCACATATAGGAAAATTTCTCTATTTATTTGCAGTAAAATTCTTGAAGTCCTATATTTGTGAAAATTAGTTCATTTATTTACCTTTAATTATATTAAATTTTTTAAATTTATTTAAAAATGCTGAATTCACGATTTTTTCCCCTTTTTTTTCTGGAAATCTTTTTTGAAAAAAGATTTAAAACACCTTTTTTTAAAAGTTTTTAAGACTGCCTTATTCTCTCAAAATAAGAGAGAGAAAAGAAAGGGAGGGAGAAAAAGTACCGTGAACTACCATTACGTATATTGAGCTAATGTTTTCCAGAGTCGGAAAAAATTCAATCTTTCCAGAAGCTTTTAATTTTCTGCGAAGACACCGAGAAAGAGAGAGAGAGTACTATTTTTCTCCGTATTTTCTCTGAAAATGCTAAAATGGAAATTGAATTAAATTGCTGACAAATTCCAATACTGTAAACAAAATCTAAAAACTTAGTGATTAAATTTATAAATTGAAAACGTTCAGGATGCTGTAGTTCCCAAATGCCTTTATTTATGATTCGCCATTAACACTGGAGAGCTGCAGCATTTCATAAAATTTTTTTTTTCTTTTTTTAAATATAATTTTTTTATTTTTCCATTCTGAGAATTCTATACACTTTGTTTATTTTTTCAATATGAAAGTTTAATGATCAAGAAAATTGCAAAAAAAGATCAGAAGAACGTGAAAAAAAGACCGAAAAATAGACAAGCCAAAAACATGTCGGAACTGCCGGCGAGCATCGCATGAAAACTCACACTACAATTCTACTGATTGCTTGATTTGATGACCAAAACCACTTTTTTTTCCCTTTAAATTTAGAGGCATTAAAGCTACAGATTAAGATATTTTGTCACTGTATGCAATGCATTTATAATACCCCCTTTTTAATAACTGACGAATATAGTTTCAAATTTCAACAAATTTGTAGCATGTTATTAATTTAGTTTAATATTTCCTAATTTTATTAACTCTATAAAAATGAATTTATTTTTATTTATTTGCTATGATTCCATGTTTCCAATATCCGTATTTATGCTCAATGTTATTGGAGCAGACGTTCGGTGTTATTAATATTCTAACTATTAAATAAATATAACTAAACGCATGGAAAGCAGACAATTATATTTGATAACGATTTAGTTCGTAATATTTTCTTGGAATTAATAATAAATATCTTAATATTTTAACAGAATTAATAATAATTCTGCTTTTCCCATTTTATCCATTTTCTCGTATTCGAGATACATAGACCTAAAAATTTTGGATACTTGCAATGTTTCGTATCCTTTATAAAAATATCATTTTCCAATACACATTAGAATTTAATGAAGATATTTCTGAATTTAAGCCTTTACATTACAGAATACAGAACTCTTATTCTAAGAATCATCAGTGCATCTATTTGTTAAATATTTAGCTTATTTACATCTTTATATAAACACAAATCAGCTAATCGATAATCGAATTTTCTTTGCACAAAATTTCTCCCACACACAATCTGATAGAATGAAAAATAAAATGGCCAAACCATACAATGATTTCGATTGAGTTTTTATATCTCACGAGTAACTCGATAGGCGATGACCTCAATTTTTTTTGTTTACAACGTGTGCTCTGCGATAACTAAATAAATATTATCAACTGTCTGATTGATCGGAAGTTCTCTGCACATGTGAACGATCTTCCCTTCTCTTGCAGAAGTATTTGAATAAAGATAAGTTATTTTTCCACTTCAGAAATCGTTGTGTTATCAGTTTCTACGATTTTGTTGTTTTCGATCGCTACTTAATCCTAAGAATGCTGGTGAAATTCAAGATTTTTCAGTTGCTTTTCGAAGATTTTTACCAAGATGCATTTCAATTAGAATAATAAAGAGGGTAGTTCATAACAAAACTTAAATAATTACTTAATCAGTATAGATGAACAAAACAGATAAATATTTAATCAATATAGACAAATAAAAACGACAAAGATTAGAATTTAGAATACCTTGGAGTGGAATTCAAATTCAAAAAACAACATGGCACTCAAGAAAATGTAATATAGGTTTGGCAATATAAATATTTTGAAATTTGAATTTCTGTGTATCGAGATTTCTATACGAGGATTTTTTAATTTCTCGTATACGTAGCATAGACAAAGTTTAGTAATCCTCAAAAAAATTCAAACTCGATATTTTCACGAAAATCCACATTTTAGTTCTTCCTGAATTCGAAAAACACATTTTAGGCATCCATCCGTCCGTCAGTCTGTGACAAATATAACTCGAAAGCGCTTGAAACTTGGTATACGGTCTTTATACTAAATTTGGAGATATCTATTAAACTTTGAGCAAAATCCGTTTGTCTAACTGTTCAAATATAATTTAACACGATAACTTCAAAAAGTAGGAAACTAGAGAGATAAAATTCGATATAAAGAATCAACATCTATAATCTAGACACCTTTCAAATTTTGAACCAAATCTAACAAGGTATTTACCGTCTGGCGGTCTGTACTTTCTGAAACATGTAAATGTGGTACTCAAAGGCGTAATGGCTTAAATATATCAAATTTGGAATGGGGTTTTGCGATTACAAGTATAATTTTGGGTCAAATTTTTGTTTCAATCAATTGGAAAAAAAAACATGTCTAAAATACAAATTCGATTTTTGGATACTGTTAAATCATGCAAGGGATTAATCGCCAAATAACTCGCCAAGGATCACACGATAGATTCAGTAAAAATGCTAAATTCACACCAAAAGTTAATATTTCGTAACTATTGCACGCCTATGCCATGTAAGGCTTTCTCTGGCACAACAAGTTTATCAGAGAGTATGCGAGAACGTTTTGGGGAGACCACTCCCTTTAATTTCTCCCACGAATCTCCAAGTTCGATGCACAGAGGCTCGATTTATTTTATCATAAAATCTGATAAAACAGTTTAGTTACAAGCAATTAAGCTAATCAGTTTTATAGGTGCTGAGCGAAAATTATGTATAGATTTATATCAAGTAATGCTTTCATTGTCATATCTCGAATGAATAGGATGATGAGAAAACTGTTGCTCAAAAAGCCTAGTTTTTATTAGCGTAGGGAAGAAGAATTTAAACTTTGCTCCAGTGAGATATTTTCCCCCGTCTTGATTGAAAGGATTCGGTAATAGTTTATAGTTATTAGATACTAGAAGATGTTTCCGTCTAAACCTGCTCTTAACAATGTCTCAGATATGATTGTCACAGATTAAATAACGAAAGTTGTAATCGAAAATATTAAGTACATAAGCAGAGTACTTAAGAAATTAAAAAAAAAAGTATTTGTTGTACACTTTAGATGCAAATATTTAGCCAAAGCTTATAATCAAAAGCTCAAACTCAACTGAAATTTGGCATTAATTAATTGAAATTAACTGCTCGCAAAATGAGAGAACAGCCTTGTTGCTATAAATATTTGAACTCTTTGTTTCAAATTTCACTAGAGTAATTATTCAAGAAATCAGTGGAAGGCATTCATACCTTCACTGCCCAATATATTAATATTACATGGAGCATTCTGTATTTCGTAAATCGAGAATACACTTTGGACTCCTATCTTTTGAGGTCCAAAAATTTATATATAAAAAAACGTTAACATACATGTTGCAGGAATCTTTCTTAGTACTTATTGTCAAATAACAACAGTTAAATGTAGACAAATCATTGTATGAACATTTAAGATGACTTCATCGAACATTTTTACAGCTGCCTTAATTTAATTCCTCTTTAGATAATTAAAGAAGCTGAAAATATTATTAGAAATGCTCGGAATAGGTCTCGCCGTATCACCGAAATTTCCATTCATTCAAACGAAAGAAGATGCCAAAGAAATCAAGGTAATAGAAATATGTACCAAACAGAAAGCTTAATCGAGTGAGGCTTATCCATGGTCAAATAGGTTTTTGTTCGGATTTGCCCTTCATTTGAAATTTGGTTTAATACACAATCTGTAGCAAGGCTTTTATTATTATGATAAAACTGAAACTAATATCGTTGTCTCTTCAAACCATTCATTCGCGTGCTTTTGACAGTCTTAAAATTAAATTTAAAATCCTTTGTTAGGACATTAATTTCGGAATAGGATTTTCAGTCTATCGTAAAAGTATGAAATCTGTTAATTCATAAAATATGATAAGTTACTTGTTGATATATTTATGGATTCTATGAAATAACTTCTATGAAATGATTCTATGAAATTCTATGAATAACCCGGACAAACAATTTTTAATATCTTTATTAAAAATAAATTAATTAATAAAATATAACAAATACTAATAATAGTCGATTTTTACTAATAAATAAATTCAATTGATTTCAAAGGGGTCGCCTTTTTCAGCGAATGCAGAAGCGCAAACGCTTACTGAAATTTTCAGCAATGGATCGCAAGTCTTCTACCTTTAATCTATCCCATTTCCATCGAAGCGATAGCCCTAGAGAGTCCAAACTTTTCTATGATTTAGTTCAAGCCCTATACTCCAAAATGGACCATACATTGTAATTCATAAGATTGAGATTCGGCGAGTTTTGTGCCCACTCTCCAGATGATATCACGTCCGGAAAATGCGCCTTGCACCACTCTTGTGTCTTTTTGGCCTTGTGAACTGGTACGGAGTCTTGTTGAAACGTCCACTTTTCTTTGCTGAGGTGCATTTTGGCTCGCGAAATAACAACTTCTAGAATGTTCCGCTGGTGCATTTTTTGATTTATTTTAAAGCCCTCGTCCACAAAAACCAGAGGTGTTTTGCAGCTTGCGTAAATTCCGCCCCACGCAAAGATCGACTTTGGATGTTGGCGATGTCCAAAAATTGTCGAGGTGCTTGGAGTGTCTGCAGAACGTATCGTTTAGAAGTTATGAGCTCGTTGGACGATAAAGAGCTGCTCATTAATGAAAAGGAATTTCACCCAGCTCTGACATGCACCCCGTTTCAAAAGGAGTTTGTCTGGAGCCGCACAAGTATGTTTACTTCAGTGAGAAGCTGAACTTTTTGGAATTTGTAAGACTATAGTTCAAGCTCTGCTTTTGCCATTCATCACACTAATCGGTCACTTATTTCTCATGGAAACCCTCGGATTTAATTGACCTCGCTTTTTGATGGCCTTACAACGATCGAAAGTACCCACCGTCCGTTTTCGTTCATTCCCTGGGCACCGACCATCATTGTCAAATTCTTTGAAACAACAGACCGCCTCAGACACCATTTGCCGAGACGCATTAAGCAAACGAACGATCTCACACTGTCGTTTTCCTTGCCTCTAAATTAGCGGATATTTTGTTTCACATTGTAAAAAAGCCAAAAAACAATACGTAAACTAAAAGATACATTATAAAATATCTTGTAATTGAAGTGGCAGACAAAAAGGAATGAGCACAAATTAAAAAGAAATTAGCTGACTTCTATTCTATGATGCAATAACTTTGTCCGAGTTTTTTTACTACATTTAACGATAACATATATATTTTCTAATTTGCAATCACAGGATTTTGTAATTAAGAAATTCCATTAAATTCATATTTTTCAGTTTTATAGAATAAAAGGTGTAATTTTAATAAATCCATTCTAAATTTATAGTTTAGTAGTCAGAAAAGTTATTATTTCGGTCGAATAAATTAGTCGCTAAATTCGGTTAGTTTATTATAATCTATAATCATTGAGTAATAATCATAATTTATATTAAATTTCTTTTCTCTCCCTCTCTCTTTTTTTCAGTCATTAATGTTTTTTTTTAAGTTTCATACATTTGTAGATATATAGCTCAACAGACAGTCAATCTGTAGCTAGATGGGAACAAAATTCTCTAGACATTCTATAGAATTTAATAGACAATTTTGGATATAAAATCATGGACTTAATACCAGCTTTACGTTGCTGAATTATCATTTGACATGAATTGAATTTCTACAATGCTTACTCTAAATCTAATCTAATTTCTTTTTTAAAAATAATTTTCATCGCTGTAACCTTAATTCGCCAATATATGAAAACAAAAAAATTACGAATTATGATAAAAGCTAGAATATTGCCCTTTTTCATATAATAAGAACTACCGTTTTCTAAGTTAAGAGCATTCTTTTTAATCCCAAATCGATACTTATTTTCAGTTAATACTTATTATAAGTTTAGTGCTCATATAGTTTCCCAGATTTATTTTTTAGGAATTGAGTCATTGACGACAAATTCTATAAAAAGTTTTATTCGTATTGAAAAATAAGCCTTAAACATAATATTTTCTTCATTTCACCGTGAATTGAAACGATTTGAAAAACACTGGAACTCATAAACTAACCGACGTCAAGCACATAATAACAAAGAAAGCTAGCTCATCATAAAACTTTACAAGAGTCTAGAGCATGCAGGCGGAAAAAAGTGGCTTTTCACCAAGTTCTAAAATATTCGCTTCTCCAGATTCTAGTTAGAATATCGACTACAGCCTGCAGACGATAATAAAACAGAATGTTTCGAGATTGTGCTTCTGACAAACAATGAATCAACCCAAGTGCAACGCTATGATGGATAGCGTTTATGGCAACTATGTTGAGAGTACGTGTTTATATGTCACCCTATTTAGTTCTAGCTGACTAACTTAAAAAATCATAGCATTTTGCTTTAGTCGCAGTTTTCTACAGAACTCTATTACTGGATACACTAAATTTTTTTTTTCCTTTTTTTAAACCAATTTCGATTTCGATTTTTAACTAAATCGATTCTTTCTGATTTCGATTGTTACAAGTTGAATATAGACTGCAATGAAAAAGTTTTTTAATAAAGTGATAGTGTATGAGAAAAAAAATCGTTTGCTTTTATTCATGTGATTATTGAAGTTTATTTTGTTTCTTAGAAAAGTGATAATTAATTCGTGTTTTGTAATTAAGAAAGTATGATTTTTTTTCGAAGTAAGTATCATGGAAAAAAAGGAAATGTGTCCAGAAAAATAATTTTATTCTAAAATATTGTTTGGTATAAAGGTATCAAACGTTATGTATTATGATTAATATAGTCGATACAAAATGAATTTTAAAAAAAATGAAAACATGATAGTTTTATTATTTTTCTTTTTGTTCTTAATTGGGAAAAAGTGTTCCATTATATTTTCAACATGTTTGCTTTTTCTTATACGAAATACAGAAAAGAGAAACACTAAAATTGAAAAATTCTACGTTCGAATTTTTTATGATTCTCCATGTTTTTAAGATGTCAGAGTCCGGAAAAACCATTTTTGAAATTTTTACACGAAATCCAAAATGTTTAGGCACATGACAACTCAAAAACTAAAGAATGAAGTTTTATTCTTTTTATTCCAAAATCGCCTCATGATGTGAGAATTATCGATGTCGATGTAGTACATAAAATGAATATGATAACTCGAAATCGCAACGAATTTCATAGAAGCAAATTGGCACATGGTTTTATCACCAAGATTATATATCTGTACAAATTTTTTACCTAAAAGGTCAAAGTGAATAAATACATTTTCTTCAGTACGGCGAAATTCTACACAGAATGTCCCATATTGTAAAGGTATAAGAGTAACATTTCTTAAAAGCGCATATTCAAACCTTCTAATTAATGAATGAAATCAAATTATTGAATAAAATTAATAATTTGAATTTAATTAATGAGGATTAATGAAACCAAAAAAAATTCCTGATATGCGTGTTGCTGTATAAATATTTTTGACACACATATATATAAATTTTTTCTCCTTAGCTGTAGTCTTTCTGGTTTGGGTAATTTATGTCTTGCAGAGTTTGCAGTTTATTTTTTCAAGTTATACGTTTTATAAAATTAATTAATCCATTTTGGATATTATATTCATTGTATTGTATTGAGCAATATTTCTGAACTGTTTTAGTTTTCTATAACGTTTCTAATTATTTGTGACGTTCGAGATAATATTGCCGATTTAGCAAAAAATTTTGTCCAGATCATAACAGTTATACCAAAACCAGCTGCTACACTTCGAACTGATTATCTTTCTGGCCCTCCAAATATTTTCAGACACTAAAATTAGCTAAATAAATAATCTGTCAATAAAAATTCTGTACAGATCATGAGAGTCATACCAAAACCAGCTGCAGCGCATTGTAATCTTCACGCTACCGATTATCTTTTTGGTCTCCTAGACATTTTCAGACAATCAAATTACTTGATAAAATCTACTAAACAATTACTTAACACTTCCCAAATCCCACAAAAAAATCTCTAAAGTACACAAATAATTTGTGTTAAGGTCTCGGAATATCAAGCATCTTATCGTTTGAAAGTTCAATGTCAAGCCGTATCTGTGAAAGGGTGGGAAAAAAAAGTGGTTATCTTCCTTTTCATGTACTTGATGCGCAGTTATGTAATTGAAGGTAAATTTGAAATAAAATTATTCTGCTGTATTTTAGATTATTTCAATCTAAAATAATTTTTTTATCCATTTCCTAATAAATATACAATATTAAATAAATTATAAGCAATTGAATAACATTAAATAAATGATATATCTGGGGGCACGGTTCAGGCCATTTTCGACCTCCTATAACTCCGTTGTGAATAAAAGTACAAGCCTGAATTTTCAGTAACCAAGCAGGCATGATATAAACACGATATATTTTAATTTTCATTAAATTTGAACCAGTAGTTTAAGAATTATAACTAGTCAAAGTTTGTGAATTTTACCACTGACTGACCGATCATCAAAATTCTAAGGCACTTCTAGCAGACATAGAAGCTTCAAATTTAGCATGCAATTATTGTTTAGTGTATAAATCAAGGAAAAACTAAAATATGCTTGTACTAATGGACGGATCGATAAATTTCTCGAAGTTTCGAGCATTATCCATTTTGTAGGCAAATTCGTCGCCAAGTCGCCAAATGGTCACCAAGTTTATCACCAAGCTCTGCGATCATTGGCTCGGCATCCGACAGCATCCAATACAGATCACTGTAAAACGATCTTTCTTATGATGACACTATTCACGCTGGGAAGCAAAATTACAGGTTTGTAACAATATCTAATTTGAAATAATTCAATTTGAAGCTGTGGAAGTTGCAAATGCAATTGTTGACTTTCAGAGAATCAATCTAGTAGAAGAAGAGCAAACTGATTTTCAAAGTATGATCGCAAAACTTAATGCCGATCAAAAAAGTCTTCGATGTGATCACAAATAAAATGGACACAACTGATAATAACGCTGACGTTTTACGCTGTTTTGTGAGTGGAACTGGTGACACTGGAAAGAGCTATTTAATAAAAACTCTGAAAGTTTGGGTTAAGACGTATTTAAACAAAATACGTCTTAAGTTAGTGCTCCAACAAGAATAGCTGCATTCAATGTGAATAGATTGACTATACATAGACTATTGCAGCTGCCTGTAGAATACAAGAAAACACCGAAGTACAAGCCACTTTCTGATGAAGTGCTCCAAGTTCTGAGATCAGATTTGAAAGAAGTAGTGTTATTTATCATAGACGAAATGTCGATGAGAAAAACTGTAGCTGAAGCTCAAGAAGTAGTACCGGAAAAGAAAAAGAAGAAGACTACATACAAAAATAAGAAAAGGACTATCTACAAAAAGAAATGAGATGCCATCAAAAACACAACTTGTAAAAAAACGTCTCGCAACTCAATTCTTCTATCGTAAAAAGTTGTGAGATCCATGTAATACCAAGTTGGTCAATTTATTCAGTCCCTACTTAAGGGTCCTTCTGTCTTAAGTTATTGCGTAATTAGCTAACCTAACAACATCTTATAGTGACCATATCAATATTAAAAATCTTTTATGCTTTAAATAAATAGATTGACCTGGCAATAGCACTAAACAATCTAATTTAATATAATATGTTAATGTATTCTAATTTAATGTAAAGATACATTGTGTTTTCATGCGATGGCCAAGTCAATCTATTTATTTAAACCATAAAAGATTTTTAATATTGAAATGGTCACTATAAGATGTTGTTAGGTTAGCTAATTACGTAATAACTTAAGACAGAAGGACCCTTAAGTAGGGACTGAATAAATTGACCGACTTGGTATTACGTGGATCTCACAACTTTTTACGATAGAAGAATTGAGTTGTGAGACTGGTTTTTTTTACAAGTTATGTTTTTGATGGCATGTTATTTATCAGGCAATGCAAAATACTACTAAAATAAATTCTCAGTACCTGCTTTTATTGAAACTTTATTTCAGAGATAATGTTTTCCATTTTCGATAACTTTTTCACTTTCTCGTATACGTAGTGTAAGGAAAGTATAGTATTCATCAAAAAAATTCTAACTCGAGATTTTGACGAATCTCGACGTTTTAAACCTCCCTGAGTTCGAAAAATACATTTTTGGAAAATGTCCATCTGTGACAAAGATAGCTCAAAACCTCTTTGACCTTCGGTCTTCACACCAAATTTGCCAATTTCTATCATATTTTGTGGAACATCTGTTCAGAGGAAGTCCGTCTCTTCGAATATAGGTTAATTTGATAATTACAAAACGAAGAGACCTACGTGGATAAAACTCAGCATACAGATTTAACATCTATAGTGTAGACACCTGTTCAATTTTGAGCCAAATAGAGCTACAGATTGATTGTCTATATCTTCAGAAATATGTAAATGCGATAGTTCAAACGCTGTGGCTTAAATATATCAAATTTGGTATGGAATTTTATAATTAAAAGTGCAGTTCTAAATCAAATTTTTGTTTCACTCGGTTGAGAAAAACACATCTAAAACACAAATTCTATTTTCGGATATTATAACCCCATACCAGGGATTAATTGCCAAAATTCTTGCCAAGGGTGACACGAAGGATTCAATCAAGATACTAAATTCACGCCAAAAGTTAATATTTCGTAACTATTGTACGCCAGTGCCATGCAAGGCTTTCTTTGGCATGATAAGTTTATTAGAGAGTATGCGAGAAGGGTTTGAGGAGACTACTCCCGATGATTTCAATATCACAATGTAAAGAATGCGGCACATTGTTCAGCAT
>JAPMOR010004700.1:4489-25426 GCA_026543865.1 Argiope aurantia
TTCATTTTTCACTCCATGGCGACGTTAGTAGACACAACTGTCGCATCTGGGTGACATCTAATCCACGAGTGTACGCTGAGAAATTACTGTATTCCCTCAAAGTCACAGTGTGGTGTGGGTTCACAGATTCCTTCATCATAGGACCTTCTTCTTTGAAACACAGTGTCCGGTAAATGGGTGGAAAACGGTGACAGTAAATGCTCAGCGTTATTTATCCACGTTTGAGTAAAAAGGATGCGCTTTTCTGCTGTTACGCTTATGCAAGACGGAGCAACAAGTCACACTGATATTCCAGTCAAAGAATTCCTGATACAGACGTTCAAGGAAGAGAGAATCATTAGTAGACGTTGCAAGTTTCCATGGCCTTCTCGGTCTCCAAATATGACACCAGGAGACTTTTGGCTATGTGTAAATTTAAAATCCCAGGTGTATCGATCCCGTCCATTCAATCTATCGGAATTGAAAGATTCAATCCGCCAAGAGATGTCATGTATACAGCCGGACATGCTGCACTCTGCCGTTGCTGGATTTGTTACACGCCTGCAATGAGTAATCACTTGTGGTGGTGGACATGTGAAACACATATTGCAATAATAAATAATTTGATAACTTTATTGTTGCTATTTGCGTATATATTCTTTCACTTATGATCGAAAAGTCAGCTATCGGCTTTTTATGAATTAATTTTTTTTTCTTACCTAAAAAGATCCCGTAACTTATCGATGGTAAATCTGCAAACCATTTTTTATTTTGCTTAATTTTACGGGTTTTAAGAATTTTTAAAGCTTTTATGGACTTCTTGAATACCCCGTATTTTGCACATGAGTAAATAATTTTTTTCATTTATGGATTTTTATATTCGTATCAAAACTAGTTTTAATATGTTAAAATTTGTAGGTATGAAAAATATAAAGCCCAATCCAAATGAAATATACATTTATTTAAAACGGTACAGAAATGCGATGTCACAAAAATACCATTTAGATTTTTGAGCCTTTTATCAAATTCCATCTTTTATTCTTTTCCAGTTTATTGAAAAGAGGATAATGGCAGAAACAAAATAATAAGAAAGAACGTAGATGTATAAATTGTACTTGACTTTGGTGATATTAGTATCACTAGACAGGCGATATAGTACAAAGTGGATTGCTTCTGTCTCTATCGTTTCGTTTAGAAAGAAAGTTAAAGACAAGAGAGCGAAAGATAGCACCAATCGTCAATGGCTGAATGTGCCTCAACTTTCATCTGTCGCCAAAGGTTGCATCCAACAAAAGGTCATTGCTGACACATTTCCTATAGCTTCTCTCTTGCACACGCTCAACAAGGCGCCTCAAAAGAGTGGGACAGCCGTAGCCATAACCTAGCATTGCATCCATATCATTAAAATGTCACCTCATATCTCCCTTTTTCAAAAATCCCACTACCACAATAAACGGGAGAGAGCCGCATCGCAGTTCTCTTTTATGCTAAAGCAATCCACCTCTTCATAATAATAGTGATAATCTTCCAACGGAAGCTCTATTCAGTGTTGCCACTTGTTGGAACCAAATAAAGTAAAGCACTTTCGCGAGTTCCGTCTTCGAGGGGCCCCTCTTTGTAGAACCTCTTCGGAGGTATAAAGAAGAGGCGCCAGACGGAGCTTTACCTGCTAACCACAAGTAGGCGGATTATCTCTTTCAGTTCAGTGTGGAGATATCGTCATCGCCTCGAAGAAGTGTTGCTTGAAAAGAAAGAAATTTGAGCTTTTCAAAACTCGTTCTTTGTCCTTATTGACTGGCAAGGATGGTAAGCTTATAACTTAATTAATTTAAAATAAGTAGCCGCTTTCGGAGACGGTAGTAAAAGAAAACTTTAATTCAAATTATACTTGCAGAAACGGCATAGATTGAAGCGACAACTTCAATATAAGCAGTGAGGGATATATCGACAAAGGCTGTTATCCCATAGGAGCGAAAAAGTTATTGTTAATGGATATCAAAATATTTGAGGGCTTGAATAAAGATGCTTAGATGGTGCTTGCTTGCGAGAGCTTGATAAAAAAAGATTGAAGCAATGTTTTTACCAGATAGGGAAATGAATTGGCGAAAAACATTGGCGGAATTACTCTAGTTGTTAATGTTGGAGGTTCTGCCAAGATTTTATTTTGCCATATCTCTTGAAAGTGTAAGATGCTGTTGGTGGTTGGTTGGCAACCACTGATAATGTATCTAAGAGCCATGAATTTTATTTCTTGTGAAAATCATGATATATATATGGATAGAAGAAAAGCAGGTTAGTTTTAAAATTAATGTATGGTAACTATTTATGGTAACTATGTAAACTATCTTAGGATGATTTCTCGCCAAATTTAACCGTGAACGATTTTTTGCTTCAACCTCTAAAAGCTGACTAGTTACAATTTCTAGTAGTCATCCAAGATGGCGGTCTTCTGCCGAACTGTTGGACGATTGGCTAGATTTTAACTTGCTTGACGAAAACCCATACATTAGTCTTAAAGTCTTATCAACATAAAAGCTGACAGTGAGTTTGATATTTGAGTTTGAATTAAATCATCAAGTTGGAGTTCAAATGACAAACAGGTAAGTAGTCAATCCACCTTCCCAAAATTCGATGCAGGTCTACAGTTTAAGTGATAAAACTATATAGATTTTTTTATCCACTTTGTTGTGTTTTTGAATAATAGAGTTCATGTAAGCACTAATGAATAAAAATTTTTGCTTAAAGACCACATACCAAGTTTTATCCATTGAATTCATTGTATTTTTGAGTATTATTTTGAATACGAAAAGACGGACAATTCTTGAAATACTTTTCAGAATTCTACGAAATTCCATGAAATCAACGTCGTAATTCATCAAAATGTCGAACATTCATCGCTGCGTATTTCTTGTAATGAGAATGTATTCATGTTATGGGTGAGAAAGTGTAAACGACAGTAGAAAATGCTTTCATTCTTTTTCTCCTCTTAGATGATTTTTCAGTCGAAGATAATTTTGAATGTTTGCAGTATTTTATTATATTGGCCAATCTCTGTTGACGGAAGTCTCATTGTTCGTCTTAAAATCTTCGTCTTAAAGAAAAGTCATTGAATGGAAGTATGTAAATTAAATAATATAAATAAGAGAAAGAATGAAAATCCGAACGTATATGCAAAATCATTCTAAATTGTAATAACGTTTGTAATTCTGCTTTGTTCAGATTTATTACAAAAAAACACATATTTCATGAAAAATTCACAATTTTGTAAAAATTAAAATTTATCTGTATTATTTTCTATAAACAGTACAGTAATGATCTTATTGTATTAAATGCTGATACAAATGTGATGAAGTTTTATAAGTCAGATAACAGCCTCTGCACAGGAGTGATCAGTTTTGTCTAGTGGTCATGGTACGTGACTACAAACCATAAGGGTACGAGTTCGGTCCTCCCTATTTCTAAATAGCTACAAATTTCTTATTGCAAGCTAAACCTAGGAAAGTGAGTTTCAGCAGGTGTCTGTAAGAATATAAACGTAATTTTTTCTAGAAAGACTAACAAAAAGGTTTCTGTCAACTTTTAAAAAATTCATTCAATTTTTCTCTAGTATTTAAAGCAAACCGGGTTTGTATATACAGGATATCTGCTCAAATCCAGTCCCAATATTTAATTTATAAACAGTTAAGCATATAAATCTAACAGGAAAAATGGTCTAAATGAAATAAAGAGTTATTTTTTTATATATACGGTTTGAATCAATATTTTTTCTGATGAATAATGAATTTTATATTTTTATATAGGTCTTCCGTCCTATGAATCATACCTAGTAAAATATTCTTCAGATGCCAACATTTTAAATAAAAAGAAAAGTCTTTTGTATTGTGACTAAAGTTAAGTGAGTCCTAAAAATTTGAATATTACTATCTTATTAAAAATCCCGATTTTAGATCATTCATTGTCTTTTAGAATGTAAGCCAGACGGTGATCTGAGTTTCTCCAAAGCTGATTAATCGAAAATTATAAAACTGCTGAATTTCTTAAACTAATGATATTCAAAATTTGATAATTCAGTCAGATTTAGCTGCAGGAGATAGAAACGTTTCTTTGATTTCAAAGTTGGAGTGTCAAAAATATTTCAATGGTATCTTTCCTTAGGGCTAAAAGACTGTATAAAATTCAGATTTCATAATTTTTTGAAGTATATTTATTGACTGAAACATAATAAAATGTCGCTTAAATCATTCTAATCCTTTTGGGAAAAAAACCTGATTTTTATAAAGAATCAGAGGAATTTTTAGTGAATACTTTTATCAGGTTTTGTCTAAATTATAAAAGAATGTTCTATAGTGCACATAAGGCTTCAATGCCGTACGATTCTGTTTTTTTTAAAAACTAATTTCAGCAAAAAAAAAAATCTATATTATTTGAAGTTTAATCATTTTCACTTTAATTTAAAATTCAAATTTTTCAGGAGTTGACAGAACGGCTGAAGGCTTCTATAAAAATACGAGTTTTAAGATTACTAAAATTCGAAGTTTAAAAATATTTTGATGAAGAAACTATTAAAAGATTAAGTTAACGAAATATTTAATTTCAAAAGATCAGAGAGCATTAATCCGGCGAACCATCTGGTCACCAAAGGCGGCAAGTATTAAAAAAGTACACATTTCATAATTTATGAAATTAAATGATTACGGTTTAAACAAAATTTAAGGATTTACATATTTCAGGGCCTAAGGGTCGATCAAAGGACATGTCATCTAACAACAATCGATAAAATGGCTGTTGACTTAATGTCACATCTCTGATAATTCTGGTGTCCAGTTTGTGTTACAAAATATTTTGTCATTTCTTTAAAAAATTGAATGAAGGGATAAAAGAGGAAGTAGAGTAGGGAAGGAGGGGAGGGACAGGAAATGGGTGCACTTCCGATGTACAAGTGGGTGATGCTCAGCTTCCGCCGTACGATAGGACCGTAAACACCTGCTTCATATTAATATCATCTTTCACGTTCCCTTCTACATACACCCCTCATGATGCATGCTTGTCAAGAACGGGTGAATGGAAACGGAAGGTACTTGCACTACTAAATGGTGGGTTCCGACCACCCCCTTCCCTTCTCCTTTCTCGTCCTGAATGGTAAAGAGGTTGGAGGGTAATTAAGATACTGATATAGATTAGTGGTTGTTAGAGTTCATGCAAAATTTGTATCTTTTTCTTTCAGATTTAAAAACAGAATTCTACAGTATCAGGATTTTTGAAACTTTTTTTTATCTGGTTTCTTTTGTAAATTGTGGGATAGTGAAATCGCTACTTATTAAATACAAGGGCTAGGGCAATATTTAATAATGAATTAATATTTTGAAACTTTCAGTATGTATCTGCTTCTGAGAAAAAAAATTATCTTTTCGTTTATTCGGTATGAAATGTGACTCATTTGTGGGTTTCATGGAAAAAAAAGATTAAAATGGTTTTAAAAAGAAACGAATTTTGATTTTTATCACAATACTCATTAAAGCGCGATTCACCAACAAAATAGTAATTGATTAAAAATTTTGATGTTTTTTTTACATGTCTGTTTTTTTCTGTCGCTTAAATATTAACGTGTAGCGAAAATTGTAACACTTAGAATGCAATGGTGGCTGTAACATTTATGTAATGTTGGGCATTTTGATTTCGCCTTGAAATTGGAAAGTAAGTATAATATTCGTCTGCATATTGATACCTACTAGTGAATTAAAATGGCTTAAATCAATCCTAAAGCATTATCATTTTGCGATGTTCGTATTTTTTTAGGGCAACTTAAATTGAGAGTGAAATAGGAAAAAAAATATTAATTTAAAGTTTTATCATAGTACTCGCAAAGAACATAAAATATACTCATAAAATAAATGAAAAGAAATTAATTTTCAAATGCTGGTTTCCATGAAATGTTTTAATCCGTATTATATTGTAGACTTTTTTTTTTAAACCAGAGTGATTGGTCTCCCCAAAGCTTTCTCGCATATTCTCTAATAAAGTTGTCACACCAGAGAACGCCTTTCATACCATTGGCGTACAATAATTACGGAATATATAGTTTTGGCATGAATTTAGCATGTTATTTGGCGATTAATCCCTAGCATGTCTTAATAGCATCCAAAATGGAAATTTGTATTTTTTTTTTTTTTTTTTTTTTTACTCGATTCAAACGAAAATTTGACACAAAACTGCACCTGTAATCACAAAATCACACACTGAGTTTGATATATTTAAGTCATTGCATCTTTCAATTATCGTGTTTATATGTTTCTGAAAATACAGACCGACAGACATTTAACTCGTTGTTGGATTTGGCTTTACAGTTGACAAGTGTCTACACTAAAATCTGTGCACTGAATCTTATCTCTCCAGCTCTCTTTGCTTTATAGTTATTGTGTTAACTTATACTTGAACAGCCGGGTATAACGAACTTCCTCTGAACAGATTTTACTCAATATTCGATACCTGCAAATTTGATGTAAATACTGCGTATCAAATTTCAATGATCTAACAAAGTTACCTGTATCACAGACAGACAGACGAGCCTTTTCTAAAAATGAGTTTTTCGAGCTCTAAGAGGTATGAAACGTGAAGATTCTTCAAAATCGGAAGTTCGAATTTTTTTAACGATTACTATACTGTCTTTATACTACATATACGAGAGAATAATAAACAGTATACTATATATGCGAGAGAATAATAGACAAATAATGAAAAATCTGAAGATGCTTTAAATTTATTTGTGTGTCAAAGGCGTTTATGAATTCTCTCCGAATCTAAATCCATTGCCAATTCAGTCATTGCTTTTAAAAAGATGCTGTGGTAAGCAATGCAGTGCATTTTCTTTCTTTTTTTTTATTTTATGGTGAGTAATCACATTTTTCATAATTTAGCTTAAATAATTTTTTTTAAGATGTAACTATATTTTATAAGCGTATATTTTATTTATAAGTGTATATCTTTACTTTCATTCGTTAAGCACAGCATCTTTTTAATGAAAACAATCCAAATTATAATTGGAATAACTGAGACTAGACGTTGCTGCTGACCAAATAGCTTAAATCAGTTGAAAAAAAGAAAAAAAAAAAAAAAGGAAAAAGTTGAATTTAATTATAATGCATTAACCACTTAACTGTTTTTCTTTTTTCTTTTTTATTATTTAATAAGATGACACCTCCTATTTTGGGAATATTTCCTTATTTTGATTTAAATGGAAATCCAATGAATACTTCACTTATCTATGAATTCGAAGTAATTTTAATATTAAATTATAATCGTTATGAATGTTTTATTTCTTGCTTACAACTATCAGAATTCGATAAATCGATGCATGTATGACACTCGGAGAAAACAGTTAAGCGGTTAATTAAAGAATACAAAATAAATGCTTACATTTTATTTATTTAAGATCTATTATTTGAATTAGATAAAAATATTAGCTGCTTTTAAAATAAAAATCTTTAAACAAATTCAACTTTGAGGATTAAATTGTTCGCCTTCAATATTGGCTTTCTTTGTTGTTAAACTGATAATATGGGATGCATTTATTTAAAATTTCAACTTGTTATGTAATTAGATTAAAAAATATGAATTTGAAAGAATCAAGTTACTACAGATTGATGGAAACATAAATTGAAAAGTGTATAAAGTACGAAATAAAAATGAAAATGAAAATCTGACATTGGAGTTAGTATTCAAAGAAAGGGATTTTTTATTAAATCTAAATTGTAACATTGGCAAAAGTACGCAATTAAATGATTTGATGAAACTATGAAACTGTTTGAAGTTTATGATGACAATAACACTTTGCTACAAATTATGTATTAAAATAAATTAAAAAATATATAAATTTGGTAAATGTTATACGAAATTGACATTATTAAAAAAGTAATTTATATTTCATTTTAAGATGAAGTAAAAATCACTTCTGTGTGATAACTTTTTTGGATGGTGTAGTTGATAAACACCAAAAACTTGTTTAATTTTTAATTAACATAATTTGATTAATTTTTGAGATTAAGGTATCCTACTAGATTCAGCGGGGATTTAAAAAAAATGTTAACGTTTATACAATGTTTTTTATTTATATAAGAATAAAATAATGAATAAAAATTAAATTATTTAATTATATATGTAGCTTTTGAAGAAAAAGCAAATTTTGAGGCAAATGTTAGCATTTATATGCAAAAAATAGGATTGTTCTGGAGAAAAAAAATTACAGTTTTTCATTTTTTTTTTGTAACATTACGTGTGTTACATATCTTAGATACAACTGACTATTGTCTAAGAATTATATTCAAAAATAAAATTTTTGTACTTAATATATGAAATGATCTACGAAACTTTGGAATTTATTTTCACCAATATTTGCCTTAAACAATCATAAATCTACTTCTAGAGTATTCAACATCATGTCCATAATTCATTACATTCCGCATAACGGAACGAACACTAACTATCAATTCCATTAAGGTATCTTGATTTTTTTTTTTTCAGTTATGACGATACTCGTTCAGCAGAAATATGAAAAAACTCGTTCTTCAGAAAATGTTTTTAAAGATTTTAAATGCTTATAAATAAGCATCACTTACATGTCAATAGTTTGCTATAATTTGGTTTCTAATTCACATAGAAACAAAATAAAGTTATTACTGGAAACAGTAACGTGTCTATTTTTTGAAACCACAATAAATAAATTAAGAAAGAAAAAATAAAAATGCGAATTTTCATCTATATTCATGTTTGCAAGCTAGTCGGATACCTAAAAAAAATTGGCAGTGACCCGCGACTCTTATCATATTTTGATAAGGACATATCCCAATTTTTATTAAGATAAAAAAAATTAAATTTCAATAAAAGGTCATCAAACATTCCTTCATTCTATTGTTGGGATGTGAGTTTATTTATCTTTTATGGATTTGCTACATAAAAGCACCTTTAAAGTTTAATCTAGGGCGAAGTGAATATAAAAGCGAAAAAAAAATTATGACCAAAAATACTTATTAGTATCCAATATTTTATTAGCAATAAAATCAGTACACAAAAGTGTAGAAAAAAACAAGCAAGATATGGTTTGTGCCCACATCTACACACAAAAAAAAATCGAGTACAAAATTTTTAAAAAAATTCACACTTTGAAAATACATTAAAACATAACAAGCACATATTATTGCACAGAAAATATATTTTCAACCTTTTAATGCTCTATATTGCACTGTGATCTCTCACAAAAATACTGTGATTGTCTCTACATAAAAATATTTGCACTTACTTACCACTTGTTAAATATTTTCATTCATAATTTCTAACAAGTTTCAGATTTATTTTTTTGCGCAAACAGCAATAAAAATATTTTTCATTAGTCAATGCACTACTCTGTAGAAGATATAGTTGAAATAATATATATTTAACTTATGACTAGGATGTACACATTGTCAATAATAATTTACTATTATGTAACAAATGCATTAAATAAAGCTAAGCGCGTAATAATAAATAATAAATATAAGCAAATAAAGCGAACCTTGAATAAAAACATCTCATTTGGCAATAAATAGAATTTTTTTCTTATAATGTACCTACAGATAAATATTTGCAAAAACTACTTCCTTGTATAGCTTTCGACTCACTAACATTATACACTGATAGACACCCTTATATCTGCTAAAAACAAGCAAATAGTATTTCAGACTATGCATTCAGCATAAGGCAGAAATCTCATAAGTAATTGGCACCATAAGGCACAACTTTGGTCCACTTTTAAAAGAGATCACTTCACAATATCAGACGTTTGCCTACAACTACAGACCCAGTATAATGATTTTTTAAAAAAAATTAATGAAATATTCACCTCTTATCTTTCGCGTTTTGGAAAGAACGTATCAAAACAGAATTTAATATAAAACATTCGTATAGCAAGAAAGAGATCACACACACAGTTGACATAGCTAAAATTCTACTACTGGAGTGTTGATTCGTGGCTCAAACACAAATTCTCTCGTTTTTGCTCTATAGCTAATCGAATATTTATAAAATCAGACTATATAGAGTAAATAAATGTTAAAAAAGTAGATTTTATGACAACAATTGGTTAAAAACAATTGAATGTCTCCGAGAGTGTGAGGCATAACAAGTGATATAACAAATACAGCAAAATCTCTTTTTCCCCAAGTATTTCAGCATAAAGTACAAACAGTAAAAACTTTAACGTTACAAAAACAGGGAATAAATCTTTGGGTTTTTTTTCTTCTATAAACTATTCTTATAAAAATATCTTCAGTGTAAACATAAATGCTTTCTTTGGTATAAAGTCACTTCCACCATTCTTTCCCTTATGCACCATTTCTTTCTAAGTCATATTTAAAGCAAGTAAAAACTACCATAAATCAATACTTATTCTGAGTAGAAATACAAGACCAAGGGAAAAAAACAGATTTACGTCATCTAAGTTATAATGCATTTGTAACTTTCAAATTATTTAAAAAATTATTAAGAACAAAAATTGCAAATTTATATTCAATTAAAATATTTTTGCGAAAAAGTTTACAAAAAAAATGTCGATATTGAATACTTTGGGCAATGAATTTTAGAAATAATTATGGACCAATCCTCTGAAATAAAATGAGGAATCTATATAACTGTTGGTAATAAAAATATCTTCTCAATTTCCCAAAATTGTTTCAGTCATTTCACATTCACCAATCCTTTGATTTTTCCTTTCACAGTCAAAAGTCTCGGAAACATAATAAACTTTCAAACATTGCACCAACATATCTGTAGAAATGTTTCGATGAATTGTATTGCACTTGGATTGACTTTTAAGCTCAGTATGATACCAATTTAATTGTTTTAAACGATTTTTAGTTTCATTGGCTGTTCAAAGACCGAGGACAACGAGTTCCAACTCTGTATTTATGGATTCAAGCATGCTCTGTAAAAGAGGATACAGTCATACTATCCTCATCCTGTGGAATCATTTCAATAAGGCCTTTTTAGGTGGGCAACAGAAATACAGCATTTTCGCTTAAAATGGACGATTCAATTTACTCCAACTTTTCACTATCCGACTAGTATGGCAGCGTTCCTATCCACAAATATCGAGGAAGGATTCTTGCGATCTCCGTTCACTTCTTTGGCAGTTGCCAAGTCTAATATGACTCCGGAGTCATTTCCATGGTCTTGTTGTTGTTGTCTGTGGACTCTCATACAGGAAGACTCTTCGTGCTTGTAGAGATAGCTCTTCAAGGCAAAAGCCTTACCACATCGTTGGCACACGTAAGGCTTACTACTGGAGTGTGTTTGAATATGTGCCCTCAGATTTGACTTGTCAGCGAAAGCTTTTCGACACACGGGGCAGGAAAATGGTTTTTCTCCAGTATGTGTTCGGATATGCCCTTGCAATAACCAAGGTCTGCTGAAGCACTTTCCGCAGTATGGACATTGGCAACCTTGACTGTGTGTCCTCACGTGCATGCTGTAGGCCGGCATGGACACGTACACCTTGTCACAGTGTGGACACTTTCTGGCCTTCTTATCCGTGACGCTGCGATGGGTTTGACGATGTCTGGCAAGGTTGCTGGACGTGCTGTAACGCTTGCCACATTCCGTACATATGTGCGAGTCCTGTTGTTGGAAAGTGGGTGAATTTCTACTTGTAGAGCATGGACTGCTGTTTGGTGAATGACTGATGATAGCTGAAGTTGGCTGGTGTTGCATCAACTGACGAATGACGGTCACCAGAGCTGATGTCGTAGTTTGGCAGGGACGGAAGACATTACATGGTGTGGTTGAGGTAACCTGGAGATTGTTGAATGTTTGTGGAGGAGAAGGAGATGTGTGGTCCATTTGATTAAATACCTAAAAGAAACGTTAAAAAGTTAACTTTTGTATTTAATTGTAAACATACATATACACTCATAAAAATAAAGATTTACACTTCGTGAAATATCTGTTCTTCAATAAAAAATAGATTTAATACAAAAAGATTGAAAAAATTTAAAATGTTTCATAATTAATTAATTAATTTTAAAATGTTTAAGTTAAAAAAATTAGAGTTAGTTATTTTCTGTGCGTATGATTATTTAATATGTTTCAAGTGTGAGAATTATACCAGGAAAAACAGAGTCTCAGTATTTAGCGAAAAAATACACTTTTTCTAATTTTTCGATAAATTTGTCGAAAGAAGGTACTTATGTTATACAGAAAATTTAATGTCCTTTCTAGCAGTTAAAAAATTATTCCTTTATTATTCACTTTACTCTACACTTATATTCTTTTATTAGTTTTATCAATGTGCTATTTAAAACTATAAATATTGTTTGAGATTAGACCGTGCAATTTTTAGTTTTCACAGAATTATAAGAGCTTCTTGGTACTGGCACTTTAGTTTCCTGATTTCCACACTGTTCTATTATGAGGAGATCTGATCAAAAATGGAGTTAATATTTTCCAATTTCACAAATTCTATGGTATTTGATGGGATAGACAATGGCCAACCAAAAATTCGTTCTAAAATTTACCTCCTTGCATTGACTTCACCTGTTTAGAGATACTGATAAGAGAAAATAAATTTAAAAAAATAGGTCTTCTATTTTTTTGAACTGAATTCTACTGAAAATTATCAATAGAATATATTGAATATATGTACAAAGCAGTATTTTCTGTAATTTTAGCTTTATTAAATTTCGAAAGTTGAATTTTCATTCAAATAATTATAAACAAATGAATTGTTTTATTTCTCTTACCGTGATTCCCATCGGTGATTTATCGTCTGAAGGACTTTGTTGTCTAGATCTGGATTCATGAGCCGGCGAGTGGGGGCTGGTCGGCTTGAGATTGTCGAATCCTATGGAATCGGTTTCACTGTCACAGCTAGGAGAACGGAAGATCAACGACCCCTCAGCAGTTGATACCCGTCTCTCTGGGCTGGATTCTGAAAAGAAGAAAATAAAACTGTTATCACATGCCCGAAACCAAGTAAACTATATTTGCCTACTTGGGGATTCGTTTCCCTGTGAGAAGGCCAAAAGGGTACGCAGTGGTGTCGAGGGATGTACGAATTTTCCCAAAGATTTGTAAATTGTGGCAGTGGTTGGGTTGTTAAGAGGTGGTGGTTGTTTGTTGGACACTCTATGTTTTATAAGATAAGATTTTAAGACAGGCAATTCAGATAAGGGGATCTTTTTCTGAATCTGATGTAGCTCTTGGGTTCATTTTAGACTCAATCTTTACCTCCTCTTGGTATTGAAGGAATGAAATAGTGTTGTTCAAGGAATATGGTATATGATACGCCCCTCTTCCCGAATTGCTCTCAGGGAATATGCAAAAGTAAGTTAGTCCTGACGTATGATAACATTTTTTTCCGTCCCCTTTTCATTTTGGCTTTACTATTTCATCTGCAATGCAATGTAAATGAAGTCGCATTAAATTGTCTTAAAATGCGTCATAAAATTAAAAATGCATTTTAAGAATTTTAAATTCTTGTTTAAACGATTTTATTGGAGCTGCACCCTGAGCTGATTTTGGCTGCATCGGGGAGTGAATATAAGATGGCAGATTTAATCTGCCTTCTCATATCTCCCTCTGTTCAATCAAGGTTTTTATAATTTTACAGAATAATAGTTAATTTTATCAATCTCAAATACATAACTCCCTTACGGGAAGGGGAAAAATATTTGGAAAAAAAGTTGAAGTTTAAAGATAAATCGTATAGAGTTCATTATATGACGTAGTTTTTCTAATTTTAGAATTTTCCCGCTAACTGAAAGTGTTATTTGTTTTCGGAAATAAAAGTCAGTTTATATCATATTGTTTATTTTTTCTTTTGAAATTCATCTTTAATTTCTTAAACAGAGTAAAGCACCGTTTATACGTTTCTCGCTTTTGCATGTCGTTTCATCATAATCTCGATATAACGAAACAAAGCTTCGATTACACGTTGTTTTCGGTTTGAAGAAAACTGGAATCACCGGAGGAAAAATATTATTTTTGAGAAGCCTGACCAGTGTGATGCCGATATCATGGAATTATTCACAATTGATGAATTAATTGAAGACAAATTAGGCACTTATTTAAACGATAGTGAAAGATAATGTAAAGTGGTTATTCCATCTTTCTTTAAAAATGCAGTGGACTCTTTTGAAAAACGTGGAATCAAATTGTTTATGAAAGGACTAGAGAAAAAGAAGCAACGAATTTAATTCGATTTGTAATGCTGTATTTACAGATCAGACAATTAGCACAGGGCGATTAAAGATTTTTTCAGCAACTAAACACAGCCTTAAGCCTATTCACAAGTGCATTAATGTATAAAATACGGAATGTGAATTTTTACTCAAGATATACAATTAAGGAATGATTTTCTTTATTTTTATGATTAACTTTTAATTTAAAATTTTATACTATGATTTTCAGTATAATACAGGAACTATCTTGGAAAACTTTAAAAATTATTGCCTTAAAATAATTTTTCGTAAGTGATATTAATAATTAAAGCTGTTTATTAAAATTTCATTTATTCTTCGTCATAAAGACATCGGTTGAAAGATAAATAAACAGTATTTTATTGTATTTATTTGGAAAATGGTAAAAGAATGACGTGTTTTTTAAAATCCATATCCTTTTAATGAACATTTATTCGAGTGAAAGAAATAATTGCTTACACTATTTGCATTTGTAAAAATTTATTAACCAACTCAGAGATGCACACAGATGTATATATAAAATTTTAAATAAATAAATTATTCATTAGTGATGAATAATGCTACTATTAGATGAATCTATAATGCAATAATCTAAACCAGAATGCTTTTGTTAGATGCCTAACGGTTGGAATACAATGGAAGAAATCCGAAATAATGTAATATGGATGTAATGTATCCTATATGGTATGAGGGTCGTAGTGACAGACATTGAAATTAGAGAAAGAAAATATTACGGGTTCGAGACCAGATTATTTCAATCATCCGCTGTGTATAGGAGTCTATGTAGTTTTAACCTTTTGAGTTCGGCAAACTGACCATCATAGATTGGTAACCATTCACACCTACCTAGTGATTCGTTGTCCACACCACGTATCGGATGACAATCACCAATATCATGTCACTTCTGTAGCAGTACCAACGTTTATAACAATACAAAAATTCCACTGCTACAACAATATGAGAATGCTGCCACTGCGATGATACGATCGCAAAGAGTTGATCCTTGATGGATCCATAAATCAGACCTACTCTAATTTGTAAGATATGAGAGTGCGCAGGAAGGGATGAGCACTCGGATGTAGTTCTTGTTTTGACCACGTTTTAAAATTACTATGTCCAAAATAACTTTTATATATATTATATAGCTTAAAAAAATATTTTAACTTGAAGAAATCGACAAAACCCACTTGGGGCCAGACTAACTAGTAAGACCTGTTTGAACTAAACGCTATTAAAAATCGTAATCATTAAAACCGTAAAACGATGAGGATTAGCTCACAAAATGAAGGATAAACCGTTTTCATCATCCCCCCCCCAACCCTCTTTTCCACTTACTCACCCTCATCTAATCTGTAACCAACCTTGGGGTCGTGGGGTACAGGGGAAAAAAATCATAGAGAAATTACTTTTCAGAAAGTAGAAAAAGAATGCTTGTAACATCGTAGCAGAAAAAGCCGGTGTTTCTCTATCAATCTATCAACCGCTAACTCTTTACCACACACGTCTGTGGGGGTCACCACCAGAGGGGTCAAATGCACTGCCCATGCATCAACGGGGTTGTCAGTCGAAGCGAGGGGGGACGGAGGACTTGAGAGAAAGTTTTTCTTTTCTGACAGAGAGAGTCTTGTTTTGATCCGATCGCGACCGATGGAGAGAATCATGGGAAAGTTTAGTGGGATGAACACTTTTATGACATCGTTTTCTCGCCTTTTCGGTCAGTATTCGAAACTCTCTCTTTTTCTTTTTTTAGAAAAAAAAAAATGAAGATTTTGTTACAAGTGATAGTAGGGGTTTGGTAAATAGCCGTAGAAAATGATAGCCATTGAAAAAAAAGCTGCAAAAAGGTTCCGAAATTTCTGAGAAAGACAATATTATTATTCTGAGGTTTGCTTTTTTCTTAAGAATATATTTTTTAAAATAAGTATCTTTATTGGGAATTCCGAGCAATGGTTGATGAGTTGAGTTAGATGGATTATTTCCGGAGGCCATAACAAGTATAATTCTGAGGAAACATATTTTTTTGCTTCGGTTTTATAGATGAGTGATGAACTGAAATGATATGAACAGAAAGGGAATATATACTAATTTTTGAAATATTCCACAAACTATTAATGGAGTCAATTCTGGTGATACTTAAATCACATGTGTAATTGTGCATGCTACCTGATATAACTATAGAAAGTCATTCCTTTTTTTCTCTTGCAAGGTCTTTAAATACAGGTTGGTGCATATTACGAAAGTAAGGTATGATATCATCTACAAAATCAGCATTATTCGCTAATCAATTTATTCTTCACTAGCCGTCTTTGGCGACCAGTTGATTCGCCGGAATTAATAATAGTTGAAAATTGCAGTTATATATTTAATATAAATGCCTTCCTCAGTAAAATATCTTTCAATTTCAAACTTTGGTGGATATATAACTTATTCTATTTTGCTAATCTTATGCCTTTATGTTTATTGTGTTATATAATTCCCTTATTTTCTATCTATACCTTTATATATTAATTATATTAAAGAAAAGAGCAGCAGTAGTTTAAGAGAGATGTACTGTAAAATAATTATCATTGCTTGATTCTGAAGTTACACAATTGTGAAGAGGAAATATAATGTACTGAAGTTTCACTTCAATAGTGAAATATATTATTGTGAAATAGTCTTAAAAGATTTTTTTTAAAGAGATACAAAAATTATAAGGGAAAATCTATTAAATATAATATATAAAGGGGAAAATATATAATAAAATATATTAATATATTATTAAAATATATTTATATCAGGATAAGATAATTTCGGGATTTTAACAAGATGTAAAAATCTTTTTTACATCATCTTAATACGGCAATATTTTTGGAAATTATTATAAAAAATGACAATATTTCGTTTGTTTTTTAATAAACTGAAATTCTAATTAAAATTTCAAAAATAAATTAGTTCTAGGTTCACGTTTGTACACTCCAAAACATGCAAGTGCGAAATTTAGTACCTTTACGTCCAAAGACAGGACTTGCAGGGCACCAACACCCACTCGTACATTCATTTTTATTAGTAGTAAAAATGAAGATTAAGTGCAATCGATATAATAGGATATAATTATTTTTTTCGTTTCTGAACATTCAAAATGATCAAATATCGGTAACTAGACCTTCCTTAAGGGCATACAAATCTCGGCCACTAGCGATTCCAAAGAACGCCAGCATCGCTGATATTCGAAGTACAACAATGCAATCTAAGATATGCTATTTGAAAAATTTATGCGTAAATCAAGCAATATCCATTGCGAAAATGATATCTAATTAGACAGTGACTAAACATTTTATTCACTTTTAAAATCTATTATTATTCATTTAAAAGAAGTAAGTTCATTTAATTTTCAATGAAATTTATAGGTTAGTGAATACGAATAGAGAAGTGATAATGTGATGTCATCTTTGTAAAGAAAGATATTTCAAGGATTAATCAGAAATATTACTAATCTGAATTTCAAAAATTCGGTATGAATCGCTAATCCGTTCTCAATAAAGTTAATTCTGGTGCTTTATAAATGTTATTTCAATAATAATTGCCTCTGAAGAAAAACACAGTATTACCCTGAGTTTGCATTTTTCAAAGCAATGCAGTAATAACCGGAAGGAAAGTGGAAATGAAAGAAAACCACTAACCGTAATTTTCCCTCTAATTTAAAGGGCACAAGAAAAATTGCTGGTAAACAGGGGGAAAGCTTTAATTATGGGAATGTAAATACGAGAAAAAATTTCAATTAATTTCCCAAATAATTGGTTCTAACTCAAAGCATATAAACAGTATAATTTAATTAATTCATTCTTTAGTATCTTGAAAAAGCAAATCACAATACAATCAGAAAGAAAAGTACAATTTAATTCCTCCCCTATTTCTTGTTGAACTTCCAGTCCCAAAAGCAACTGACGCCAAATTATCTTTTATCCCATACTCAGGTGGTAGCCGTCTCTTTTAAATGGAGGCCCATCAAAACCCATAATAATCTGCGATAAAGCCACCGTTTTCGGATTCAAAATCTTACAAACCACAACGAGCGCTATCTGGGTGGAGTGCTTGAGAGGTCTAATCGCGCCCTAATGTAAAAACATGCGAAAGCTTAAGAGTTTGTCGCCAGACGCATCTTGTTCGCGGGCAGGCCGGCCTGTTGGTGCTTTTGTTCGGCTATCTCCTAGATGAATCCGGTGCTTTGCCTCTTATCCGAGGACCACAAAAGTGGGTGACGCGATCTTGAAGGCAGTCGTCATTCTGTCTAGTTAAGGATTGGGATTTTTCTTAAAGCTTTGTTGGAGGAGAGCGATAGAAATGTGTATTGATGTGGGTAGGGAAAAAAAATCCATTAATAAGATTTTTAAAGCCACGAATGCTCGAGATGGAGTTGGAAATAGTAAGTCTTAAAAAGTATTATAATATTATGTAGTAAAAAAAATTAAATTGGCATTTTTTGAAATTTTTATATTTAGGACCTCGTTTTTCACTACACCATTTTCCTCTACATAATATTAGTTTCAGAAGTGAAAAATAATTCTGAAACTGGAATTTAATTAGAAAGTAAAGAATGAGTTAATGACAATTAAAAATAAATTCAATTTAAAACAGCTTTTCAATAAATGTTAATGCTTAAGTCAGAAATATAATGGTTGTTATTATTATTATTGCTTGAAAACATTAAAAAATCTGCTTAAGGAAAAAAAAAAGTGTATGAAATTTTGGCTTTTCTTAGTTTTGTAAACCTATATAGAATCTAATTCCGATGAATATAATAAACCAGGAAATAAGAAAAAAATTATTATTATTGTATTTAACATAAATAAATTATTAATTCATTAAAGTGTTCAATTAAATTGTATTAATTCACATAAATAAAATAAGCTTTGCATTTTTTAATTTTATATCTTTGATCATAGAAATATTAAATAAAATTCTAAAAAGCTAAAATACTAAAAACATACTATTTATAGAATAATTTTAATGGAGGAAAATGAATTCTGCTTGTATCTGCAAATAAGAATTTCTTAGAGCCTATTTAAGATTCCCAAAGGCACTTATTTAAAGATTCCCAAAAATATATTAAAAGAGGACATTAAAAAAAAATTCAAAACTGATATATTTGGTCGAAACAGTACTTCATGAATAACACGTTTTTTTTATTAAATTATCTGTAATTTCACAGTTCGAATCACCCTTTCACAAGTAGTTTAATCAAATTTGAACATGATCTACATGAAATTAAATGCATTCTCTTTGTATTTATTATTCTCATTACATTAATTTGATTTGGTGAAACATTAACGCGAATTTTATTGAATGAAATTGTCTCAAAAGAAAAAAAAAACCCAATAAAACTTATGATCTATAATAAACACGAGTAAAAAGCAATGTAGTACCAAACGAAAGAAAATAGAACCAAACGAAATCGATAGTAATAAAGATGATAAAAATAAAAATGATATTGACATATAATCCTTTTTTCTTATTAATACATTTTTTACAAAAAAAAAAGATTTTACAGATATATTTCAAATTCTAAACAAAGATAAGAGAGGGATAAATGGATTGGTATCAAAATTAGTCACAATTATAATCAGCTGCGGAGTCAGAAACGTAATTATCATTCATTCTTATTCGTGTAAGGGAATCCGATTGATCATCATTCTCCGCTCTGGACTAAAATTAGCACCAACTCATTATGAAACAAATGAGTCTTACTTTTGATTTACTTAATGACTCCTTTGGCATTGTCACTGAAGTTCTTGAACAAAACAAAAAATAACTCCATATTGTAGGAAGATGATTTTTTCTCTTTGAATTTGAGTCAATCCTTTCATTAAATTCAAGTTAATTGCTCGGTTGATACATACGTTTAATAAAAATTAAATATTAGTTACCATATTGTTGATTTATAGGTCGTGTAAAGCAGCTGCCAAGTTGTTGATATCGAATCATAGATTCGAAGATCTGCAAGATATGAAAGTTTTCTCATAATAGCTTTCAGTTTATTTCAAATTACATGGTAAAATGGTTTTCAATAAAGAAATTATCTGGCAATATCAGAATTTTCAAAAATTAAAAGTTTTCAAGAAATAAAGCAGAACTCATTTGGAAAAAAAAATTGCCATTATATTTACAGCATTTAAGGATAAAAAATAAAATTGCCATTATCTTTACAGCATTTAAGGAAAACTGTGAAAAAGAGATAGATGGACAATACATAGAAAGATGAGAATGATTCTTCAAAAGATATCTAGCGAATAAAATAAGCTAATCTTGTCCCAATGTGAAAGAAACAAACTCCCTTTTTCAGAATGTTATTAATTATAATGGTTGATGATTCGCATTTCAAAAGATTCCACTTGAAAAATAAACAATAAGGAGTAAGATGAAGAGAAGTAACTAGAAAAAAAATGGCGCAATAAATTGTGGAGTCAGGCACCATATTGATCACACATTTTTAAATATTTGTGTTAGGGAATCCGTTGGGTCATCATTCTCCACAGCTGTGAATTTTATTAGTTCTGAAGCTCAGTCGAACAGAGCATTATAAGATGATACTAAAATATTTGCTATTGTTCAAGTCGACCGAAGAAAATTCTTCCCTATGAGGAATATTAAACACTATGAAATGTAAGGTTATTTCAAATTTTAAAATAATCTTAGATGTGCCACAGTACGATAGTGGAGTCAGGCTGCTCAGTAGTCACACATTCTTTGGTTTTCG